>JAYKKT010000092.1:35412500-35840000 GCA_036023115.1 Brasenia schreberi | reverse complement strand
TCTCTCTCTCTCTCTCTCTCTCTCTCTCTAGATAGCTAGCTAGCATGTTAGTACTGCCATTCAATGCTCTTGGATAAATTAGGATGCCAAGGTAACATTGCAGTTGACATGTTATGCTGAATTACTTCATATTACCTTTTGTTTCACGTGTCGGCAAAGAGACGTTTTTAAAATATCAATATCTGATCTAATATTTTCATCATAATGTCCGGAAAAATTATTTTCGAACTCTATAGGTCTACTTGAAAATCGACATTTGAACCGATCAAAAGGGTTCTCGAAAAGACCATAAAAATTTCGAAGAGATGCGGAAATAGTACTTCAAGGTCCACTTAAGAGTTTTCTGGTCCTTGATCCTAAATTTTCCAGATAATTATGGAAAGCACATAGTTGAAATCAGGGAAAAAAATGAAATTATCAACTAAATTTTCTTGAAAAGTAGACCTTTTAAGCTTTGAGGAACATCTTGCAGATTTTATGATCTGGTTGCATAGAAACAAATATGAGAAGTTAAAGTAGTGTAGTTCGCATTGTGTACTTTAATTCTCACAAAACAGCTTAACGTGTTTTTAAACTATGACAAAAACTGTTGTGATTTAAATTCTATAATTCTAAGGTTAAAGCATAGACATCCTAATCTTTATGATCTCAAAATCTTCGAATTTTTGGGTGATTGTATACGGAATTTACAAGTTTGGATTTGAAACAGATGTTCGTCAAGCGTGTTAATTCTTTGTCCAGAGTAAGCACTGTTTCGGATCTTGTTTCTCTTCAATAGCTTCGATATGAATCCGTATTTTGGTAGGATCGAACTCGCAATTTTGGTAATTTTTAATAGCAAATTTTATAAGTTTTGATAAACTCTGTCACTGCGTAAGTTATCTGAGACAAATTTGATTTCCTGATTTATTTAGATGACCTGGACTTGGCATCCTGCACCGCAAATTGGCACATACTTGCAAGTACGTATTGGCTCACTTATAATTTTCTAAAGCAGACCAAAATCTGTCAATTTCTATATACCCATATCTCCTCTTGAGAAACACATATACGTACTTGTTTCAAATAGGCTAAATCTTGGACAATCCTACTCTTGTCCACCAGAATCAGAAGGCTTATCTGTATAATACCTTTGGGTCCTATATGCCCTGGGTTCATTAGAGAATTTGTTAAATTAAAAATTATTGCCTTGCGAGTTTTATCCTTTTCTCAAGAATCCAAGTTCATGCATACACTAAAAAATGTATCTATTTGATCTAAGGTTTGAGATTTGTACTAACAAGCAAGTATATAAAGTGGCATGCATGCATGTATATATATATAAATATATATATATCATTGAAAACTAACAAAAAATACTTTTTCTCCCATACTTGATGTACATGTATACTTCTTACTTATAAACGAAACCGTTCACCAATATTGGAGATGTATATCAAGTCCAGCTTCTGAGAATTTTGAGAAATGTAAAAGTAGTCAAAAGGAAATTTACGTGATAACATATCGCAGATCTACAAGAATTGGTTTCCTTTGCGATATAAATGTTCATTTCATGGCTACACGTGGCCGAAGCCAGACACATTACCAGAAACTTTTGGTTAAACAAAATAGACATGAGAAACCCGAAAATTTTACATGTAGTATGATTTCACTTAATGGATGCTTCACATAGAGTTCAATGCCTTCTTTATGTAACTAAACCACTCATTAATTTGAATAAAAATTTCAATTGGAAAGGTTTCATAAAGATGGAATATGAATCACTGCTGTGGCTTTTCCATCTTGTCTTCGTAACTAAGAGAGTTAATTAAGGAAGAAATGAAATTAATTACTTGATCAGAGTGCCAAAGCATGCATGTGACATGTCTTTCGTACAGCTAAGAAGGCATAAGAATGCTTTGACGTCATTATTAATCCAACTAAAAACTGAACAGGCTAATCTTCATTATGCTACCCTCTTGTGAAAATATTAAATACTAATTCCTGCATGTTGCCAGCAGAGCAAAAGCACCGTTGTCCATGATATACGCTGAGGTGACAATAAAAATTAAACACGGTAGAAGTTGGTCCCTGCAGTGGCTACACATGGAACTAATCGTCAAGCTAGTCTTGCTCTCCATCGTATTGTAATAAAATAATGAGTCATGTCAATGTGTGCCTCATTAAATAATGCACAAGTTAACAGGTAATTTCCAACTTTTAGAAAAAATACTACGTAGCAATTCAGAGAAAGAAATGCACCAAAATTTATAAATGTGTGTAGGGGGCGTTGATAACCTTTTATTGAAAATATATATTGGTAGAAATTTTGAAAAAGTATGACTTATTTTGCAAGGCATTGTAAGTATGAGTAAGTCTTGTTCTGTAAGGCATGTTATAGTAAGGCCAACTTACAGTAAGGAAAGGCCTGTGAGAATATGAAAAAAAGATAAAGTTGCAATATGTGAAATTCTGCCTTTTATTTTGTATGAATTTCTATTATTAGTTCATATGAAAAAAAGATCCCGAAGTGATTGCGTTAATGCATAATGTGCATGGGTGTTGTTGCGCTTTGCTAGCTCATTCGCAGTAAAGTTCTTGCGAAAAAATAATCTTTTGACATGATGATAAAATTTCTTTATCAATCAAAATGAATGCCTAAACTTTGTGGAACCTCAGAATCATAACTTGGGAAATCTGAGAAGTTTAGAGAAAAGTGTACATAGAGAATGAAGAATCCAGGATCCAAACGCGCGAGTCGAGCCGCCAGGAGCAGCTGAAGCATGCCTGCTGTTGGAATACACATAGAATTCATTAAGTCTTCATTATTTAATTCATCATCTAAGTAGGGAGTCGAGACTATGGGGGGCAGGGTTAGGATGGGAAAGGACACGGAAGGAGGGATCCTTGTTTGAATTTGGATCCTCGTTCTTGGTGTCTCCTTACCTTCACAAGTTCTTATGTGCTGGACTTTCTTTATCCCACTCAACATCAAGCACAAGACACCCACTTGTGACTGTGCGCTTCTCTCTCTCTCTCTCTCTCTATATATATATATATATATATATAATATATATATATTTGAACACGAAATCACTGCATCTCCTTTGGC
Organism: Brasenia schreberi; assembly: GCA_036023115.1. Lineage (NCBI taxonomy): Eukaryota > Viridiplantae > Streptophyta > Magnoliopsida > Nymphaeales > Cabombaceae > Brasenia > Brasenia schreberi. The sequence continues at coordinate 35,836,909 of JAYKKT010000092.1, read as the reverse complement.
CAATGGCACACCAAACCTTGTCTACCTTGTCTCCCTATCCTTGCCCACAGCTTTCTTGGAAAAGTTGCCATTGTGGTGTCAAACACCTAAGCAACAGATCTGCAACTTGATCTGTATGCAAGCAAGGCTTCTGTTTTGCACTATCCACATGTATCAAATGGACGACGGGGATGTGGTATGAGCTTGTGGGACACCAATTAATTAAGCAAACAGGAAACTACTGACATTCCATGTAATACATGGCCCGATCGGGTGGACTGGAGCAAGCCATGCATTGATTAGCTAGAGGAGATACATATGCTACCCACTTGTCTTGACATTAATTCCGACCCTTCGCCCTTGGACAGGGACGGTGGCCAAACCCTACTGATCAGCTAGCTTTCGGTACATATCAAGGACCAAAACAAACAGTCAACACCTTGTTGCATTTGCCAGAGAGAAATCTCTCTCTAATAATTATTTCAAACCCAAGTTTATCCAGAAAAAGACGGCAAGGGAAACAGTTAGAAAAAATCATTATAATGCAGCGGGAGATATCTAAGAACGAGACAAACTTATCTCTTAAGATTATGAGGACTTTCGTGGGGATGAATTACAATAGCTGGGATGCCTTCTCAAGCGTTGATGAAGACCAGATGAATTATGTAGCGGAGACCAACATTAGTGTCCAGTTTCAATTACGGAGAAATGAGGTGGGAGGGCGGGATCGAAGGCACGAAACCCGCCAACCACGCGACGGGTCGTGTGTCCATGATTCTCGTGATGGATCCAGCATGAAAGCCGACCCCATCTCCAACGTGCGTTTCCGCAGCTATTGCCAGTCAACATGCAGGTGGCTTCCGCTGATTGGAACAAAAGCCGCGAGAGGGAAACAAAGACAACCGGAGACATCTCCGGGGATTCGCCACGTGTCCACACGTCCGGTTGGGTGCACTTCAGGGCCTCGTGGCGTCGCTTTCGGGTCCAGGCATGTATGTAGGATGGCGTCAGCTCTCCCTTTCCCGTAGTAGGCGTCGTCGTAGAAAACGGGAGTTGAGAAAATCGATGATCGTATGCGATCCAAATCGGACACCGCTCTTCACGTTGATCGTCTCTGTTTCCTCCCCATATGCTGCAGCTGGCCCGTGCAGGCAACCGCCTCCGCTCTTCTTCAATTGATCGGGTGGGTGATCTGAACCGTGGGAGCTTCTTTTGTTCGGTTTCATCCTTACGTAAGGGTGAATTGTTTGTTGGTATTTTTGTTTTTAGTTAAAATCCTCTATAAGGGAAGTGTCCCGAACAAACTCATGTAAGCACGTTGGGGTCGTGCGCTCCTTTTCCGCTAACAATAGACGTTACGTTTTTAAGATAATTTTCGTGCGTCAAGTGCCTATCTCTTAAGTGATTTTCAAGCTAAGTAGGGTGAGTTGAACGGGTGCCTTTGCATGCATTGCCTTAAACGTTTTCAAGAATTTTCAAACACATTACCTCTTTGCCTTTGCCGTTTTGAGTGAGTGAGTCTCTAAGTGCCAAAGTGTCGGCACACTTGACACTTGGAGGAGGGACTCTCACGTGCCATTTTGAGAGACGGTGACCAAACTCCAACACCAAAGTGAAATCCACTAAGGCTTGCTTGGCCTCGAGGCCAAGCGCCAGTCATGGGAGAGACCGTCAGCACCCCCGACGCGCCTAGCGACGGCTAACCCGTGACAAAAAGAGCCATTAAAGATCCTGTGCCTCAACGTCATTCAAGCTTAACTGCGATGGAACTGAAGTGTGCTAGTGCCCCACCCCATCTCTAGAACGTTGCTCACTTAGAAGAAAAGCTGAAAATCGGGTGAAGAGGAATGAAGGAAGGGGGAATGCTGCCGGACCATTGCTCATGGCCAACATCTTTGTCACTTAGAGAAATCAAGAGTGTTGCCGTTTTCGTTTTAGCTAGAGGGAACACTACAGTCCAACGGAAGCCGGAAGCCCCGAGGTGCACGGGACGACCCCCTTGGTGGGCTATCGGTATGGGATACATCACCTTGCCGAGTGGATAGTATCCTATAGTCTAGTGTCACTCCTTAATGGGTGCACTATGACAAATGAGATTAGAAAGGAGGATTGGAGGATCGACGGGGTAACGCCGTTCTTCCGGGTAACCCCCATTTTGGTTGTCCTTCGCTCATGCAAGACGGTGCCCTTATAGTTCAACTTGTACGAAGGGGGCGCACATGGAACTGAACGACCCATTTTGACTCAATGACTGCTTCGATGATGCAGAGTGCCACCATGAAGTGCCCAACTTGAAGGCAGGATCTCCAAGTCAGGTGGAGACCCCTCATGCGGTGCCAAGTTGAAGGACATGCCGGCGGGATACGTCGCGCTCGATGAAGAATGACGAAGGTTTGTCAGTCGCCACAAGAACTGCGCTTTGCACGCGCCCAACTTGAAGGTAGGATCTCAAAGACAGGTGGAGACCCCTCATGCGGCGTCAAGTTCAAGTACATGCCGACCAATACGTTGCTCCCGACTCAATTTAGACGGTGTCCGACGAGGCAAGGCTCTCGGCACCGCGTCCTTGTTCACACCGACCGATATGTCGCGCTCGACCTCAGTCCATGCCGGCGCCATACAGCGCTTCCGATTTTCAGTTGCTCACGGTGTACATAGACGGAGCTCCTGCATGCACCAGGGTCCAATTCATGCTGGCCGATACGTCGTGCCCAGCTCCATTGCAGATGGTGTCCGACGAGGCAGGGCTCTCGGCACCATGTTTCAGTCTAGCGGCGTCAGTTCGAGGCGGGTCTCCAGCGCCACAAGGACCCATTTCAGACTGACGCGACACACCGCGTTTGGTTCAAAAGGTAAGTAGGTGGCCAATGAGGCAGGACTCATGCGGCTCACCAAGTCAAAGGTTCACCGGTTGCCACAAATACCGCGCACTTTTGGGCCAAACAAACAAATCAAGTTGCTCTCGACCATAAGACTTTGATGGGCAGTACCAAAGCAAAGCTTCCTCATGACAAGCGAGGAGTACTCAGGCCGTCGTTAGTGTCTCGGTTGCCTCAATCAAACGGGAGGCCGTCATGCAGATTCTGAACGTGCTAGGCATGATTTAGTAGCGAAAGAAGGGAGACGTCGTGGTTGCACGTAAGGCGTAATCACGCAGTGGCCGGCATTGTCTCAAACGTGAATTGTAGTGTCCCACGGGTTGGAAGGACCGTCCGCAAACCCAGACAGATGGGGTGCGACAACGGGGATGAAGGATGCTTCAGTGAGCTGAAACAAATCAAAAGGGTTGTGCCATGAGAAGTCAAGACGTTGCCGAGGGCGGCAACGATTTGGGTGGGGGAGAATGTAACGGTGAATTGTTTGTTGGCATTTTTGCTTTTAGTTAAAACCCTCTATGAGGGAAGTGCCCCGAACAAGCCCATGTAAGCATGCTGGGGCCATGCGCTCCTTTTCCGCTATCAATAGACATTACGTTTTCAAGATGATTTTTCTGCGTTAAGTGCCTATCTCTTAAGTGATTTTCAAGCTAAGTGGGGTGAGTTGAACGGGTGCCTTTGCATGCATTGCCTTAAACGTTTTCAAGGATTTTTAAACACATTGCCTCTTTGCTTTTGCCGTTTTGAGTGAGTGAGTCTCTGAGTGCCAAGACGTCAACACACTTGACACTTGGGAGAGGGACTCTCACGCACCATTTTGGGAGACAGTGGCCAAACTCCAACACCAAAGTGAAATCCGCTAAGGCTTGTTTGGCCCCTAGGCCAAGCGCCGGTCATGAAAGAGCCCGTTAGCACGCCCGATGCGCTAACCCGTGACATGTAATCGGGTGTATCCAAATCTGACCCGTACCGGACCCGTTAATATTTAGTGTCAGAGTTCAACATACAAACTCCTACACCCTATTGCCACCACCCGTTAGTACGCCCCAGACCTCGAATCTTTCTGGCATTGGCCCGTAATACTCCCAAGGCTTCGGCCTTGATGTTTGTTTGACCAGCTGATGCGTTGGCGAGGTTTTCGAGAGGCGGTAACATTGAGGCCTCGCAGTTATCCGCGTGTCCATAACAAAGACGGTTGGCGTAGTGGGCCCGTTGCCAGCTAGGCCATACCCAAGCCTGGGGCATGCTCTAACAAACCGAGTGCGCTGGGCTCGCTCGCCATCCCACGTTTCTGGAAGTTTCCAAGCTAAAACCCGCAGGGCAACAGAAGCAGGGTGCCCGTATTGCGAGGAACCGGCTACAGTAGGTCACCGGCTCCTAACTTTTCCCCCGTTGTTGACGGGGCCCACCACTTGCTTCTGCCCTTGGAGAACTCTGGGCTCGTGTTTCGATCCCAGACGGGTTTGCCGGTTTCCTTGTACGACAAGCATAGCCCAGGAAAAGCCCACCTTAGTTGAGAAAAAGACGGGAAAAAAAACATCTTAGCGTACTTTTTTCGTTTTTGAAGGAAAATTGATAACTGATAAAATTACCGTAATTTATGCATTGATTTTTTTATTGAAGCATGAGTGGAGCACAGCCACCCCTCCCGCCCCACCCCCCGGAGCAAAGCAAGCGCTATATATACTCCTTCATCCCCCTACACTTCGTGCTCCCCACCAATTCCTCACCTTCAAAACTCTACTTTCTCTTCTTTCTTTGCTGTTTAATATACTCTTCTTCCCCCTATTCCTCATCTTCGAATCCTTGGCATTCCTTTAACCATGCCCGAAGCACCAAGGAGTGAATCCAATGCCGTGCCAAAGACTTTCAATCGGCACAAAGACGCACTGCAATACATTGAGGATATCACAAGCAACGCTGATCGAGTCCAGGAGAGAGTGTTAGCTGAGATCCTCTCCCTAAATGCCCATGTTGAATACCTCCGTCGATATGGCCTCATGGGCCAGACGAACAGGGATAGCTTCAAGAAGCTGCTGCCAGTCATAACCTATGAAGATCTGCAGCCTGACGTTCACAGAATCGCAAATGGTGATAAATCTCCGATCCTCTCCGCCGAGCCCGTTTCGGAGTTCCTCACCAGGTGACGTACTTGATCATCATGATGTGAGAAACGCTCGTTTCGGTAGTGCGGATCATCTAAAACCGAGTGTATCTCGCTAGACCCAATGAATTTCCGTTGAATGCTGGAATGATTGTGGATGGATGGGATTTAATGTAGCACGGCCGCTATCTTTTATCGGTGAATTGAAAGTTCAATTTGTGTTGGTGGAGCACATTTACGTTTTTTACCGCTTTAAAAATCAATCCTTTAGTACTGGGAGGTCATTATTTTAGGTCATTTAGGTGGCCAGATTTTATTAGTCTTTCTTCCAGAATGCTAATCATATCGACCAACATCAAAATTATAAATATGGTTTCGTCCTTCTTTTTTCTTTCTTTCTCGTTATTCTGATGCGGTTGTAAATTTCATAACATGCAGCTCTGGGACATCAGGAGGAGAGAGAAAGCTGATGCCTACTATTGAGGAAGAGATGGGAAGGAGATCTATGCTTTACAGCCTTCTGATGCCAGTGATGGATCAGTTTGTGCCTGGCCTTGATGAAGGCAAAGGCATGTATTTCTTGTTTGTCAAATCTGAGGCCAAGACGCCAGGAGGCCTTGTGGCTCGCCCTGTGCTCACTAGTTATTACAAGAGTAAGTATTTTACAAACAGACCTTTTGATCCATACACCAACTACACCAGCCCCAACGAAACCATTCTTTGTCAAGACTCCTACCAAAGCATGTACTCCCAGCTCCTCTGTGGGCTCATCCAGCACAAGGAGGTGCTACGGGTTGGTGCTGTTTTCGCTTCGGGGTTCATCCGGGCGATCAAGTTCCTCGAACAGAACTGGCTCCAGCTTGTTGCCGACATTCGAACCGGCAATCTCAATGCCGGGATCACGGACATTGATGTCAGGGCAGCCGTTACTAAACTTCTCAAACCAGATTCTAAGCTCGCCGATTTCATTGAGAGCGAGTGTGGCAAGAGTGCCTGGCAAGGAATCATCCCCAGGCTATGGCCATACACCAAGTATATTGACGTGATTGTAACGGGCACCATGTCGCAGTACATACCCACACTGGACTTCTATGGCAATGGTCTCCCTTTAGTTTGCACCATGTATGCATCGTCTGAATGTTATTTTGGTCTGAACCTTAGGCCTTTGTGTGAGCCAAAGGATGTGTGCTACACTCTTATCCCTACAATGGCGTACTTTGAGTTCCTTCCAGTAAACCGTTCTAACGACGTTGTTGATTCCCATGCCGTCTACAAAACTTTGAGCGAGAAAGAACAGAAGGAGCTTATGGAACTTGTTGATGTAAAGATTGGCCACGAATATGAACTTGTTGTCACCACGTATGCAGGTAAGCTTCGTTGTCAAAATTATTTCTTATATCTCTTTCTTCATCAATTGTCCTAAGGAAGCAGTTCACTGTTCTGTTTTCTGTCACTGTCTCTTCATGTGTCTAGGTGAAATTGGCTTTGAAACTCACATTCTTTTCCTATATTTAATATCATTCCTGATGCATGAGAAGATAATACTTTCGCAAAAGGAATTAAAAAATGCACGAAGTACCATTGAGAGTCTTCAGCCATTGGTGGCTTCTGTATTCCCAAAACTGCAGATGAGCTTTCGTATTGAAGATCAGCATTACCATCATGGTCCTGATTCATATGCTTAACATTGTTTGTACGTTTGCTGTTACAGGTCTCTATCGCTACAGAGTCGGCGATCTGCTGAAAGTTGCCGGATTCAAGAATAAGGCTCCTCAATTCCAATTTGTTTGCCGGAAAAATGTGGTTCTCAGTATTGATTCCGATAAGACCGATGAAGTCGAGCTCCAAAACGCTGTGAAGAATGCTGTACATCACCTGGAGCCTTTCGATGCCACCTTGGCCGAGTACACCAGCCATGCCGACACAAGGGCCATACCGGGCCATTATGTTCTGTACTGGGAGCTCAAGCACGGTGCAACTCTGATACCCCCTTGTGTATTTGAAGACTGCTGCCTTACTTTAGAAGAGTCACTCAACAGCGTCTACCGGCAAGGTCGCGCCTGCGACAAATCTATTGGCCCACTTGAGATCAAGGTCGTCGATGCTGGGACCTTCGACAAGCTTATGGATTATGCTCTGAGCAATGGAGCCTCAATCAACCAGTACAAGACACCAAGGTGTGTGAAGTTCGCACCCATAATCGAGCTGCTCAACTCTAGGGTCCTGTCTTGCTACTTTAGCCCCAAGTGCCCCAAATGGTCACCTGGGCACAGGCAATGGGGCACTCAATAAGTTATCGTACTTTTATCTTTACAGCAAAATTGGAGCCTGAAAGAAATCAAAACCGAGTTGCTTGCAATTTTTAGATAGGACCCTTGTTATTATTCCTTTACCTCCCTTCCACCGTGTTTCTCCTCTGTAGCTTTAGAAATTCAGAATTACCCTCTTTAGTTGACACTTAACATGCTTAGTTTGACTAAAATGTTTGCCATGTACAAAGCAGTTCCAAAGCTAAAGAAGAGTTTTTCCCATTATCATCCCTTCTCCCTTTAACATATATAAATTGATGATTGATTAGCTTCAGTTATTGATGGTGTCTCGCGCTCTTTTTAATTGTTTGTGCTGACACAACATAAAAGAACACCGAAGGAGGAAGAGATGAACTTCAATCAACTCGTCAGCACGTGTGTGATGAGAGAGAACCACGAAATATCCCTCCAGCGGTCCTCCTATGATTTTCTTTCTAACAAGTCACATGGCTTAGCATCTCTCTCTCTCTCCCTTTATATATATATATATATATATATATATATATATATATATATATATATATATATATATATATATCGGAGAATGTCTATATGTTCGAGTAGTATGGACTGGCATAATATTGCAGCCTAGAATGCGTGAAGATAACGATGTGGATGTGATATACCCTTGCCCCAAAAAAATCCTTCAGTCAACTACATATATTGGAAAGATAAATTCCAAATTTTAAGCAAAAATAAACATTATTTAACTAGTTAGTTAACTTCCAAGACCCTCCTGCACATCTTCAAATTCATAGTTTTTGCATATCCCGAGTGCATTGTACTCGAGTCTAAGAATTGGATGGAATATTAGTAGCAAAGTACGACGGAAAACTAGGGAGACTGCAGATATGAAAGTGAGTTGGCCCACGATAGCCCTGAGTTTTGTAATGACAATCTAGACATTATGACAGAAGCCGTCAATAAATGTGAATCTTTAAATCCATCTGCAAAATGCGGTTTGGAAACAAGTTTGAAACACTTTTCGTACGAGATGTTTAGAGTGGGGGGAATATCATGGTCATATTAAAGTTCTCTTGTCGTCGAAGTTTACCTAGAGTGGTTTCTGCTTTGAAAGTGTTTTTCTATTTTATTTTATTTTTCTCATTCCATACTGTAACGATCATGACCATGTTTATGTGTTTGCCAGGCTTACTCTAGTCGTTTCTAAGTTCCTCAGGAGTTCCTGTACCATTAGTTCTTTTGGCAAAGGCTCTACTCTCGGATTCTAAATTTCTAATGCCATATCGTCAAGACACGGGGTTAGCTCTTGAGCAAAATTTGTAGTGCCGTTTAAGGTTATGAGATTAAAATTTACATGTGCGCTACTGAGTTGCCAAACACCTATATATTAGGCCAAAGAAAAAAAAAATGCACCCACTTGAAAAGTATAAGCTGACAGAGGAAGGATGAGACTGACCAGAGGATAAACGTCGACGTGAGCAGATGTTGACGGCTCGGTCATCTGGGTGTGACCCGAGCCACGGTCAGAGGACACATAACTTGTACGACAGTCACTCTGTACGTACTATCCGTATACCTATTCAATACAATTGGCCATATACTCCACACAAGCTATTTGGAAATTAAATTCCAAGGAATATCGTGCATCACATCTTAGTCTAAGGGTAGTAGGAAGGCATGTCCTGGTCAGCTCAGAAGGCTGGTTTGGATCACCCTTTCGAAGTCTCACTGTTTGTATTTTTCCTTCCGAATAAACTACTTGTTCATTAATTTTTAAAGTGATATGATTTCATGTGTGGCGTGTGTGTGCTGAGGTTTATATACGGATATGCCTGAATAATTCCAAAAAGACTATTTAAGAGATCACAAGGTATGGAACCATTGATCAATGGCTGAGTCAGTCCTGATTACTCCGTTCTGGTTATTAGACTCATGAGGCCAATGTGTATTCTTTATGCCATATAACCTTACCCCGGATATCTCAAACAACCCAAATCTACGTACTGCCCGTCTTACTTTTATTGGAGTCTAGTGCATTAGTGCGACAATGGTGGCTGTCAACAGACAAATCCCACCTTTCTCCTTTATGTGCATTCCAAAGGCATCATGCAACAAGCCCCTCACGTCATCGAACTTGTACTTCTCATATAATATATATATATATATATATATATATATATATATATATATATATATATATATATATATATATATATATATATAAAATAAGATCATGTGGAAGTATATACTATAACCATATGATCTCCTTTGATTGATTATCTAGGATGGCAAAAGTCACTACTAGAAAATGAGCATATTATGGCTCTTGGTGGAAAATATTCCGACTGTTTGGATACTGCACAATAATTGGAATACCTTTAAGTAAAACAACCGGAATATATTTCACCCGCATGAGAATAACTTTTCCTTTTATTTTCTCTTTACGGCATTTATCCTTTTCCTTCTCTCGCTTCTCGTTGCTATCTCTTTGTGTGAAATCCATCCTGCCGGCTGGTTCTCTCTCCTAGCATTGTTCCATCGTTACTCTGCCATTGGTACTATTGGTAGGGTTGTTCTTTGTCTTTTCCATTGGTAGATTTGCTTAGGATCATTAGGTATACCTATTTACTTTGATTTAATCAGTATATTATGTGATTAGCCATTTATTGACTAATTTTATTCCATACCTATGTCGTGCATGAATTGTTTCATGTGTGTATTGTATCATGTATTTGCTATTTTTGCTATTTTCATTGATGTAATCACTTTTTCTCCTCTATGCTTAATCTTTTCATATGTGTGTGTTGAATCTCCTAATCTTTTTTTCTTATTGTTATGACATTGTTTGATTAGATTTCATAATGAACATGTTTGCTCCAATGCTTTTGCTAATTTTGATGCATGATTAAATTCATGCTTAAAAGCCCTATATATTTTAATACTTCTATGCTAATTTCGATCCATGTTTATATTTTGTTTGAAAACAATTTTAAGGTTCCACTATTTGAGCTTATGCTCTATTTCCTCAAATTTGGTTTTGAAGAAGTCCTGATGTATCCTAAGAAACAGTTCCTTTTTATTCGACATTTAATTGATGACTATTTCTTGTGATTGTGTCAATATTATAGGTGAGCACCATGGATATCGATTATTTGTTAGACAAAACTTGGATTTATAGGACTATAATTTGGGTCAATGTATCTGTGATAGTGGTTTTCATGTGCGAGTAAATGCTTTTGTTTATTATGCCGTGACAAATGCTTAACCTGAAAATCGTAAGAGGATAAATCATAAGAGAATCTATTGTTCATGTTCAAAATGTCATAATAAAGTTTTGAAAGACCGGAACAAGTAAAATTTCACCTTATTCATCCATTAAAAACACATATAGATGCAAATGCATATGATAGGGAATCAACTAATGATGCCCTTGTGGTCCTAGATTGTCCATCAAAGACAATTAGATAATAGTTATTCAAGAGTATATATTCTCTCAAGGCCTATCACATTATATATATATTGTTTAGGTTAACATGGTGTCGTTGAACTTGAGAAGTTCCGTGTCACACTGTTCATGTGAAGATTTTCTATTAGGCATCCCCAGATATGCTAATTAAATGACAAGTTTTAACTAAGAAAAAAAGAAGAAGAATTGATATATATATATATATATATATTTAAATAATAACATAGCTTTTGGTTGACTCTGAGAGCCACGTTTTCTTCAACCAGCAAGTATTTGTATATTATTTGGTAGCAAGTTTTCAGTATCCACATATAGTGTGGGCACCGACAGCACATCAATCTTCCGTTGTTAAAAGGAAAAATATGTTCATCCACGAAAAAAGCTGAGGCACATCTGAGCAGGGGGTGCAAATCTTTCTTTTTCCTTTTTCCATTTGCAAAGAATGGACACTGATCAATCGGGTTTACCAGCAGCAATAAATGGCACCAACAGCATCTATCGCAAAGAATATATTCCGGACACCACATCCTAAAGGTCAAACTACAGATGGTCGAGGAAGAACATGTAACCTAAAGGAGATCGCTGTGATCTCAGGGTATTTCGATTTTAATAAATAAAGCACCTTTACTAAAATTGAATGAAAGAATGATGTAGACACCATTCCTTTCATTCTTTATGTTGTATTGAAGGTAGAATGGTTTTAGAGCGTCAATGGCACAACGGCCAGTATAGTCTCGACGAGGAATTGTGCAACTTCTAAATGCCAGCTTAATCTAGAGTTCTTGAAGTTTGAGAAATACAATAACTCTAAATGCAACAGCATTAGAATTCTCGAGACTTGGCAGCGGGAGACTGATTGGTGGAAATGACGATAGTTTCTTGAATTCATAGTGCTGAGATAAGGCTGATAGTGTTGTCAGGTTGGGGAGCCTAGCTTTATGTCTGTACGGACCGCTTGCAAATTTTTGTGGTTTTCAATGATTAAGGGTCGTTTTCTTTTCCCAATCGCATTTGTGGTTTAGGGGAAATACAAATTCTTTCATAGGGGAGATGCCGATTTAGTGGATCACTGCGTTCTTTCTAATCCCGTTCTGCTTCTCATTGTGTGTGCTGAAGTTGTGAATGAAATGTCCCTTAAAATGTGCTTATTCTTTTTAACATGATTGGTTTTTCCTATCTAGTTTATGCATCTCCCTATCATGAAGATCATAAGATGTACTTGTCATATTAACCAACTAGTTGATTGAGGTTAGAAAGCAGAGTATCTTTCAACTAGTTGGACCACAAGGATGCTCCTTGGCGACATGAAAAGTATTTAAGATTGGATTCTTGTGGTACTTATGAGGTTTATAAGAAGGTAAAGAAACAAAAAAAAGTCGTCAGTTGATAAAAAACAAAACTTTGGTAGGATTTATAAAAAAAACTCAACTTAAAAGATCATGAAAAAGATATTTTTCATATAGGTAAAACTATAGATAAGAAAACTAAAGATCATAAATAAAAAATGAAGATGAAAAGATTATAGTGACAAACAATAATATAAATGACAGATAGAAAAGTTATTTCATAAAGATACCAACAATACCTTGGGAGAGTTGGCCAATTTAGAAAAGTAATAAACTGTAATTTTATCAATATATTCAAAGAAATTAATGCATCCCGATATGTATGATCCTCAAAAATAATTCAATTAAAGTCAATAGTGAGTCAAGTCACACATGAAAATCAAGGTACACCAAAAAACAAAGGTAAAATTTGTTGCTGAAAATAACACCATTGCAAAGAGTTCAATGAGAGCTTTTCAATAGTAAGTATATATATAGGTTTCTATAAAAAAATGAGAGAGGTTTCAATAAAAAAATGAGAGAGATGGCTGGTCAAAGTTCAAAGGGCTTAGACAATGAGAGCGAAATTGTGTAGGCACTCGATGTGCTTAAGAAAATGAAAAAACTATGTTGTGTCTACTCCTAGGGAAAGTAAAAGAAGAAAGAAAGCCGGATCGTATCATTGATTGTCTCCTATAAATTTTACTTTTTGCCGCTACACCGATTGGGTACGCGAACTGACCCTATGATCCATAAGAACATCTCACGTACATAGGTTTGTCTTCACACACTCGATATCATAATCCTTCTCAAGCCTTCACGAGCTACCTATAACTTCTATTTCGAAACCTTCCACCTTCTACCATGTATCCACATGTATTTTCTGGCATCAACGGGTGAAAACTGATGTTTCCAGGTATGGAGCAGCAATGACTAAGGGAGGTCTATTCAGTGGTAAATGCAGGTTATGATGAGTTCTATGATAACATCAACAAGCTTGCACAAAGATGGGTAGGTTTCTGGTTTAAAAGGTAGAAGCTTCAAATGATTATCAGCTTGAAGGAAGAAATGTTGTACGTTGATGGCTGGCCGCTTTTGGAGTTAGATAGCAAATAGGATGAAGTGAGTTGCAGTAAGGCTGACAAAGATGACGCACCGAAGTTGAGGGCAATCACAAACACCAAAGTTGTTGTCTCTGGCAAGAGGAATAGTTAACGAAGTTGAGAGAGAGACGACATAGCTCTAGGAAAATGCCCCAGCTACCCGAGAAAGAGAACAATAGCCAATGGCAAGAAAACCAATAGGAAGGACAATCCATTAATTCCAAACATATTTCAATTACAAGGGATATAATTTATATACAAACACAATTATCTTTGACATCTATAAACTCCTATAAATATAAGAAACTTAAATAAGATAATACTCAAGTTGTCTTTAGATAACTTCATCTTCAAACAGTTGAATTCTTCTCCAATTAAACTCTTCAAATGTCTTTATCAAAATATGGATAGCAATACTCTTTTTGAACTAGACTCTTGAACTATTGACATTTGAGAAACTTGATATGCATGGGATTATAATTGGACTTCAAGTCTTCAAATTCGATCTAGATCTTAAAGTAAGATCCGCACAACATCCCACCATGTTTTTTTAAAAGCTTACCCTCGAGCTTGACCAGTTACCAAATTTGAATTTCCTTTCTAACTACCAACAAAAGCAAACCCTACTATGATGGACTAACTTGTTGCATTGGGAAATGAACTAATACTGTCATGGTTATTCAAAATAATCTAGACTCATCTAAATTGACTCAAAGCAAATGACTTGTGCAGTTAATGAAAGCAAATTTGTACTACTGGATCTAAGGCATGTGCTTTAATCATCTATATTAATATGGTAGAACGTCAATAAATTGGATCGATCAAAGAAAAAACTTGCGCTCTAATTGAAGCAAATATACTTAATCTCAAAACTTATGTGCATCGAAAAGTCTAATGCAAGCATCATGATCTTTACGCTACCTACATCATAAGTCAAGTTAGATTTATCATATCATAAGCTCTGCAGGTACAAATATTGTAGTGAGTCGGGTGGCTTGGACCCAGACTTTACTGGATCCAAGACAACCTGAAAGCAGGTTGTGCAGTAATGCCAAGGCTGTGTAGTAACGCGTGCACAGTAAGGATGTGCAAAGACAACAATGGCTGTCAATGCACAACCGTTTTGGATCTGAAAGGCCTTTAAAAGAAACCTTCATAGTGGATGTTCTCTAGGCAGATTGGGGCAACCTCTGGAGAAGATGATAACGCCGAGCATCGACCAAAAATTGACCGGAATCTGATGAGTTTACCTATTTTTTAGATTTTCGTTTTTTCTGATTCTTCATGAAAAACTTGTTGAAAATCATCGTTTTGGGTTTGGATCGAAGCTTTGAGGTAGAACTAAGTGTTTTGGAAGGTTTGGGTAAGTCGAGGGTGACGATTTGGCAGGGAAACATGTCTGATTCGTCGGATTTTTCATTTTCTAAAATTGTTTCTTTTCACTTCTATTTTCCAACGAAATGCCACCGCTGGTGGTTGTTCTTGGCTTTGCTCGAAAGAGGGGAGGTAGAGTAAGAGGGGGGCCACCTTTGGCGGCCTTAATCGTCGCCGAAAACTGGCAAAATCTATGTCGAAAAACCATGGGGAGCGGCCCTTTTGGGCGTGTCTCTAGTTTTCGTGTCGTGTCAGACACGACGTGTCGTGTCCGGAATGTCATGAATCGACACTGATTCGTGTCGCATGTTAAGAATCATTTATGTGTCAAAACACGTTCCGTGTTAGGTTCTATGTCAGAAACGGGCAAAGTTTGGGTCGTGTCTTGAAATGGGTTTCTGGATTAGAAACATGACCCATATCAGTAGTTACAGGTTCCGTGTTAACACAATGGCATAGGTTACCTACTGTGTTACTCAATTTGGATCATATATAGATCTAGGTATCAGTTTGGATCTCGGATAGCTTAAACGGATCTAGATTAGGTTTTTGGTGATTTTAGGGTCATTTGAGATCTGATTTATTGCGTTAGATTCATAGTTAAATAAATTTTAATATTTTAATTATTTGTAATTGTTTAGAGATTAAAATTGGAGGATTTGGTGGTGATAAGAGTGGCATAGCGGCTTGGAGACTGAATTTTAGCGCTCCTTCATGTAGGAGGTTATACATTCTTTTATAGAACCATGCTAGAAGTGATTTTACTTGTTTTAAACAGATTTAATTGTGCATGATTGCTAAATATTTTATTGATGGTTATGAAATGATGTTTGCAATTATAGGTTATTTGATATATTTTTCAAATAGAACGTGTTTATGGTATTGATTGATAAAGAGCATGTTTTGATATGAATGTGTTGTATGAACATGGTATTTAAATGTTGTATGGATATGGATTTGATTTTGGATATTCATGGATCTGGATATGATTTGTGAATGTGATGAATTGTAATTGGTTTTAGAAATGTAATGATGTGTGAATATACGAGTCGTACTTGTGTGGGTTGTGAGGGATCTCTAGAGACTTGCAGGTCCCTTGGGCAATTCGGCTTGGGGCGAATAAAGGGTGTGTTTCCGGGTACTCTGCAGTGAGAGTCGGCGTGGTTATCGTCGTGGACGGGGTTACCGAGGTCACGTTAGGGAGGGTTAGACAACTCCCGTGGCCTTTGGGGTAGATACAATATGGGCTATAATTATCGTAACTAATGATGTGTGTGCGTATGTGAGTGTGTGCGTGTGAATTTGAAATCATGATTTAAAGGTAACTATGTTTTGTTATGAAATGATTGTGAAATTATACATGCTTTTAGTATGATTTCTGTTTAAAAATGTTTAACCTCCCTACTGAGCTATGTATATGAGCTCACCCTATTGTTTTACAGCTCATCCTAAAGCTAGCACTTCGAAGGCACACGGAGCACAGTAGGAGTTGGATAGAGTTGCATTTTTATTTTAGATGGTATGATAAGTATTAAACGATTTATAAAATCTTGTTATTCGGGGTTATTATTAGGTGGACCCCGCACCATTTTGGATGGGTTGTTTAGAACTTCGATATGAATATTTATTTCAGTTAGATATTTCTTTGAGTTTGAATTAAATTAGTATTGTATTCGGTTACTGCTCACCATCACACCCACGCGAGAAGCGACTATGTGGCATCAGCTCGGACCGGGCCGTGGTCGCGACCCAAACGGGTGTGACATATATTGACATATATCGAGGACTACATGGAGAAGCTTCCCAATCACAGTAGAGCTTCAATACATAGCCTTGCAATTAATTTGATCACGCTATCAACTTGATCAATATATCGTGATACCCATGGGCACTTCATAAGTTGATATTTAGGCAAGACAAGCCAAGACAAAGTTTAATGAGAGTTGGGTTTGATTTCTGATTTGGGAATGGACCTAGTACAATTCAACGCAAGGAGTAGCTCCTACAAGAGAACCTGATAACAGAGTTAAAGTTGAGAGACTCGTTCATGATGACGAGGCACCAATGACATTTTTTGACAGGAGAGCGGTGCCCCAACAAGGTCCAACTGGCGGATTTAATTGACGAGATGGTGGCAAGCTGGTGGATGGCGATTGATAGAGTTGACCAGAGCTTAGGTAACTGACTTACTAATGTCAACATACAACTGGTTAATGGGTCTAGTTATAGAAGGTGGTGATGGGTGAAAGTGGTGGTGAAGGTAGTACATTCCTCCAGCTTCCTTCATGTTAAATATAGACGTGGTGGAAGGGAAGGAAAAATCAAGATATTTATTTAGTTGCAGAGAGATAGATAGTTGACACATACTATTATATTCATTTTGGGCTCAACAAGAGGAAAGAGTGAATAGTCTAGCTTAGGAGCTGGTGAAGAGGCTCTACAAAGTGGAAACCTAGTGAGGTAAAACTATGATGTTGACGATGCTGGATAGGTAAGGTATCAATCAGGGATGTGAATCATCGAGGGGTTCTGTCAATGGAGGTGCGGTGTTAGTTGGGTTGACATTGGTGGTTCTCGATAGAGAGCAACAACGGCTAAAGGAGGTTTACTCGGTGGTAAATGCAGGTTACAATGGGTTCTATGATAACAGCATCAAGTTGGCGCAAAGTTGGGCATGCTTACGGTTTAAGAGATAGAAGCTTCAAATGACTAGTGACTTGAAGGAGGAAATGATGCACATTCATGGTTGGCTTTTGTTGGAGCCAAATAACAAAGAGCAATGAAGTGATTTCCAACTAGGCTGATAAAGATGATGCATCGAGGTTGATGACACTCACAACCAGCAAGGTTGTTATCTTTGGCAAGAGGTATAATTTAATGAAGTTAAGAGTGTGTGTAGGTAGCTACTCGAGAAAGAGAGCAATGGGCATGGTAGAAAACCAATAAGAAGCAAAATAAATCGAGTAATTCTAGACATATTTCAATTAAAAGAGATGGAATCTATTAATAGACTCAGTTATATTTGATATGGACTCCTATAGATATAAGAAAATAAGATAAGCACCCTCTTGACTTCAGATAACTTCATCTTCAAAAAGTGGAATCCTTCCTGAATTAAACTCTTCAAATGTCTTTATCTAAATACAGATAGCTAGACTCCATTTTGAATTAGTCTTTTGATCTTCATTTACATTTGAGAAATTTGATGTGAATTCGATTTTGGATCTTCAATGAACTTTGGATATTGAATATGGATTTGGATTAAAATTGTATCTTTAGGTCTTCAAATCTGATTTAGATCTTGAAGTAAGGTATGCATCGGTCATAGCAAGCAGTTATGCGGAACTCACTGATACAGGTTGCGTCGTCGGCCCTAGGCTTGCTAACAAGATAAACAATGGGCCGAAACTCTCTGTTTTTTTGGAGAAGCCGTTGGGGAAGAACTCGACGCAGTAGGAAAGACAACTCCAAAGAGTCATAATAGAGATGAATCAAAGAGACTCTTAAACTTATAAAGGTTGGCAAGTCTATAAGATTAGACAATATTTCTATAAAAGTAAGGAAAATCTTAAGAGAGATGGATATCACTTGGCGCATAAGGTTATTTAATGAAATATGGAGAAATCAACAAATGCCTCAAGAATGGAGGAATAACATATATACGAACAAGGAAAATATTCAAAATTATACAAATTATTGTGGTATCAAATTGATGTGTCATATAATAAAATTATGAGTAAGAAATATTCAACAAAGGTTGAGATAAGAATCTAGTACAATAAAAACCATTTTAGATTTAAGTATAGAGATCTACTATTGAGACATCTTAAGGAACATTGTAGAGCAAGCAAGAACAACCCTCACATGGTACTTATTGATCTCAGAAAATCTCACTCATAGAATGATGCTTCGACATATTATTCATGTAGCCTATTCATGTATATCAATCTTAGAAAGGATATGTGTGATGGTTCACAAACATGTATAAGGAAACTCGTGAAGGAATAATGTATTCCTTGAAGTTAATATTGGATTACATCAAGGATCAACTATATGTTATTCACAAATGACATTGTGTTAGTTGATGAGTATAAATAAAAGTTATCAAAGAATTATAACTATAGAGAGGAATATTAAAAAATAAAGGCTTTTGACTTAGGAGAACAAAAATAGAATATATAGAATGCAAGTTTGATCATTTGGTTACTCTAAATGACATAGAGATTAAGATTAACACATTGCACTCCTCAAAGGAAAGTTTTAAGTAAGTAAGACTAGTTCTTTCATAGTGACAAAAAAACTCATGGGGATGTCACAAATCAAATTAATAATGGTTGGTTAAAATGAAAAGACACCCACTATGTTATATGGTGTTGATGGAAAGATAATCATCAATATATACAAAAGATCTCTAAGATGGAAGCAAATATTTTGAGATGGATGTGTGATCATAGAAGGAAAGACTATTTTTAATGAGTAATATTAAAGATAAATTAGGAGTAATACCAATAAATGATAAAGAACAACAACAAAACCTAAGCCTTTTGTACACTAGATGGAATCAGTTACATGGATTCTTTTTTTCCATAGATCTCAAACTTGACATGCTAACAATTAGCATAAGCTAGATTGTTCTTTATTGTTCACTTTCACATATTAAAATATGATAAAATGAGAAAAAATCATTTTCAATGGTCTTGACAAATAGAAAGGTAACCAAGTAAGCTACATTGACAAGGTGTAAGCAAGTAGTATTAAAGGAGGAAGAGTAAGTCAAAAGAGTGTTGGAAGAAAACAATAAAAAATAATGTAGCTTCTATTTAGTTAAATGATAGCATAGTACAAGATCAAATTTTATGAAAACAAACAATCCACATAGTTGACCCTGTCTAGTATGAGAAAAGGCTTAGTTGTTATTGCTTTTGTTATGGATTCTTGTGATACTATAAAGCCAGTGATATTTCAATTATTAAATAAGATTAACATGGTATCCTTGAGACTCCCATCGTATCAAATGGTCCCAAACTCAAATGCATTGAAATACTCAAGATGAGTCAACCTTGCAATAAGTAAGAAACTTGGTCAGCATAAATATGGCTAGTTATGGATATCCCAGATCTTGGAATTGGAATTGAATATACTAGGGATTTTTTTTCAGTTAGAGTTCTAGAATCATCAATTCCTACATGGTTCGTGTAGGTTACAATTTTGGTTCCAAGATCAGTTCTAGGGTGGTTTCAAGACTAGTTCCTCTAAGGTTGTTTGTTTGTTTCTTGTGTGTGTTTGACTTTTATTGATAGCAAAACTTAGTTTATAATGATATTGCATTAATATGTATTTAATGGTTTATTATATCATAAAGCACTATTTGCACAATGAATTTAAATTAAAAATATATATAATATATATGTATAACTCATTTAACATTTCATTAGTACATTTACAATCCTACATATATGAGAAAAAGGTGTAAAAAGTAATGAGCTTGAAGTTAATTAACCTTTGAATTAAGCCTCCTACTTATCCTCTTGGGTAGAGAGGAGTCAAAGCCTACTCAGTTTTCAGTTAACCAATTCACTTGAGTGAGATAGAGGAGAGTATAATTTCATGTGTAGGGATGAAATCTAGAGATCCTTGCATTGAACATGTATGAACTCTAAACCAAATCATGTAAATCACCCCATGCTTATGTTGCATCAGTATCATACTCATACTAGATGCTACTTCAATAGTGTAAACATCTTTCATCAAATATATCTTTAACAATTAAAGCTAAAATAGAATAAGTAACTAGATGATCTCTTCACCATTTAAAAAAGCAAAATTTTCTCTATCCTCATCATCTTCAAATTCGAGTGGATCATAATGAGTAACAAGATACACCTCAAAACTTATCAAAGAAAGGGAAGGGATGAAATCTAGAGATCCTTGCATTGAACATTTACGAACTCTAAACCAAATCATGTATATCACCCATGCTTGTGTTGCATGAGTATCATACTCATACTAGATGCTACTTCAATAGTGTAGACATCTTTCATCAAATATATCTTTAACAATTAAATCTAAAATAGAATAAGTAACTAGATGATCCCTTCACCATTTAAAAAAGCAAAATTTTCTCTATCCTCATCATCTTCAAATTCGAGTGGATCATAATGAGTAACAAATACACCTCAAAACTTATCAAAGAAAGAGAAGGATGTACGACTGCTTTCCTTTTTTTACCTATGGAATAAGATGACTATATATAAAACTATAATCTCTAGATGATTGATTGATGGTTGATCTTGTGTCATTAATTATATTATTGATATCCTTAAATCTGTTTAATGAAAAATAGTAAAATAAGAAGCCAATATCTTTTCTAAATTATCTAATTTTAATCTAGGGTTTAATATAACAATTAAACTAATAGGAAGAAGAAATATAATGTAATAAAGCTACTCTTCTATCATGTCCTATTGATTCATTCCCATTCAGTAAACGCTTCTGCTAATTCTAAATAAGCAGAGATACTATTCACGCAACGTTGGTCTATGAGTGATTCTTGTTCACTTGCCATAGGTTTTACTGATAGGAGAGAACTAAAAAGTTTATCTTACTACTAATTCTAAACTGAATTAGATAAGAGAATACAAAATTCACAAGGAAATTGATACTACCTTCTTCATTCTACTAAGAGGTCTATTTAAGTTTGGACAAGGGCCCCAAAGCTAGCCATGCAGAAATAAATTAAAACACAAGTTCCCATTCAACAATTAACTCAAGCTGTAGGTTCTTAGGATGGTAAATGCATCATTCTATTTTCTCAGGCATTGATAACACAAAACACAAGTTCCCATGCAACAATTAATACAGGATGTACAATCAAGTTCTTTTAGGCCCCCCACTACTATAAGCACGCTCCATCTAAACAAAAAGAAAGATAGAAGGCCGACCTTTGGAGGAATTCTTGCTTCACCTGGAATGACTGGAGTGGGAGTCAAAGCTCTAATGATCCCAGGACCAGTAGGAGGAGAAAGAGGTCCGTGTATTAAGGCTGATTTTGGTTACCTTAACCAAAACGTTGGTAGCATGGTCTGCTTACAAATCAGTAGTACTAGGTCGACTGGGAAAGGTAGTTCAGTTCCAAACCCCTTGGTTTGGGCGCAGCAGGGTATGCCTTTGTTCTAGGAGTAGGAGATATGAGTTCCCAAGATGGTAAATGCAACATTTTGTTTTAACATGCATTGAGAATACAAAACTGCTTTACTAGACTGTGTTTATATTTCCTATGGTATTAGATGAATTCTTGCTATAATTATCCTAAAAATACCATCATGAATTAATTCTATAGTTTGACAGTTTTCAGCTTATGGTTCCTCAAGAGTGAGGACATTTTTGGGACCTTCGACAATGGAATTCTAACCACTTCTAATAGAGTTGTTCTCATTAACGAATTAGATGAATTGAGAAATTTGTCTTGTTATGGACCTATTATGTAGCCGAGTGGGCCCTATTGATGAATTTGGACTCATGTTACATCATTCTCATCAGGTTGGAGAAGGACATCCTGATCTTCATAATCTGCACATAAGGAGTCAGGTCTCTGATGTTGAAAGTAGGTGACACTATATAATGCTTAGGGAGGACAATGGTGTTGGCATTTTCATTGATCTTGATGAGAACTTTGAAAGGACCATCTACTCTTGACTTTAGTTTGGAAGATCTCTATTGGAGAAACCATTCTTTGTGGAGGCGTATCAAGACCAAATCACCCAACTAAAACTGAATGGGTTTCTTGTGCTTGTTGGCAGCCTCTAGATATTTTATAGAGCTAACTTCTATCTTTTTCTTAATATCTTCATGAAATTTTTGAACATCTTTAGCAAGTTGCTTTCTTTTCGGGTCTTTTGGATGACATGTATTGAGACTGAACAGATCTAAAGGAGTGAGAGAGTTGTACCCATATGTAGCTTCAAAAGGAGTTTGTCCCATAGTTCGATGGGAGCTCTATTGTATGTGAATTCTACCCACGCCAGTTGTTCATCCCAAAATTTGTTTTGCTTAGGAAAAATAGTTCGTAGTAAGTTCGACAGAGTATGGTTGACAACCTCTATTTGCCCATCTATTTGAGGGTGACAAGCAGTGCTGAACATGAGCCTTGTTCCCAATCTATTCCATAATGTCCTCCAGAAGTGACTCAAAAACTTGGAATCCCGATCAGAGATGATGTAGCGCGTAATTCCGTGAAAGAATAACTCAATAATGTGTGAAGCATCATCTATCTTATGATAGGCAATAAAACGAGCCATGAGTGAGAAACAATCAACAATAATAAAAACAGAATCCTTCTTTCGCTTGGTGAGGGGTAAACCAAGAACAAAATCTCATAAAATAACCTTTGTAGATCACACATAAAACAATGTTTAAACCGTTTCTATTAATCCAAGAAACAGTCCATGCTAAGCAATCTCTACTTTTCATTCCCTGGGAGTTAGATAAGATTAGAGGAGGATCTATATTGGGGCTAGGGTGACTATTTTTCACCAGACCCAAGAACTTGACCTAAACTAGTCCCAAAATATTGGGTCATGTTTTGAGCATTTCAGATCATATCCAAGTCCAATAAATTTGGGTCTATTTAACTCAATGTAAAACTGCTATATATATATATATTGACCTGGACTAGTCCCAAAAAAATGGCAGAGAAATATAGGGTCATTGGGGGCCATAGATATTAGAAAGAACTGCTAAACTCCAGAGTTTTTTGAAGTATATAAAGGTGGGTCTCACCTAAGATTTAAAAAGATAGAAGTAGCAGCATGAAATATAACAAACTTGAGCCACTAAAGTACTTCTTAAACAAATTTTTGCTTAATGAAACAAAACCCTAAAAAGCATAATAGGTTATGCTATTTTGGACTTCTTCCCTCACCTCACCATGAATGCGCTAAATGGAGAGTCCAAGTCAGGTTCCCTGAGATCTATTCCTGTTTCCAACATTTTTATCTCTTTTGTTCATCTTTTTTTTATCGCTTTTCCCTTCTTGAATCGTGTGATAAATGCACAATGTAAAAGCCACATCCCACTATCAATGTC
Organism: Brasenia schreberi; assembly: GCA_036023115.1. Classification (NCBI taxonomy): domain Eukaryota; kingdom Viridiplantae; phylum Streptophyta; class Magnoliopsida; order Nymphaeales; family Cabombaceae; genus Brasenia; species Brasenia schreberi. The sequence goes on along the minus strand of JAYKKT010000092.1, from coordinate 35,813,325 downwards.
GATTTCAGGGTGTCAATAGAAGGGAGCAACCATTGGAGTATCTACTCCAGTATTTGATGGGTTATCTCTACGTTAGGGGTTCAATTCTTTTCCCCAAAGGTTCATGCTCTTGTTCTTGTTTCTCTTTAAAGTACTGGTTTTGTTTGGATGCGTTCTTTTTCGTGCAAGTATGGTGGATTGGGCGACTTTATAGATTTTGCATGTTTTCTTATTGATGTCATCTTTCAACTAAAGTTGAATACTTGAATTTACTGCTAGTTGATCTATAGAGCTTTTATCCTCCCAGTGTTTAGAACTTTTATACTCTCTTAATCCCATCTAGCATTTACGTTTTGGGCTTTAACTTTTTCTTTAAATTATTAAAGTGTATTGTAATTGTAGATGTGTTAAATTATTGTTATTACAACAACACTAACAACTAAGACTTTTCTTATACTAGATGGAGTCGGCTACATGGATTATTTATTTCCATAGACCTTGATTTTATGCCATACTAATAGTCAACTAACAAAAGTTAAATTATTTTTTATTATTTTCTTCCAATACTTTTGTTGTCTTGCTCTTCCTCTTTTATTACTTTCACCATCTAGCTTGCCACACCTTATAATTGGAGCTTCCTTTGATCACCCTTTCCTATGTCAAATCCATTTTGAGTGATTTTTTCTTATTTTATCATCTTTTGGTATTACTCCCACCTTGTCTCTAGTAACTTCAATATAAACATGGTTTTTTCTTGTGTGACCATACACCCATCTCATTATAAAAGACATCTTGTGTACTTGTTAATGGTTAACTATGCAACACTTATAAACATTTAATATTATAGGTCTAATTGCTACTCTATAACATTTGCCTTTAGACTTTAATAGTATCTTTTAGTCACACAGAATATTTTGTGTATCATTATTTTTAACAAACTTTCGTTAATTCATTATGTGACATCTCCATCAATTTTTCCATCACTCTAGTAAATGACTCTATGTATGTATTTAAAACTTTATTCTGAAGCATGCAAAGTATGATAATCTTAATTTCTAATTTATAAGTTGTAACTAAATGATCAAACTTGAATTTCATTTATTTTATCTTTGTTCTACTAAGTCAAAGGCCTTTATTTTCTAATATTTCTATCAGTAGTTCCAATTTCTTCTTAACTATTTCTAAGACTTATCTACTAACATAATGTTGTCCGTGAATAACATACACTAAGATATCATCCTAAACATGCTTTGTTAATTTGTCAATAACAAAGGTACATAAAAACATACTTAAACTTGATCCTTGATGTAATCAAATATTATCTTCAAAGAAATTCGTTATTTCTTGTTGAGTCCTAGCACATGTTTGTGCACCAACATATATATTTGTTATAAGATTGATGTATGTCAATGTGATACATCTCTTTCTCTAAAGGATATATCTATTAGCATGCTATCATAAGTTTTTTTTTAATAAGTAATAACAAGTAAAGGTTCTTCTTCTTTGTTCTACAATGTTTTATAAGATGTTTGTGTATAAATTTTAGGTTCTGCATAACCCTCAACTTATATCCAATCTTCTTAATTTTATAAAAGCAAAATATAAACTAAGTAAGAACAACTAACCTCTTATTCGCTTTCTTTTTATTCATTATGGGCCCAAATCAAGTTATTTTCACAATGTTCTTCTTGCCTCGGTAGGCAAGATACTTTCATGCTTGAATTGAGATATTAGCACAAAAGGGGTCTCTGTTCCTATTGGTTTTGGGTCTCAAGGAATATAGATCTAAAGTAGATATGGTTCTAAAATGGATATAGGCTTCAAATGGGATATGTGACAATAAAGATATGACTAGAATCAACCCTAAAAAAATGATGTCCTAATTAATAATTATACAATAAATGTAATATGCAACTAATTATAAAAGTGTTAAGATAAATAAATCTTAAGGTATAGAAAATCCTAATATGTATAAAATCATGATTTACAAAGATCTTGATATGCAGTATATACAAATTTTAAATATTTTATAAAAGAAAATGTGCATGAGATTTAAAGAAAAACTATGCACGGGAGATGTAAGAATACTAATTACTATGAAACTAGAATAAGAACTGCTACTTCTTCTTTCTATATGCAATGCTAAAGACATAAGGGATAAGCCTGTAGATGCAAAACAACTAGGATGAATGATGAAACAAATAGAAAGTTAAATCAAAATATGCACTTTACTTTACAAGACTTGGATCAAACATCCTTCACCCTTCTTGATTGAAAGAACTTACAAACACACTTTAACAAAAATAACAAAAGAGGAAGAAAGAATGGAGAAGCTCTTGAAATTTTCTAGATTACTCTTAAATCTTGGATACTTCCTTGATCATTTTTAATCTTTCTTTCATTTTGGATGCTTACAATGGGAGAGGAGACCCTTTTTATAGGAGAGGACTAGGTTACATAAAATTAGAAGGTCTACAATGATTTGCAACAAAATTCTAGTAACTACACCTTTCTATTTTCAATTCTAATAAATAATAAAGTCTACAAAGAAAATAACAAGTTTTCCACTACAATAGTTGGCCCTTTCCATTATGAAAATTGGTTATGTTGTACTTAGTTTGATTAATCTTTCTTAATATAGGTCATAATTGGTTGTCCTCTAGCTTGGCATACCTCCTTTCCAATTCAATACAAAATTTGTCATTATCTTGAAAAACAACTTGACCATATCATAACTTAGTCCCCCCACAATAGTTTTAGCACAGGTTATCCAAAATAGATGAGTCAAATATGGGTAGATCCATGTAGTGTGATAGATAGATTAGAGTATATAGATGTAGGTTAACCAAGTATCAAGTAGGTCAAGGTCATTAGGGGATGGAACCATAGATCAAGTGAACCAATTAGAAGAATCTGTTTAACTTTTCAAAAATTAATTAATATTTATTCAACCATATAATACATACCTAGCTCATAATTTAGATTTTATGCAAGTCAAACGGATGCATTAAGATATACAAGTCGAATTTTTAAACTTCATATTTATAAGACAACTTACCAAATCATACCTTTTCAAATTCATTGAATATATCATAGCTTAACAAAAACTTTTTTATAACCTTTCAAATTCATGAATATATAATTCAAATTTAGGACTTTTTAGATACATGAACATATAATTCAAATTTATATAATTCCAAATCCAAAAATCATGTACTCAACTTTCCAAATTCTAAAACTAGATTTTTAACTTTTGAAATCTTTTAATCAGTTTTTTAACTTTCAAAACCCCTCAACCAGATTTTTTAACTTTCCAAACTCATGAGAATATTTCAAAATTTTGAAATCTAGAGACTATAAATATATAATTAAGAATTACATAATTTATAAATAAAAAATCAGGTTTTTAACTTTTCCAATACATGAACATAATTCATACTTTCATAAAGTTCGTATTTTAAATTTTTTGAAATTATCAATATGTAATCATATTTTTGAATTTTTAGAAATTATTGATATATAATCCAAATTTTCTACTTTTTGGAAACCTTTGAATAGAATTCAGCTTTTGGAAAGTTTTCAAAACCATAAAATTTAGATTTTGTTTATTTTTAAATTGTGAAAACTTTTTGAATAAAATTCAATTTATTTATTTTTATTTTTAGAAACTTAACTTGTACAGGAAGAGGAATTTTTCAAAATACATTTCCATCCAAATTTATGCATCAAACCCATCATCCACATGTACTCATGGTTTCACATTCATGCTCCATAAAAATTGTGCCCAAGATTCTGTACACACATATATTTTCATATGTTCATATGTGTATATATTGGATATCGATACATACAAATATATATATATAATTAGTAGCCTAATAGGTTCTTCTAAGGTTCAACTTGGTATGGTTAGAATAAAGGTTTAGGTCAAATGAATGGACACAATTAAATGCTCAATGACATTTAAAAATGGATAGGCTAAGGAAACCAAACTTGGTTTTATGAAAATGGCAAGGCTCAAAATCCATAAATGAAATTTGAAAATGGCTGAACTCAACCTTTGATGGCCCATCCGATGCTCATGTTAGGTGGTAGGTATGTTGATGGCATTATGTTGATGTGGGGTTTCCTCAATTGGATCCAAAACACTTGTAACTTTTTTGTTCAACTTCATCACGAATGTCTCGGCCTAACTTGTTGTAGATTTCTGAATCTGTAGAATTGCCATTATAGGCCACTGAAAAAAACATTTTTCATACCTGGCCACAAAATGATTGCCATAGTTTGTAAATAATAGAAAACCAAGATGTCAAAGTCAATTAGCTGCTTTTTGCTTCTGTAAAGGCCCTATATTTTTTAAGGGTGAACTGTAAAAACATATAAACATGCATGGTAGTTATTAAGTCTACCTCCAAGGACTTATAAGTAACTTATAAAGTGATGTACGTCATGTAGACATGGATATGACAGGAAATGATGCTTACATGCTTCTTAAAGTCTAGTGCTTTGCAAAAGTAGGATTTTAAGGATGTAGCGTACTTATGTGAGAGGGAGAGAGGAGGAGAGAGAGTAACACAATATTCTTGATTGCCAAGAGTTTTTGGACAATATCATGGAGTCGAATTAGAGCTTGACCAGATCTTTTTGAAAATATCATGGGTCAAATTAGGGCTTGACCAGGGCAAATGAGTGTTTTGTCATGGGATTAGGGATAAGATAAAGACAAAAATTTTCATATTTATGGAAAGATAATCACTTTTCATAAAAAATCAGTAAAAAGTTTATATGTATTAAAAAATAGATCACATTTTTTTATAATGGGATTAGGGACAATGATAACTTTGAAAGTTGTAGGTAGACCTATGACTTTTGGGTTAGATAATATCTCATTTTCACTTTCTCCCTTGTTGAGTCGAGATTTAAGTTCATCTTTTTTCTCATGAGTTAGATAATCTCAAACATATTTCTTTATTATTTTCTTATAATTTAATAATTTATTCAAAATAACCTCCTTCTTTTCATACTCTTTAATTTGTGTCCAAATCCATGCTACCATTTCTACTCTTCCTAAGTTATTTACATATTCAAAGTCATCATAATTTATTAGCATGACTTTCAAGCAAATTCTTGAGCAAAGATCTTAAGTGTTTGTGTGTATATGTATGCACTAGTGGGTAACTACGTGGGTGTTTGCAATAGGTAAGCATGTTCTTACTCTAGGTGCACCTTGTGTGGAGTGTGGAAAGCAAAGATGCTCACAATCAAAAAAGTAATAAAATAACAACGATGAACTAACTAGCAATTTTGAGTAGACCTATAGGACCCACCAAGTGTGTTAAAAGAGAATTGTGTACAAATTTTAGGTTCTATAGAAACCACAACTTGTATCAAATATTCTTAATTTTATGAAAGCAAAATGAAAACTAAGTCAAGAGCGACTAACTTCTTATTCACTTTCCTTTTATGTGTTGTGGGCCTAAATCAAGTTCTTTTAACAATCACCTTCTTGTCTTGGTAGGCAGAGATAAGTTCTTATACTATAAAGTTGTTGACTAATACAAGAAAAAGATACCTTCACACTTGAATTGAGATATTAGCACAAAAGAGTCTCTATTCGTATTGTTTTGGATTTCAAGGAATATAGATCTAAATTAGATATGGGTCTAAAATGGATATGGGCTTCAAATAAGAGACACGACTTAATAAAGATATGACTAGAATCAACCCTAAGAAAATGATGCCCTAATTAATAATTATACAATAAATAGAATATGCAACTAATTATAAAAGTATTAAGATACAAAAATCCTAAGGTATAGAAAATCCTAATATGGAGAGAATCATGTTTTTTAGAGATCATGATATGCAGTGTACACAAATTTTAAATATTTTTATAAAAAAAAATATGCACGAGATTTAAAAAAAATCTAAGCAAAGGAGATGTAAGAATTCTAATTACTACGAAACTAGAACAAGAATTATGATGCTACTTCTTTTTTCGATATGAAAATGGTAAAGACATAGGGGATCAACCTGTAAATGCAAAGCAACTAAGATGAATGATGAAACTAATAGAAAAAAAAAATCAAAATATGCACTTTACTTCGAGAAGACTTGGATCAAACACCCTCCACCCTTCTTGATTGAAAGCCCTTACAAACACACTTGAACAAAAATGACAAAAGAGGAAGAAAGAATAGAGAAGCTCTTGAAATTTTCTAGATTACACTTGAATCTTGGATACTTTCTTGATCTTTTTTTTTTATCTTTCTTCCATTTTAGATGCTTACAATGGGAGAGGATACCCTTTTTTATAGGCGAGGGCTAGGGTACATGAAATTAGAAGGTTTACAATGATGTCAATAAAATTCCAACAACTACAAAGAAAATAACAAGTTTCCCACCGCAATAGTTGGCCCTTTCCTTTATGAAAATTGATTGTTTTGTACTTAGCCTGGTTAATACTTCTTGATATATGCCATAATTGGTAGTCCTCTACCTTAGCATTAGCTTGGCATACCTCCTTTTTAATTCAATACTAAATTTCTCATTATCTTAGAAAAAAACTTGACCATATCATAAGTTAGTTCAACCACAATAGTTTTAGCATGGGTTATCCAAAATAGGTGAGTCAAATATCGGTTAAACCATATAGATATGTCCATCAATTTTGGGTAGAGCCATGTAGGGTGATAGACGGGTTAGGGTATGTAGATGTAGGCTATCAAGTAGGTCAAGGTCATTAGGGGATAAAACTATAGACCAAGTGAACCAATTAGATAAACCCATTTAACTTTTTAAAAATTAATTAATTTTTATTCAACTATATAATACATACCTAGGCTCATAATTCAGATTTTATGCAAGTCAAATGAATACATTAAGATATACAAGTCAAATTTCTAAAGTTCATATTTATAAGATAACTTACCAAATCTTAACTTTCCAAATTCATTGAATATGACATAGCTTTCCAAAAACTTTTTTTATAACCTTCCAAATTCATGAATATATAATTCAAATTTATGACTTTACAAATACATGAACATATAATTAAGATTTTATGACTTTCCAAATTTTACAAGCAAATAATTCAAATTTATATACTTTTCAAATCCAAAAATCATGTTCTCAATTTTCCAAATCCTAAAGCCAAAATTTTAACTTTCCAAATATTTAAATAAGATTTCTAACTTTCAAAAAATATATATATAATTTTTCAAAACCTCATTTTTGGACCAACATATATATATATGGACTTATATAATTCAGATTTATATAATTTTTCAAATCCAAAAATGAGGTTTTGAACTTTCAAACCAAAAAATTAGGTTTCTAACTTTCCCAATATATGAACATAATTGATACTTTCAAAATTTGAAAACCGTAAACATAAATTTCATATTTTAAAATTTTGGAAATTATCAATATATAATCATATTTTCAAATTTTTAGAAATTACTGATATATAATCCATATTTTTTACTTTTGGAAACCTTTGAATATAATTCAATTTTTGGAAAGTTTTTAAAACCATAAAATTTAGATTTTGTGAAACTTTTGGAAATAATTGAGTAGAATCCAGATTTTGAAAACTTTAGGATAAGATTCAAAATTTTAAAACTTTTTGGAAAAGATTCAGTTTTTTTAGAAACTTAGCATGTACAGTAAAAGGCCTTTTTCAAAATATATTTCCATCCAAATTTATGAATCATACCCATCATGCACATGTTCTGAATCTTGCACATTCATGCTTAGTGAAATTGAGTCTAAGAATCTATATATACACACATATATATCTATATGTTCATATGTATATATATATGGTATACCAATACATACATACATACATACATATGTATATATATATATACACACATATATACATACACACATATATATATATATATATATATATATATATATATATATATATATATATATATATATATATATATATATATATAGCCTAATAGGTTCTTCTAAGGTTCAACATGATAAAAGTTTATGTCAAATAGATTGACACAATTAAGTAAGACCTACAACTCCTATGATTTTCTAAACTTCTATAAGAATGTTCTTTGGTCTTACAGAATTATCAATCTTCATGAGTTTAAGAACCTCTTTGATTTCATCCCTTTAAATACATAGGTAAAAATGATGGTTTTGTATACTTTTTTTAGTTGGTCAACTCTCTCAAGTTAATACTAATACTTAGATTATCACTAAAAACTTATCGAAATATTTTCTCCATCTACTTTTGATATTCTTGCTTGCTACTAGAATCCTCCCATCCTCATTTTTTATGCATTTGATAAAAGTAAGATACTTAATTTTCTATCTCTAGCCTAAACTATCCTAAAAATCTCTTTTTACTTATTTATTTGCTTGCTTACAAGCCTTCCAAGTTTCATCATATGTAAGTTGTTACATGCCCCCTTTGCCTTATCTCACATAGTATCTATCTACCACAAAGCCTCCTTTTGTGTTGGTACGCTTTTATTAGATTCACCTAATATATCCTTTGCTACTTTCTGAATGTATAGCACTATATTGTTCAATTCCACAGGCTACATCTACATGATTCCAAGAATTTTCTTCAATAATTTTTTAAAAATGTCTTTTGGTTAATTTTTGATGTTCTACTATTTGGTTTGGGTAGCTCTATGTACTCTTTGCTACTTTGTCTACTTTATCTATTACTAAAAGTCAATGTTACACAATTAAGATTTCTCTTGGACTAACATTACAATTCATATCACGATCTATCTTTTCTCCTACAAACAAAATAATCAATTTATATTTTTGATAAACCACTCTTATGAGTAACTAAATGCTAATTTCATCTTTAGAAAATTATATTGGTATAAAGAGATCATACGTTACAACAAAATGTAAACTTTTTCTTGCCTTCCTCATTTAAATTCCCAAAGCTCTATAGTTTCTAAGTATCTTGATATCCTAATGCCTCATTTATATCTCCTCCACAACAAATTCTCTCTCTTTGTGGAAATTTTTTGATCTCTATAGACGTGAATTTTTATTTCGAAACCTATGTGAAGATTTGAAAAGAAATTCCCGAACTACATCGTGTGTGCGACTATGTCAGCTAGTTTGCTCAAACTAGCAAAAATTGATTTTCAGACTTCGTATAGCGATTGTGGATAAGTGAATTTTTTTCGACGTAGGCCTTCTTGAACTGATGCTCAAGGGTCAACCTAGATGCTTTGAAAATTATTCGAGATCCAATAAGTTTTCACAAACAAGATTCTAATTTCAAAGGTTGATAAAATCATGATTTTGTTTCTTTACTTGAAATATTTCAAGTCTTGAAAAACAAAAACTTGTTCTCTTTTTCAAAGGCTTGCTTTTAATTTTTTTTGAAATAGTTCTAAGTTTCCAAAATTTTTAAAAAATTTAGACAGAATACATTTTCATGTATAGATGTAAAAAATATTTTATTTTTATTTTATATGCTATATATTCATATAATTAATTTCAAAAATATACCTCACTCAAACATTCGGGTAAGACCTATGCTAGAAGAGCGGAGGTTTAGAAAAACTAATATATTTTCATGCTTAGACCTCCAATTTCTATGAAATTGGTCTTGTTGGAAAGCTATGGATTTCAACTTTTTAATGAAATCATTTTTAATCAAATTGGTTCACTGTGCACAAAGAGTTGAATGATCTTGGCAATGGGGGGATAGATCCTAGGTGCAACCCATTGTGCCCCTAGGAGTGGACGATGTGAGTTTAGATGGATGCTAAGGGAGAGCATGTTTAATCCCTTGCATAAAAGAGAGAAAATGATTCCAAGGGAAACCATGGTCAGTTCCTTGGTGGGTTTATTGATGTTCGGAGAAATCATGGCCGTAGGCTTGGGTTTATGGTACAAACCTAGGCTCAAAAAGGTTTGTTTATACAGGGTAGGATTAGGTGTACCTAGGTTGTCGAAGCATGCCTTAGGAATAACCATGTCTACCAAAATTTGAATTTTATTTTTTTCTTTTTCATTTTGAAATTCTCTTTGTTGGTGCTGGACATTCGCCGTACCTTGAAAATCCACATTCTCGGGCACATTTGGTGGGGTTGTGGGTGCATGAGTGTGATTTGAATATAAATGATCTATCGGTCCTACACAACAAAGAGGAGGATCGAGTACAGGGTTTTGAGAGAAATAAGTTCAGATATACCTTTTTCAAGCTTGTCTACCTTTTCATAGTGAGAGCAAGCTTCCTTGCAAGCGTCCTGAGGTTGTTGTAGATCATGCATGGCTTCGAGCTTCCGTTGCTTTTCAAAGTTTTGGATTTCATCCGTCAAGCCTATGTATGTGCAACACTCATTTTCTCTTGTGTATAAAATGGTGCTCATGGGAATGGAATCCATCGGAGCAACTAATTTTAAAAAATTTGAGGTGATTATGTGAAGTTCTCATGCTCCACTCCACTTGTGCGCCTAGGGATGTAAACTTTTTCTTCATTTTTAATTTTTAGAATTTCAATTTTTGATTTTTGAATTTTTTTCAGATTTTGTTGGTTTTTCGAAATAAAAAAACTTTTTTGGTTTTTCTATAAACAAAAGGGTGTTTGGATGATTAACAAGGTTAGATGATTTGATCTTAACACTTCTTCATCTACGACTTCATATCCTTCATTGGATTTTAGCCTTGATTTGGTTTTCCAAGTATGGCTCTTCTTCCTATATATCCAAGATGATTTTTCATGGGATTGGTGCATCTTGACCTCTAGGGCCTCAATTTCCCTTTCAAGGTGTATTGCTCTCCTCCTTAAAAAGAAAATTTCTTCTTCTCGGGTTTTAGAAGATTTCTTTAAGGTTTTGGAAAACCGATTTTGAAAATTTGATAAAGCCTTCCTTAACATATTTTCAAAGGACTCATCTAAACATGACATTATTGAGTTACTGCAATTTGAACTCAAAACAAAAGATTTGAAAAGATAGAAGTTTAAAATCACGATTTGAATATTAGAATTGGTTTTAGAAAAGTAAGACCGAATCAAAGAATTTTCAAAGACTCAAGTCCCATTGGGCGTGCCAAATTTGTAGACGTGAATTTTTATTTCAAAACCTATGTGAAGATTTGAAAAAAATTTCCTGAACTATGTCGTGTGTGCGAGCGTGTCAACTAGTTTGCTCAAACTAGCAAAGATTGATTTTCAGACTTCGTATAGTGATTGTAGACAAGTGAATTCTTTTCGATGTAGGCCTTCTTGAACCGATATTCAAGGGTCAACCTAGACGCTTTGAAAATTATTTGAGATCCGGTAAGTTTTCAAAAACAAGATTCTAATTTCAAAAGCTTGATAAAATCGTGATTTTGTTTCTTTACTTAGAAATATTTCAAGTCTTGAAAAACATAAACTGGTTTTGTTTTTTGGAGGCTTGTTTGAGATTTTTTTTGAAATAGTTATGAGTTTCCAAAAATTTAAAAAAATTGACAGAGAACATATTTTCATGTACAGATCCAGAAAATATATTTTAGTTTTATTTTATATGCTATATATTAATGTAATTAAATACAAAAAAAAACCTCACTTAGATACTTGGGACAGACCTATGCTAGAAAATCAGAGGTTTAGAAAAACTAATATATTTTTATGATTACACCTCCAATTTCTATGAAATTGGTCTTGCTAGAAAGCTATTGATTTCTGCTTTCCAATAAAATCATTTTCAATCAAATTGGCTCACTGTGTTGAAAGATATTTAGGAATAACTCAACCTGTGTCACAGGAACTTCTAGTTTTTCAGAATCTATTTTGATTTTTATCATAAGTGCATTTGTGTGTATAGATCATACGCGCAAAATTTCAAAATATTTGGAGTAGGGAATAATGAAGGATAAATCATTTACTGGATGTGTGTAGAATGTAGAAAAACATGTTTTAGATTTTCAGAATCATGCTTTGTTTTAATCTGAATCAAAATTGAATCTACATCTATAAAACAACAAACTAAATCCTACTTATTATGTGAACATGGGGAGATTAAGATGTTCATAATCTCATGTTGTGTTATGGAGTAGAAAGAATCAACCTTTAAAGTGTATAATGAATAACGTACGAACGAAAGAAAGATGGGGCAGCATATGAACCTTGATCAATACATCTTCGTGGAGACTTAAACTCCTTAATTACAATATAAGATTTAATGAAAAAGGAGATAATTGAAAAAGAATGGACCTGTGGTAGAAGGTGGAAGACAACTTGCAACTGATGGTTGGCACTAGGCAATAACTGAAAAAGAATGGTTTGCTAAACTGATTTGCAGCACCTTTGAGGTCCCTTTTATAGGCCAAGGGATGCCTCTTTGCTGCAAATTTTCATAAGACAAGTTGCCTTATTGAAAATGGTTGTATTTTGGCAAGTGAATGCTGGCCATTCTTGCCAAAATCTGTCTCATTCATTTAAGGCAAGTGAAGTGTTGTACATGACCTTCTAAATCGGTTATTTGGCTGTCTTTTGGCAAGTAGGTTCAGCCAAAAACGTGTCCATTCAAGTGGGTTCGTCCAGGTGATGGGTTGAGAAGGTGAACCAGCCACGAACAAACCATGTTGCTGCTCATATAATCGTGGTGTGCCTCCATCATCCTGTGATGCATCATTTGAACTGCTGAACTGGACTGGACCTAGTGAGCCAAACTCTAGCTGATCCTGTGCTTGGGTATAGTCGACACCATGCTCATAAGGATATAACATCACCATTGAAGGAACACCAGGGTTTGTCCCAGCCAATGATGATCCAACACCATTAGAGTGGACTGCCTGGAGAGGATACACTCCATATGCTAAATTGCTTGTGCCATGTATAGAACTGGTGGACATGAGTGGTCCATTTTGTGTTGATAATGAAGTGAAATTGTCATGTCTATATGAATCCCATGATCTTCCTCTATGGTTATCAGTACCTCCTGGACAGTCAGACCTTGAACCTAGTTTATCAGCCTGATTGCGTGAATCATATTTGTTGTGACTTCGTCTAGAGCCACGTGGCTTTGAGTTGAGGTTCTCGGCCCTATCATTTTCCCTATGCTCATTTTTGTCATAGTTATAGCTACCTCGGTGGCTCTTGCTGTTTGCTGATTGCCTGTCCCGAAATTGAATTGGTTTCTCTGAAGTTGTGGCAAAGAGGGCTATGAAAGGTAAGCATCTTTGCTTAATCTTGCAGGGAACAGCCAGCCAATGAACATGGTAAGTTGTCATTACTTGTGGTTGAAGCCACACATGTATGCTTCCTTCCATATTGAAAACAAATGATCTTGGTAATCCATGATAAAATCAACCAGCCCTTAGTAACTTGGTGACCGGGATAGGTATGGAAAGTCACCTTGTTCCTTCTATATTGAAGTTGGCACGGCTTGGTGACTTACCAAATTGCGTTCCGAAGCCACCTACGTCCAGTCATATGACTCATTTATGGTGAAATCGATAAGTTTCCTCTTGGTGACTTGCCAAATTGAGCATCACAACTTGCCAAATCATGCATCACTTTCCTTTCTCTTGGATGATAACGACTTTTCCTTCTTGAACGTTGGCCTTTCTTCTGAATGTCGACTTTCCTTTCTTAAACGTCGACTTTCCTTCTCGGACATCGGCTTTTCGTCTTTGATGCCGACCTTCCTTTTTTTGACACCGACCTTCCTTTCTTGAATGTCAATGTTCCTTTTTAATACCTAAAACTAAAAAATGATAGGTTACCTTGCCCAACAACACCAAAATTGAAAGGTGCTCGATTGTTGCCTTTTGGTTAAATTCCATCTCCTCTTTTCGGGAATTTGCTTCCTTCCAGTCCAAGTTTCATATATGGCAGGTTTCAAACACTTTTTAAAGAAAATATTTTTATATTTAAAAACATCAAATTTGACGAAATCTTCAAATACTATTTTTAGAAAGCACTAGGCTTTATTCCTAATACCTTTCTTTTGTTTCTTTAAAGAAAAATTGTTTGAAATCAATTTTCTTTAGAAGGCGATGATTAAAAGGGCAAAATCCTGCCAATTTGGTTTAGAGGGCAAAATAGTTATTTTCATAAAATTTTGTCAAAATTTTAATTTTTTGAAAGGGATGTAATATATCATCATTTTGAGGTTGCTAGAAAATTCTGATGCCAAAATGAGTTCATTTGATGTATTTTTATTTTTGTTTTAAAAATTTTTGGGTGTTTACAATCACCTTATCTAACTCCTCCCAAATTGCCTTCTTTAGACTTTCTTCATCCTACTTGGAGTGCATAAGGACAAATTATATTAAAAACTCCACTCCTAAAACTAATTTCACTATTATAATTTAGTCATTATATGACTACTATACTATCCTTTAAATCCTTAATAATAACAACTTCAGTTTGAGTAATTTTTTTCCTAATTTCTATAATTAAAAACCTATATTTTCAATCCCTAGCTTTTTTTTCAACACACTTTGTCTCTTGTAAATATAGAACATAGGCTTCCTTATCTCTTGCATCTGTCCATGTTGAAAATATGGAGACCCTATTCGCAATTTGTTTACTAAATCCATGTCCAAATATAGAGGAATTAGCTTCTTTATGCACAATCCATCTATTATGTGGGAACCTTCTCTGTAATTGATTCACTATATTTGGGTGTATACCTAGAGGCCCTTGCTTAAATTATAATACGCACTGTAATGTGTCTCTAAGAGGGGATACCCAACAAAATCCTTATACAGTCCAAAAGCAATAATAGTAAACCCAACAAAGTTTTATGGTGGATGTCTAAGCGTAAAGCAATTGCATCCAAGTTTATGACCGATGGATGCAAAGTTGTTAAACTATTGTTATTAGTTGTAATTATTTTTATTTATATGGAAAAAATTCAAATGAGAAAGAATTGTGGAGAATCTGCTCAAGACTAAGATATTTTACCAAACAAAGGAATAGTTGAGAACCAAAGCAACATATTTTTCTACTCAAGCTTGATGATTTTCCATCAAATCCTGGGCTAAGACCTAACATTATTATAGAGTATGCTCCAAATGTTAGAGATGAAATTCATAGTTGGTATCTATTAAAAGGTCTATGTCAACCATGTGATCATGATTTTGACAATTGATGGAGGTTGAGTATAGCAAAGGACATCAGAGTTTGCTTACATTGTTAGCACTTAAAGGCATTTCAAGGAGACAAAGAAGTGGTGATGCATTTGTGACTGATGAGTTTAGAAATTGGAGAAAAAGAAGAAGAAAAATAAACATATACAACAACAACAACAACTAAGCCTTTTCCCATACTAGACGGGGTTGGCTACATAGATTCTTTGTTTCCACAGATCCCTATCGTGTGCCATGTTAGCAGTTAACTCCCAATAAACTAGATCATTCTTTATTGTTTCTTTCCAACACTTTTGTGATCGTCCTCTACCTCTTTTAATACTTTCAAAATTTAGTTTTTCTAACCTTCTTACAGGTTCTTCTTTTGATCTTTCTATATGTCCAAACTATCTTAAACGATGTTCTCTCATTTTATCCTCTATTGGTGCCACTCCTAATTTGTTTCTAATAACCTCATTATGTATACGGTCTTTTCTTGTATGACCACTCATCCATCTCAACATCTTCATTTCTGTCACAGACATCTTTTGTACTTGTTGATCATTAACTGCCCAATGCTCAGAACCATAAAACATGGCAGGCCTAATTGCTGCTCTATAATATTTACCTTTTAATTTTAATGGTATCTTCTTATCACAAAGAATACCTGATGCTCCTCTCCATTTTAACCAACCAGCATTAATTCTATGTGTAACATCTCCATCAATTCTTCCATCACTTTGAAAAATTGACCCTAGGTATTTAAAACTTTATTTTTGGGGAATGCAATGTGTGCCAATTTTAATTTCTATGTCCTCTGAAGTAGCCAAATGATCAAACTTACATTCCATATATTCTGTCTTTGTTCTACTAAGTCGAAGGCCTTTGTTTTCTAATGTTTCTCTCCATAGTTCCAATTTTCTATTAACTTTTTCCTTAGACTCCACTAATACAATGTCATCTGCAAATAACATACACCAAGGTACTTCATCTTGAATATGTTTTGTTAACTCATCCATCACCATTATAAATAAGTATGGACTTAAAGTTGACCCTTGATGTAACCCAATATTAACTTCAAAGAAGTCTGTCGTTCCTTCATGAGTCCTCACACATGTTTTTGCACCATCATACATGTCTCTTATAAGGTTAATATATGTCAATGGGATACCTCCTTTTTCCAAAGTTCTCCAAAGAACCTCCCTCGGTACCCTATCATAAGCTTTTTCTAGATCAATAAATATCATGTGAAGGTCTTTCTTTTTTGCTCTAAAATGTTCCATAAGATGTCTCAAAAGGTGAATCGCTTCAATAGTAGATCTACCTGGGATAAATCCAAATTGGTTCTCTGTTGTACTTGATACTTGTCTTAACCTACATTCGATAATTCTTTCCCATAATTTCATAGTATGACTCATTAACTTGATACCTCGATAATTCTTACAATTTTGAATGTCTTCCTTGTTCTTATATACGGGTATAAGTGTACTTGCTCTCCATTCCTTGAGCATCTTTTGGTTTTTCTATATTTCATTAAATAGTCTTGTGAGCCAAGTGATTCCTATTTCTCCTAGTATTTTCCAAACTTCTATAGGAATATTATCTGGTTCTACCGATTTACCACTCTTCATATGTTTAAGAGCCTCTTTGACTTCATTCTTTTGAATACGTCAGTAGAAATTGTGGTTTATATACTTTTCTGACTTGCTAAATCTCCTAAACTAATACTAACATCTTTATTTTCATTTAAAAGATTATAAAAATAGTTTTTCCATCTATTTCTTATATCATCATTTGCCACTAGAATTTTTTCATTCTCGTCTTTTATGCATCTAACATAATTAAGATCTTTAGTTTTCTTATCTCTAGCCCTAGCTATCCTAAAAATATCTCTTTCACCCTCTTTTGAGTTGAGTTTTTTATACAAGTCCTCCCAAACCTTAGCTTTTGCTTCACTAACGCCCTTTTTTGCTTCCTTCTTTGCTTTCTTATAAGCTTTAAAGTTTCACTAGTTTTCTTAGCATAATGTAATTTGTAACATGCCCTCTTTGCCTTGATTTTATTTTGTACTACTTCACTCCACCACCAAGCTTCTTTTTGTGCCGGTACACCTCCCTTAGATACCCTTAACACATCTTTCACCACTTTCCTAATATGTATAGCCATATTGTTCCACATATCTAATTCCAAACATCTCCTTGAAGGACTTTCTGTTTAAATATATCTTCTTTCTCGCTTTTGAGGTTCCACCATTTAGTCCAAATAGCTCGATGCACTCTTTTCTTCTTTGTCTATTTTTTTATTTGTAAATCCATAACTAAAAGTCGATGTTGGGTGGTTAAGCTTTCTCCTGGAATTACCTTACAATCTTTACAACACGCTCTATCTTTTTTTCTACAAATAAAGTAATCAATTTGTGTTTGTGATAAGCCACTCTTATAAGTAATTAAATTTTCATCTCGTTTTTTGAAGATTGTATTGACTATAAAGAGATCAAATGACATAGCAAAATTTAAAATCTCCCTACCTTCCTCGTTTATATCCCCATAACCAAAGTTTCCATGAATCCCTTGATATCCTAATGCCTCTTTACCGACATGTCCATTTAAATCTCCTCCTAAACAAGTCATCTCCCTTTGTGGAATCTTTTGAAACACCTTATCTAACTCTTCCCAAAAAACTGTCATTATACTATCTTCTAGTCCTACTTGGGGTGCGTAAGCACAAACTATATTCAAAACCTCTGCTCCTAACACTTATTTCAATGTCATGATTCGGTCACCATATCGTTGTATGTCTATTACACTCTCCTTTAAATCTTTATTTATGATAATACCAACTCCGTTTTGGGCCTTTTCTTTACCTGAGTACCATAATTTAAAACTTGTATCCTCTATCTCCTTTGCTTTTTCTCTAACCCATTTTGTCTCTTGTAAACATAGAATATGAATCTTTCTCCGAATCATAGTATCTACCACCTCCATTATCTTACCCGTTAATGTTCCGATATTCCAAGAACCAATATGAATCTTATTCTCTAGGACTAGCTTCCTTACCTCCCGCATCCATCCATAATCAAAATGCGGAGACCCTCTCTGAAAATTTTTCACTACATTCGGGCGGCAATGTAGCGGGACTAACTTCTTTACCCACACCCGTCCATGATGTGGGAACCCTCTCTACAATTGATTCACTACATTCGGGTGAAAATGTAGTGGCCCTTTCTTACTTCTTACTGCATTCGGGCTTTGCAGCACGTCGCTAGGCGGGGACACCCCAAAGTAATGCTCATAATTTTTGTAATCTATGTTGTAGAAATCCGACGAAGTTTTACGCTGGCTGTCGAAAGCCTAACACAACCCTCCTCCTTTATCCGGGCTTGGGACCGGCAATGCAAGGGTGATCCCTTACATGGGCGGAGTTAAAAGAAAAATAAACATATGAGAGAACAAAATAATCTTGATTGAAATTATTGTAGACAATGTGAAACTTTGTTGAAACAAGTGAAGCATATAACAACATTGACTTGGAGAAGCATCTCGTGAGGAATGTAGTGTTGAAAATAGTCCCAAGCCCCAACAATTGAAAAGAAAAAGAAATATTGCATTTGAATCGCAAATTTAGAAAAGGACACAATGAACCGAAATCAATGTAGATGTGGTGGAGGGCACCATCCAAGAAGTGGTCCCAAGTGATAAATGAAGATCATGGGATGAAATTGTCTGGGTTTGGGGAACCCTAACAATCCAACACTTGAAAGGATTTTGTAAAATGCTTTCCCCAGAAGTAATGTTCCTGGTTGAAACAAAAAGAAGTGAAACTTTTGTTAAATGACTTCTTAGCTAGTGGGGATATGAATATGTATTCATAGTGAAACTGAGGGGAGTTGTTGGGGGTTTATGTGTGGTATTTGACCACTTCTATGTGGCCTTCTCAACTTTTGATATGGAGACCAAGGGATATTGGTAAATGATAGGGGTCCATCTCAGCAACATGGAATCTAGAGGACATAGACAATTTTGACAACCTTACTTCATTGATTGCAGAGCTTAGTCCTAAGTACCTTATGATGGACGATTTTAATTCTATCTTGAGACAAGAAGATAAACTAGGGGATGGGGTAAAGCAAAGTCACACTCTTCTTTGATAGTTTCAGAACTTTGTAAATGATAACTTTCTTATCAATCTATGATACATTTGGAATAAATATACCTAGTCTAACTGGTGCTTCACTAGTACTCTCATTAGAGGAAGGTTGGACAGAGTACTGGCCTCTCTCCCTTGGTGTGAATCATATCCAAACAATATTCTCCATCACCTAGAAGGCCTAGGGTCTGATCATAGGCCTTTATTGTTGGATACTCTATAAAAAAAAGAACATGAAGAAAATTGTATAATTTCCAAGATAGATGGGCTACTTCAAACAAAGTCACCAAGGTCATCACTCAATCTTATCACACCTTTGTGGATGGTTTTTCCATGTTCAGACTCTTTTCTAAATTGAAGAGTTGTAGACATCAACTAGTTAAATGGAGTAGCAATGGCTTACATAATTCTGGAACAAAAATTGAACAACTGAAAAGGATGATTGCAAAGGAAAAAGACAAGGATGGTGAGCATAGATGAAAGAAGGTGAAACAGTTAGAAAAGAAACTCAATCACAGGTACTTGCACGAGGAATAATACTGACGGGCAAAATCAAGAACACGTTGGCTAAAAAGTGGTGACAGCAATGCCAAATTCTTTCATACAAAGTTCAAAGCTAGATGTATAGAGAAGAAAATTGGGAAATTGGTAGACAACGAAGGGGAGCACGAGGATCCCATAAGGATAGGTCAGATCATAGTGGATTAATTTAAAGGCCTATTCACCTCTTATAAACCAATAATCCCTTCTGAGTTATTTATAGACTATGCTCCCAAGGTAACAAGAAGCATGAACTAATGGTTAACTAAACCGATATCTTCCAAGAAGATCAAGAAAGAGGTGTTTGCTATTAAACCGGATGGAGCTCCAGGTGAAGATGGATTTACATTGTTATTCTTCCAAAAGCATTGGGTTTTGGTAAAGGGAGATATCATCAATGCCATACGAAGTTTCTTTCTCTGTGGTAAACTCTTGAAAAGCTTCAATAACACCTTAATTTTCCTTATTCCAAAGTCCCCATCAGCATTATCAATGAAGGAATTGAGACCCATTAACCTATGCATAGTGGTGTATAAAATCATTGCTAAAATCCTCCCCCACCTTAAGATTCATGAACAAGCTTATCAGCACCAATCAAAGAGGTTTCATTGAAGGCAGACTAATTTCAAGCAACATCATAGTCACCCATGAACTTATGCATCACCTAAAGAACAAAAGACAAGGGTGACCCTATGAAATGACAATTAAATTAGACATGAGTAAGGCCTACAACCATGTAGAATGACAATTTCTTTGGTTCATGATAGAAAAAATGTGGTTTTGCAACAAATGGATCATAGAATGCTTCACCTCACTCATTTTCAATATTCATGGATAGAGAGAGGGCTTCACCAAGGGGACCCCTTATCCCCTCTACTATTTTTGACATGCACAGAAGGCTTGTCTTTCCTCCTTTACAAAGCAGAAGCCAATAAAGAATTTGAAGGTATCAAACTGAAGAGAGGAGGCCCAATAGTATCATACTTGTTAATTATAGATGATGTAATCCTTTTTGGAAAAATGTCACGATGGAATTGAGGAAATCTCACCAAAGTGTTGGAACTATATGAGAGCATTAGCAGTCAGCTGGTAAATCTAGTGAAATTTGTAGTTAATTTCAACAGTAGTACTCCCTCTCAATTGTTAATGCAGCTTGCCTTAATACTCTCTATCACTCATGCAGGAGTCCATGATAAATATTTCGCTCTTCCATCCATTTTCAACAATCCAAAAAAGAAACCTTTAGATTCATCAAAAAGAAGGTGGGTGAAAGGTTGCAACAATTGAAAAGAAATTTATTATCTATGGTAGGTAGAGATATCTTAGTGAAAACAATAAGTACAACTATTGCACTTTACTCAACGGAGTGCTTCAAACTACCAAACAGATTCATTGATGATCTCCAATGGATGTTAACTAGACATTGGTAAGCAGAAACAAGGATAGAAGTGTCTCCCAATGGATTGGTTGAGACCTCTTATGTCGAAGCAAAAAGGAGGGTGGACTAGGACTAAAATATCCTAAAGCAATAAACCTCTCGATGATCATGAAACAAGTCTGGAGACTCGTCCAAGGAGGACAATCACTATTCTACAAGGTGTATAAACAAAAATATTTTTCCGATCTTCCTTCACGCGAGCTGACTTGGGAATCAACCTCCCTTGTAGTTGTCGAACTCTAATCGAAAGTCAAAAAGTAATTGAGAAAGGGTTACGGTTGATCATGGGTGATGGCATGCCTATTGATATACTTTGTGATCCATAGCTACCAGGAGAACATCCACACAAGTAGATTTCTGGTTCATCAATTGAAACACCCAAATGGAATATGGAATAAAAATCTGATTCGGTTGACTTTCGTCTCTGAGGTAGCTGATCGAGTGTTGCAAATAACTCCCAAAGAAGGATTTGACATTCCCTCAAGGTCTCATTCTTTGAATGGTTAGTAATCAGCTCAATCTAGATATGATATCAGCTTCCATCTTTTCCACCCTCCCATTCAGAACTATGGATTGTTGTTTTCCAATAAGCAACTCTTGCAAACAATTTAGAAATTGAGAACCCCAAACAAAGTCCACCATTTAATTTGGCGATTGATGCACCATGCCTGCCCGTAATGGAGAAGCTGCATCAAAAGAAAATGGATACAACAGGTATGCAACATGGTCTTGCTTGATATAATCCAACTAGTAGAAGGAGATCCACAATTCGCTGCATGGTGAGAGCAAGTTATTAACAACCTCAAACATGGGGTTGGGTGGCAAGGAAAATTGGCATTAGTGGCCTTTACATTGTGGAACACTTGGAAAGCAAGAAACAACCAAATCTTTGAAGGCAAGAATACAACAATAGCAGACATTGCTAGACAAGCCATGGGGAATATAGAGGAATACAAAATAGCCACTCTATTGGCTCCCTAGTATTATGGTCCTCTTGGACAAAAGTAGTTTCCTTCTTCTTCCCTAGTATTAGTTTATGAGTATCAACTACTTAGGCTCACTATAATTCCATGTTTATTTTTGGAACAAGCAACTGTAGCGTGTTACTTTCATTAGATATGCTCTTGTAGCATGCTACTTTCATTAGATATGCTCTCTACTACAATCATCTAGTCATTATTTAGGGAAAGTGTTGTTGCTCTATAAACTAGCCTTGGTCATCTGTAATTAGATCAAATTTCTTAATGAAATATCTGACTCTGAGGGGAAAAACTAATGTGTATATATTAAGTATGTTTTTGTACATGTATGGTCGACCAGAAGTTTACCAAACGTGACCCATGTATAACTCGGGCCAAGTCTGGGTTCAAATAGTATGACCTGAACAAAAATCTGGTTGGATCAGGTCTACCTATTTTCACGGGAACCCAAAGTCACCCGACCTGAACCTGGACCAATGACCTGATTTGCCACCCCTAGTTGGGGTGACACCAAAAATATGAAAAATACAGTACAACCCTTTGCAAAATTTGAAAAGTTTGAGGGTGAGACCCTTGGATAAAGAAAGTCAACTTTTTCTTAAAATAAAAGTATTGTAATGTCTCAACCTTTTGACAAACGACCACAATAAAAAGGTTAAATGCTTTCTTTCTAGCTGTTTCTTCTTGTCAAGATGGTTGTTTGTGGCTTTGCACATTTAATAAGTGTTGACGCCGAAAAATCAAGAAGAGTACATGACAATCTCTCAAAGAACTACATGAAGGACAGGTTTAACTATTACCACCTTGACGGAGGTCTACAAATAGTAACTATAATGTTCAAGCGAGGGATCAAATAAATTACATTACAATCCTTTTATGTTTCTAGTGTAGTTCTTCCTTGCTTTTCTTAGGAATAGATTTAACTTAACTTCTCGATGCCCATCCAAATACGACAAGGCTATTCCTTGCCTATCATCTTCTTTCTCGTAACTTATGCGTGATTCATATGAAAATCGGATACGCTCAATTGGTTTCTCGAGAACCCATTTCATCATCTGAAGCCTTATCCATCATCTCTTTTGAGAACGAGGGTTAGAGTTCTCTCTACACCCCACATCATGTCTCATTCTAGCGGTTTTGACACGTGATATCTGAATGGCGTCATCACATTTTGGAGATAACATATTGTTTGGCATGCCTGGTGGGACATCTCGCCTTCTTTCGAGTCACAAAGTGCATGCATATGCGATCAGGTCGAGTGTACCGGATGTCATCCTCTAGAGCCAATGTGGAGCACACTTCACCAGTCTATAGTTCTTGGATGCTAGGTGCCAATGACTCAGTGGGTTAGGCTTTGTTTTCTCAACATGCAACACAATCTTACTGAGAAAATACACCATTTACTTCACATCTCCGATCAGATGATGAAATACCAATCGAACGGTTAAAGTTATCCATCATCGACTAACTGAAGTCATAGTTCAATGTTCTCTAGGGGTCTTTATTTCATCATATATCAAAGACAATGTCCACTATGATAATCAATTAACTAAACACCTTACATGAACAGAAAATACTCACTAAAAAGCAAAAACTGGTTGTTGATGCAATTGGTTAGTCTCCAACTAAATATGACCGACTTTCAATATGTAAACCAAAAGTCATCTCATTGTTAACTCTTTAACGTGTTGATGCCCATACTTGTAATACATACATGTTAACATTGCTTGAAAGCCTCTTGACTGGACAATCTAGGCGGGGCACATGTTTTCTATGTCATCCTTCTAATTGGGTTTTGCCATTAGTCCACCATTCATAACTCCAATGGGAGTTATTAATACATTGATTGCACGCGTCAAGCAACTCAAGCACGTCACTACCTACAACCAACTTCATGGTAGCTCAGGCGGGTGTAGAGTTTCCTCTACCACCATGACCCATAGAGTACAACTCGCAAGTTCTTCCTTAACGACATGCATATCTGGCTGAATTGCACCAACCTCAGCCATATGCATATCTGAATGAATTGCACCAACCTCAGCCATACTCAAGGCAGTTTCAGCCTGCCAATGGGTAGTATCTGCCAATAGGTAACCTATAGATCATGAGGACGCACCTTTGAACCAAAGGGAGTCATCAACCTGGTTCATAATGCATTCGGTATCGAGCTTCAATCACCAGTTACTGAGGTGGACCATAAGGCTTACCCTCACTTGTTCGACACTTACTGTGTTTCACCCTCGAACTCTTCATCTCTCCTCTTATACGTCAAGCATATGCTTGGTACATGTCCTTGAAAGTTGGTTCTATTAAGACTTGGGAGAAAATGCATAAGGCTTTCCTGAAATGGTACAAAACAATCTGGCCGCAACCCACTCTAATAGACCTCATGAACCTCAGTTAGAAGGCTAGAGAGAATGTTGAAGCCTTTTTCGAGAAGTTTCATGATATGGTTATCCATTGTGAGATCAATTCACCGATACCCAAGAAAGAATTGGTAGCCCATTTTCGCCCTACTATAATTTATATTGAGTTAATTGCTAGCATGTGATCGCTCATCCATCTCAACATCTTTATTTCTGCTATAGACATCTTTTGCACATGTTGATAATTAACTGCCCAACACTCAGAACCATAAAACATAGTAGGTCTAATTGTTGCTCTATAATATTTACCTTTCAACTTCAATAGTATATTCTTATCACATAAAAAACCCGATGTCTCTCTCCATTTTAACCAACAGTCACTAATTTTATGCGTAATATCTTCATGAATTTTTCCGTCACTTTGAAAAATTGACCCTAGGTATTTAAAACTTTCCTTATAAGGGATGTAATATGTTCCAATCTTAATTTCTATGTCCTTAGAAGTACCAAAATGATCAAACTTACAGTCCATATATTTTGTCTTTATTCTACTAAGTCGGAAGCCTTTACTTTCTAATGTTTATCTACGTAGTTCCAATTTCATATTAACTTTTTCTTTAGACTCATCCACTAACATAATATGATCAGAAGAAATATATTTTTAAGTTGGGGCACATGAATGAAGACAAATTATGGAACATTTCTCTCTCTCAAATCAAAATGCCCACACATATACACAAGGAGAAATATAGAAGCAAGGATCTTCTATGTTATCACAATTGCAGAATTATATAAAGAAGGTGACACATATTATATGATAAAATAAACCACTTAGTGTATTTTTAAAATGGTATCTTATGAGTAAGATATGAAGGAGGGGAAACTTTGTATCTTTTAGGTGTCAAATTGTGAAATGATATTTGACTAAAATTAACCAAACAAGAGAAGATGGTTATATCTCAGTTATGCTCCTAGTCTAGGTCTCTCTGGATCATATTATAAGAAGAATGACAACAGGAAAGAATACCAAATATTTGAAATTTGACAAGAAATATGATCAAATTTACATCTTTTTAAATGACAGATACCTCAAAAAAGTAAAATTGGAGATGGAATTTACCACGTGTAACTAATCGAATATCGCGTTATGTGGGACTCCACTCAATACAATTGTTCTTTGGAGAGTAGACGATGTTGAATGAGGGAGAGAAAGGAAACCAGTGATCTAACATAAAAGATCAAAGTTTAGTTGCTTCACGAGAAGCCAAAAACCTTAGAGTGAAAAACAACCAATATTGAGTGTTCGATATTGTTGTCAAGTTTGCAAGCATTATGAGTGCACCTCTATGTATGGCCATAATAGAATTATTGCACGGAAACCAATGGTTTTCTTATTGAAACAAGCAATGAGATGAACAATTTCTTACAATCTATTGATGCTAGAAAATGCATGAGGATATGTGGTAGAAGATGAAGAGTTTTGAAATAGAAGGAATATATGACTCAGAAGTTCGAGAAGGATTATGATGGTGAGTGTGTAAAAACATGCCCATATACTTGAGCTAATTGTATGGATCATGAGATCGGTTGACATACCCAATTAGTGTGGAAATGAAAAGAGTGGCATATATAGAAAAAGGTTATCGGGAATCACGTCCAAAAAACTTGGTATGTTATTTATTGTTTCTATGAAAGCCTATATAGGCACGTATAATCGGATTAAGAGGAACATACAATTAATGATAAAATCTATCTTTTCTTCTTCATTTGCTTTTCCTAGGAGTAGGCATAACTTAGTCTTTTCAAATTCTTCATGTACTTTAGACTTCATCCCTCAGTTTTTTTAGGAGCTCTGAGCTTTATGGCAGCCCAAGCGGGTGGCTATTCTAACCTCAGCCAACACCTATAAATTAGATGAATCTTCGCAAAAAAGATGGCGAAACTATCGTCTTCTTCAAAAAGTTTCATGAGTTGGTCACACATTTCTAGATGCAGTTCACAAAAGCCCAACTCGATTGACGTCATGGTTGCCAAGTTAACATGGGACCTCCTTATGTTTGGCTCTTCCGCCCAAAAGGGAAAGAGAAAGAAACCGAGAAGAAAGAAAATTGGCTTTTTGATATCTAAAAAACTAATAAAATCTTTGATCTACTTCTGAAGGATAGACAAACCCATTTTTTGGAAAGACATTTAACACCATCCTGAGATAAGCTCAAGAAGATGCCATGATACTACATATGGCACAACCTTACCTTGCATGATATTAATCAATGTGTCAAGTTTCACCCAATTATACAACAAGCTATCAAGGAAAGATACTTGAAGTTTTTAGACAAGAAACTCGGGACTCATGCAAATTTGTTCTTACCTATATCTATTGTAGTGAAAAACAATCTTATATTACCATTACGTACCCTCACAATAGAACCCAAACAATAAACTCGATCCACTCCAAGAGAAGCGAGTCGATCATTGTCAAGAGCAAATAGTGAGAAAGTAGAGGCTATCGATGAATTTGATTTTCCTAGACTTGTTTGTTTATTGAATTGTCCTGGATACCAAGTTTGGGAATGCATCTAGCAGAATTATCAGGTGAGACTGTGACAAAATGTGGGGTTCCACTCGATCCCTCATTGTCAATTCCATCATTAAACAAGTGTCTCGAATCGACAAAAATGGCAACCAATAGTTCCTGATTTTTTAATATGTTCAGAAGAGATAGACATCTCAAGATCAATATTTCCTTAGCGTCATCAACGTTCAACACGAGTAGTGTAAGTTCGAGTACATAACGCTACAACTTCATTGGATATTTCATGGAATGAAAGCCATCTCCCTATTCGAGGCTGTGGATGATCAAGACTTGAACCGACCCCTCGAGAGTGGAGATTGGACTAGAGAATTCTTGATCATCCACCCGTTTTTTGTCTAGTCATTGGTTCACTGCTCGCACATAGAAGCAATGTGCTCAATGAAGGAGGCCAACACAAAAAGTGGTTGGAACGTGATGAGTTTACTGATGATCATGAGAAACACCTAATGAATTATTGTTCCAAAGTCGTCTATTCGACGAGGAGTCAGAACATGACTATCCTCAGAGATAAAAACAAGGTCCTCAATCCTATCATATAGACAAGCCTCTAATGAGAATAAAGGATTCAAGTTTATCTGATCCTTTGGCAAGAGACTCTACTATGATAAGTGATCCAAAAGCAGACTCGGCGAATGCCAAGTTTAAAGAATGTTTGTATTTTTCGCTTGAAGACCTGGATGAATTGGTCGAAGCGTTCTTGCTAAATATAAGAAAGATTGATTGGCCTTATATCTTCCCGAGGAAGAAGACATGAAACAGAGAATTGAAGCCTTAACCATTTAGTGGGGAGGAGGACTTTGTACATATATGGCAGATCGTGCAAAGGAGGTCGAAGAACTAGAGAACGAGGTCTAGAAGCAAGAAGAGTTGCAAAAATCTGAAGTATCTGTCACGAACTTTGTCAAAATTAAAATGATTGCATTCTCTCAACTCTACATCAAAAGCTAAAGTTTTGGAATGGGAAAAAGATCGGGGTCATCGATAATGAACAATATCCTTTAGCACCTTATGTTAGAGTGTCTAAGGCATTATTTTATTCACCTTAGGTGAGTCCAATTGGTATGCCTAAGGCCTTGGAGGAAATACGGCCCTGTCAATTAAGCACCCATGGTTTCACTCATGGATAGTAAATCTTAGGCCCTTTGAAATTCTTTCCATCGGTTAGAGGCATCTTATGTTTAACATAGACTTAGGTGGACAAATACTCGCTCGGGGGACAAGTAGAAAATTACACCATTCTCACTATTCCACCACCTATATAAGAGAAGGAGTAGTGTTCAATTGTCCTAACTAGAAGGATGAATCAAGTTTCATCTCACTAGACATTCTGAATTTAGCTTCGAAAGGAATAGTGAGGTTGACAAAGGTGAGTGTTCACATGCCTATCAAGAATCGATCACGATTAGTTGAATTGCTCAAGTAGTATAAAGAATGCTTCGCTTAGGAATATCATGAAATACCTAGTTTACTTTGAGAATTTGTCTAGTTTATTATTCCATTAACAACAAGTGAGAAGATTCAAGCCCGAGATGATTCCGGCTATCAAATAGG
This sequence comes from Brasenia schreberi, assembly GCA_036023115.1. Classification (NCBI taxonomy): domain Eukaryota; kingdom Viridiplantae; phylum Streptophyta; class Magnoliopsida; order Nymphaeales; family Cabombaceae; genus Brasenia; species Brasenia schreberi. The sequence goes on along the minus strand of JAYKKT010000092.1, from coordinate 35,784,663 downwards.
AGATGTAACGTATTTTGGAGGCCAAGTGCATCAGAACAACCGAGTATGTAGATTGGTTGTTTAATATTGTTCCTGTTATTAAGAAAATAACAAATTAAAAGTATGCATTGATTATCAAAATCTGAACTTTGTCACTCCTAAGGATCAATATGTCATGTAAATGGATAATATGTCAATCAACCAAACAACTTCCCACGAGATTTTATCGTTCATAGTCGGTGCCTTGGGTATAACCAAAATAAGGTAAGTCCTCACGATACCCATAAAACAATGTTACGCATAAAACAATGTTCCAGTGCCCAGGGCATTAGGGATTTATGAATGGATAGTAACATGATTTCGATTTAAGAAAGTTGGTGTCACGTATCAACAAATGGTGAATTATATATTTCATGATTTAATTAAGAAAACCAAAGATAATATACATAAATGATATTGTGATCAAATATGAAAGTTTCGAACAATTATTCGACCTTGAGCATGCGTTTCAACGGATTGCTTCTCAATAAGAGATATTCTCAATGGATACACCTCTTATTTTCCACTAAATATTTCGTTAAATCTTGAATCCTTTTCAAGGTTTCGTAGTATATCCAGATACATAGATATAGTCTCGATATATAGAGAACAATTATTGACCGATGATGGTTCTTGAAGCTGGAGGCCAATGACGATGATGACAACGGCTCCGACCCAAGAAACCCCCCATGGTAATTCGTTTCTGGTAATCCTTAGGATCGACCCCTGGCAGTTGCTCTTGTCGATCCCTTATCGTACGTCCAGCGAAGTATAGCCAAATCGCTGTGAGCAATATGGCTGGAACTCGTCCCCACATCAACGTAGTCCCGAGGCTGATAGCTAAAACATAACACAGCCCGACAATCGGACCCAATCTCTTTCTGCATCCGTCGCCGATTTCTTTCGTCGGGATCTGAGATTTCCGAACGTTGATTCGAGGGGGGGAGAAGAGCATGCCATGCCGGGCCTCGGCAGACGTCATCTCAGGTTTGTGGCGGGGTAAGGAGGTGCAGTGCTCCGGCGTGCTGGAAACCGAAGATGACGCAGAGGACGATGAGCCCTCTGAGTGAACCGAATTGGTTCTCCTAGCCGGTGAACCGAACAATCTGCCGCTACTTTCCCTCGGACATGTAGCCGAAACCGAATCTTCAGCGAAGCTATCCCGGCCATCAAATGACGGGCTCGGGTCTTGATGGACTTTCCCGCCCCGCCCCGATCCCTGAACAATGAAGGCCAAGAAAACAAAATCCGATCATTGGTCTAAGAACGCAAAACGAAACCACGAAATGGATCTGAAAATTCGTCCACACAGGGTTCTCGCCTTCATGTTGCCGAAGATGAATGCCTTGATACCCGACAACCGATGGGACCTCTTACCGAGGCTTGTGGAAGATCCTACGGACGAACTTTGCTTCAACTCCGGTGACGCAAGCCTTTCCTTTGACGAATGGACTACCTTAAGGTTGCGAACCCTAGCCTTGGAAACTCCAGCAAGGTTCTCCAGAGATTCAGCATCAGGGCCTTGGCAGAAACAAGCGAGGAACCGGATGGATCTCTTTTCCTTATTCTTCCGTTCTTCTTCCCCTTTCATGTTCCTTTGGTTCTTCATCTTCACCGTTTCTTGGAGGAGGGCTTGTCTCAAGAGCCCCCTCGAAGAAACTCACTCCACTTCTCTCTCAAAGAAAGAAAGTGTAAGAATGAACCGTCCCTCCGTCGTTTCAGATGAGGTGAGAGGCTTCGGCGCGTTTGTTGGCGACGCTCGGAACGCACAACGCGACTTCTAGGCATTTCCTTCATTGCCGCCTCCTCCTAACTTATTGCCACCTTCGTTCCCTTCCGATACGCTCGCCTCTCTCTCTCTCTCTATTTTTAATTGGTTAATTGGAGCGCTAGAATTTAATCGGATATAGGAAGGGTCCGCGGTCCCAATGCATCGTTGCACTTGTAGCTGCCGAATACTTTTCGCCGAGTGCCGACCTGGAAGCAAAAGTGCTGTCCCATCAAGTATACCTTTTCCACCACCGACGGTGATCTGTCTGCGGAAAGCATAAAAAAGCCAAGCTATTATTATTATATTGTGAAAGGGCAATTATGGTAATTGCCTGTTGAGAGACTATGATAACACAAAGAGATCTAGATTGGGGGAGTGCACGGGCCCTTCTGAGAAGCTAGCATTTCATTTTCGCTAACTTTTCATTGTTATAATCGGACAAGATTTACCTCTACTACATGGCTTTTCAAATCCTTATGAATGACAATACCATTCGGCTGTAATCTTTTTCTATGTAAATACTATGATTTAAATATATGTTTTCAATATCTTTTTCTTTCTTATTTCGTTTTTCTCTTTTAAGCTTATAGTACCCGCCATCTTTATTAACTTCCAACTTAATATGCCACCGTTTCATGTACCAACACAAAATCAATTATTAAGGCATCATCTTGAAAATATGAAATCCCTCTCTATACTTGGTTCCTTATATTCGGGCATCAATATAAAGATAAAGAGACTAATTCATTTACTCATATATGTTCATGATTTAGAAACACTTTCTCCAATTGATGAATTAATCATTACTCTTTATTATAGCCGAGCATACATGTAATGCATGCTAAGAGGAGACAACAACAACTAAGCATGAACTAGATGTGGTCACTACATGTAATCTTTATTTTCACAAATCCCTATCATGTGTCATACAGACAGTTAACTCAACATGAACTAGATCATTCTTTATTATTTCTTTCCGATACTTTTGTAGTCTTCTTCTTCCTCTTTTAATATTTTTATAATCTAGTTTTTAATACCTTTTATTGAAGCTTCCTTTGGTTCTCTTTCCATATGTACAATCCATCTTAAATGATTTTTTCTCATTTTATCTTTTATTGGTACCACTCCTACTTTGTTTCTAATAGCCTCATTATATATAGTTTTTCTTCTATGACCGTCCATCTCAACATTTTCATTTCTGCCATGGATCTTTTGTACATGTTGATGGTCAACTCCCCAACACTCAAAACAATAAAACATAGTAGGTTTATTTGTTGCTCTATAATATTCACATTTCAACTTTAATGATATCCTTGTCACAAAGAATACATGATGCTTCTCTCAATTTTAACCAACCTACATTAATTCTATAGTAACATCTCTATCAATTTTTCTATCACTCTAAAAAACTAACCCTAAGTATTTAAAATTTTTCTTGTGAGGGATGCATTGTGCGTCAATCTTAATTTTTATAGCCTCTTAAGTAACCAAACAATCAAACTTATATTCTATATATTTTGTCTTTGTTCTAGTAAGTCAAAAGCTTTTATATTCTAATATTTCTCTTGATAGTTCCAATTTCTTATTAACTTTATCTTTAGACTCATACACTAATACAATGTCATTTGCAAATAGAATACACCAAGGTACTTCATCTTGAATATATTTTGCTAACTCATCAATGACCAATATAAGTAAAAATAAACTTAAAGTGGATCCTTGATATAACCCAATATTAACTTTAACAAAAAATTATCATTCATTCATGAGTCCTTACACATATTTTTGCACCATCATACATATCTCTTATAAGATTTATATATGTCAATGAGATACCTCTTTTTTAAAATGTTCTCCACAAAATATCTTTTGATACCGTATCGCAACCTTCATGAAATTCAAGTATCAATCAATGATATCACAAACCGCTACCAGGGACCTCTTACACGAGAACGAGTTAACGAGTCCATTGAGGTATTGCTCCTCATAATGGAAACCTGAGCCGAGTAGAAAATGATGGGCCCACCTATTGTCAAAGTCGTGTGCATCCAACAACAAAAGATTTTAGAGGAAACTGGAGTTAACATAGTTTAAGGACTTAATTAGAAGCACAATTGATGCAAAACTTTACTTGAGAGTTCCTATGACATTTTAAGCTATTTTTTACAATTTTTGAAATAGTTTAATTATTAGTTAATGTTGCATGGTGATAACTATTTCTTGCGAATTCCTACCTAGTAGTTCCCAAGGTCCTTTAATGTATTCAACTGCAAAGCCTATGAAATAGCATAAAATCACAGGGAATGAAAACAATTCCTAGTAAATTCTAAGGTATTAATGTTCATTTTTGAACTCAGCTTAGAGAGTCTCTTCTGAGCATAAATAGATAGATTTCAAAATAAAAAATCAGATTGTTTTGACTTGAGAGTTTTACTCTATCTCCTCACTCTTATCCTATATAGGTGGCGAGTGAACAAAGCCTTATCACCATTCCTTGGTGTGGTAGTTCTGGTGTATGTGTGTATTTATGTGTGGGACTTGGTTCTACAAGCAAATGTAAGAGTATTAATAGTTGTTTGTACATAGTACTTCTCAACTCTCTTTAATTAACTCAGCTCACATCTCTCATCTTGGTCTATTTCACATCAGTTTGGTGCTTTCATTGAGATTGAGGGACTGGTTGATAAGAATTTTGTCCCTCCATTAGTATTGTGTGGATTATCAATGGAGCAAGCTTAGATCATGGCATTGGAGAGAAGCGAGGAAGAGCTAAAGGCACAGGTGACACAATTCACTCATGCCATTGGTGACTTGCTGCAACACCAAGCAACCTCGTCCAACCTGTCTCATCATGGTGAATCTGAGGAAGAAGTGAACCATTTCGACCCAAGATGAGCATTCTAGAATCCTTGCGATGTATGATTCGAATGCTGGGAAGGAGACCACCAAATACATATCAAAGTCCATCCATTCATGGGATCTAGTTCTCGTGAAGAGTATCTTGATTGGTTCAATGTGTAGATAAATTTTTTGAATATTATCAGTACTCCGAAAAGCAAAAATATAGGTTGGCTATACTCAAGTTCAATGACTATGCTAATATGTGGTGAAAAAGGCTTTGGGACAAATGAAGGAGAGAAGGAGAAGGCAACATCGTCAGCTAGGGTGTGATGAAGCGGATCATGCATAGATAATTTGTACCTGATTGCTATCATCAAAAACTATACTTCAGGTTACAAAGTCTACGACATGGTGGACTTAATGTCAAGGATTCAAGACCCTCATGCTACGGTGTAAGAATCAAGAACCAAAGGAACAAATGATCGCTCATTTCCTTGGAGTTTTGAACAAAGAGATTGTCGATATTGTAGCACTACAACCCATCATGTTCATTGAGTATGTTGGCATCTTGGCACTGAAAGTTGAGAGACAACGAAAGAAAGCCCTTTCAAAGTTGTTGCTCCAAAACCATTCCCTACCAAATCCGTCCCCAATACCAGCCAGTCTGGAATGAAGGACAAAAAGACATTCTCCCTCATCTGGATAGCTTGGTAGTAAATCGAAGGAGTCAACTGAGACCCCAAGTTTGGCTTCCGTAGTAGAGACATTAAATGCTTTAAGTGTCTAGGGCATGGCATATCACTGTGCAATGCCCGAACAAAAGAACAATGGTGTTGCATGAAACATTTGGAGAACTCGGAAGTGATGATGAAACACCTCCACATGATGACAAAATCACTAAGCATGTGGAGTATGCTGATGAAGGTGAATTACTCATCATTCGACGAGTTTTGAACTCCCAAATCATCCTGATCCGAGATAGCGAGAGACTATCTTCTAGACTCATTGCACCATCAACAACAAGGTTTGCTCGCTTATCACTGATGGGGGGAAACTATACCAACGTAGCCTCCATGGAAGTTGTAGAAAAGTTACAACTACCCACGAGCATACACCTCTGCTCCTAAAAGCTATGGTGGCTCAATGAGCAAGGAGAGATTCTGGTGCAATGCCAAGTATCAATATCTTTTACTATTGAGAAATCCTATAGGTCACCATCTTGTGCAATGTGGTACCCATGAGTGTTGGTCATCTCCTATTAAGGGGTCATGGCAGTTTGATTGAAAGGCCACGCATGATGGATAATGAAATACTATACCTTCTTGTTGAACGACAAACAAATCACACTGGCCCCATTATCAACTCAAATAACTCTTTCACCTCGATCATTAGAAGTATTATTGTCCAAGACAAGTCTATATCTTTCTAAAAGAGACCTAGAAAGGGTCCTAAATGAGGAGGGAGTTGTCTATGTGTTGGCTTGCAATGAAGCAACAATCAACTCACCAAGCTCCTGCCCTCCCCTGTTTGAGCAACAACTCACCGAGTTTGCAGACGTATTTCTGGAAGAGCTTCCGAATAGAATACCACCAATTCGGGGCATAGAACATCACATCGACAATATTCCGGGTTTATCACTTCCAAACAAACTGGCTTATCTTTGTAACCCTGATAAAGCAAAGGAGTTACAACTCCAAATCAAGGAACTAATCACTAAAGGGTTCATTCGGGAATCAATGAGTCTGTGTGCAGTCCCAACCCTCCTAGTATCAAAGAAGGATGGGTCGATGCGGATGTGTATAGATATCAGGCTATCAACAAAATTACCATAAAGTATCGCTACCCTATTCCATGATTAGATGACATGTTGCATGAGCTCAATGGGTCACATGTCTTCTCCAAAATTGACTTAAAAAGCGGCTATCATCAAATCTGAATCCAAGAAGGAGACGAGTGGAAGACGAAATTTAAAACAAAACAAGGTTTGTTCGAATAGCTGGTAATGTTGTTTGGACTTACAAACACACCAAGCACCTTCATGCTTCTCATGAACTAGGTTCTACATGAATTCATTTGTTAATTTATTGTCATCTATTTCGATGACATTTTGGTTTACAACAAAGGAATGGAAAAGCATTTGATTCATGTAAGAAAGGTTCTAGAAGCATTGCAAGCACAACACTTATTTGGTAACCTAAAGAAGTGTAGCTTCAAACAACCACAAGTTTAGTTCCTAGGATTCATTGTTTCCAAATGTAGAGTTGAAGTTGATCTAGAGAAGATCAAAGCAATCCAAGACTGACCAGTTCTGACCTACATTTCTAAGGTATGAAGTTTTCACGGTCTAGATTCATTTTATGGGCTATTCGTAAAGGATTTTAGCAACATAATTCCCCCTCTAACTAATTGTGTCAACCAAGGACTAGAATTACAGTGGGCATCTTCATGTCAATATAGCTTTGATAAAATCAAGACTAGACTTTATTCAGATCCTATTTTTGCACTTCAAGATTTCAGCAAAACCTTTGAAGTGAAGTGTGATTCTTCAGGCGTAGGCATAGGTGCTCATTTAAGGAGAAAACCCATAGTATTTTTCAGCGAGAAACTCAAAGGAGCTTGTTTGAACTACACCTATGAGAAGGAGCTTTTTGCACTCGTGAGAGCACTACAGACTTGGCAACACTATTTGTTACTCAAGGAATTTGTGATTCATATAGATCATGAGTCCCTTAAACATCTCAAAGGCCAAGAAAGGTAGAGCAAACGTCTTGTCAAGTGGGTCGAGTATTTGAAATCTTTTCCTTACACAATTCAATATAAGAAGGGAAAAACAAACATAGTTACAAACACGTTATAACAAAGCACTCGTTGATCTTCGTTCTTTCTGCTTGAATGCTCGAGTTTGAAGTACTAAAAGAACAATATGCCCAAGACCTTGATTTTCCTTCAATCGCTACCATTAGTTGTGAAAAGGCTATAGATGGCTATTATCAGATTGATGGATACTTGTTTTGGAAGGGTCGACTATGCATGCTAAGGGGTTCCAATCATGAACTCTTGATTAGGGAGGCCCATAATAGGGTCTAGCCAGACATTTTTGGGAAAGGAAGGCCTTTGAACTATTAAAAGAGCACTTCTATTGGCCTCGAATGCACCGAGATATTCATAGAATTCTGAAAAGGTGGTGTTGCTTGCAAACTGGCCAAAAGTAGGGAAACCAACTAGCGTCTCTACATGCCACTTCCCATTCCTAATCAACCTTGGCTTGATGTTAGCTTCAATTTCATTTTGGGCCAGCCTCAATTTCATTTTGGGCCTTCTTTGAACTCGGAGAGGCAAAGATTCAATTATGGTTGTTGTGGACAGGTTCTCCAAAATGACACATTTCATATCATGCCATAAGATCGATGATGTCATCCATATAGTAGATTTATTCTTTTGGAAAATAATGCAGCTTCATGGTGTTCCAAGCATCCTTGTATTGGATTGAGAAGTCAAATTCATGAGTTATTTCTAGAAGATGCTTTAGAAAAGATTGTAAACTGTAGGCGTAAAAAATTTTACTCCTGGCTTTTGAGACTAGAAATGAACCTTTTCGCACCTAAGTCGTTTCTGCGAGCATGCCAGCTAGCTTACTCAAGCTAGCGAAGGTTTTTGAAAATATTCTAACTTTTCTAGCGATTGTGGGAAAGCGAGATCTTTTCACTTAAACCTTCTTGAACTGATGCTCAAGGGTCAGTTTAAACGCTTAGAAACTTCGTTTTTACAAAACTTCAAAATATCTGTATTTTAGGAATTTCGATGTATGCCTTATTTGCAAGTTTTATTACGACTTTTTGGATGACCCTAACTCTTTGGAGTTTTAGCTATTTAGGCCTAATATGTGTGAATATGTGGCCTATTTTCAACGTGGTTTGAGCGCCGATTCGGGGCTTCTTTGAAAGCGAGCGAATGCAAGGATGCAAAATCTTTTCAGGTTTTGAAAGTGATGATATGAGCTAGGCTCAAATTAAAAGGACAACTCACATAACTTTCACTAATGTAAATACCCAAAATTGAAGTGCAATTCACGCAGCTTTCATAAATGTAAATACCTAAAATGTAAAGTAACTCACCCGACTTGAATGTAAATCCACACAAAGGGAAATGCAACTCGACATGAAGTAAACTCACACGACTTGAAAATATATAAATATGTTGTATCCTAAGAGTGAAAAGGCTCAATGTGTGTGAGTGTAGAGAGAGGAAAGGATCGAGTGCTTGTGTGTGTTTCTCGTGTGAAATTGAAATGACAACTCACACAACTTAAAGACCCGGAATTAAATTACAACTCACATGACTTTCACTAAAGTAAATACCCAAATTGAAATATATACTTTAGCTTAAGAGCGGAAAGGCTCAATGTGTGTGAGTGTGAAGAGTGGAAAGGCTCGAGTGGGCATGGGTGTCTTAGTGTGAAATTGAAATTGCAACTCACACGACTTGAATATAAATCCACCCAAAATTAAATTGCAACTCACACAGCTTTCACTAAAGTAAATACCCAAATTGAAATATAGACTTTAGCTTAAGAGCGGAAAGGCTCAATGCACGTGTGTATTAGTGTGCAATATAAGAGCGAAAAAGCTCAAGTACACGTGGGTGTCCTTTGTGTGCAGTTAAGAGAGAAGGTTCAAGTGCATGTGTGTGGTTGTGTATCAAACATAAATATTACATTTCGGGAGGAGACTTCGCTCCATTATTACAATCCCGTATCGAATTGAATTTACTTTGAGCGAGTAATGTAAAACCGAATGTAAATAATACTTACAAGTGGTCGGTTTTGCCTCTCGAGTCACTCGGGTCCGTCCTTCTTGGCAACCACGAGGTAGGTCCCTTTAGGTGGGTTCCGACGTGAGGCTTGGGTGTGGGTTCACTTGGGTGCAGCCAAGTGGGTTTGGGCCTAGTCTTGGCTCGGTTCGGCCAAGGGGTTAGGTTTTGGGTATAGTGGGTATGGTCCTAGTTAGGTCTAGGTTTGGTTTAGGAAAATGGGTATGAGTTAGGTGCGGCCAGCACCTAGCTTGGTTAGGATTTAGAGGGGGTTGTCAAGGTTGGTGCACGGCCAACCAATCTTGGCCGAGTGCTAGGTGCACTTGGCTGGTTTAGGGGCGGGACTTAGGTGGGACACGACAAGGTGTGCAGGTTGGGGTTGCAGCAAGGAGCGCAGCACAGGATGCTGCTGGTGCGCAGAGGGGTGTGCACATAGGGTTGTGAGGTCCACAGGTGAAGCACGGCAGGGCGCTGTGCGGCAGGTGACTGGGGTGCTGGACAGGGATGCATGCCAGGGCTGGGAGTTGCCAGGGTGCGGCAAAGGGGCTGGGGCTCTGCACAGGGTGCAGGCTGGGTGATGGGGAGTGGCTGGTGCAGGGCGTGTGTGACGAACGCGACGCTAGCACCATGCGCATGCGCCACGCACACGCGTCGCGCACACATCGGGCGCGCATGCATTGACAAGCGGAGCTGGGATTGATGCTAGCGCGAGACACACGCGCCGTGCACATGACGGGCGCGTGCACATCAACGAGCGGAAGCCTTCCCTCCGAGCCATCATCGTGTTGGGGTGATGAGTGGGTCTTGAGTCCATTGTACATGTATGAATAATACTCGAGTCATGTTAGTGAAGTGGGTCGAGTCATGTAATTGGTTTGGGTTAGAACTAGTCTAGGCTAAACTAGAGTCCCTAGAATGTTCTTACACGGATCATTACATTGGTCCTTACTTAGCCAGCATCTATAAATAGGAGAGCCGGTTAACTAGTTAGAGAGAAGAGGTCATATTATATCGTGTGCTGATATAGAGAGAGGAATAGGTGTGAAGGTGTGAGTGTCCAGAACTAAGAGTGGGTGTCTCGATCTTCCTTTCTATACCGTGCGTCTCTTGCTTTGTAATCTGATTCAAGTTTAATAAACTGAGTGTGTGCGCTTGATGAACGTATGCTTTGTGTGTGAGAGTGATCTTTCTCTTGTGAGTGATGTTAACCGTGAGTGTTGAGTGATCCTCATCAACATCAAGCAGAGGAAACTTCCGCATCCAAGATGAAGAAGGAACTCGGATCAGCGTGAAACCGTGTTCTGCACAGAAGAAGAATCGGCTGAGGTGAGTAAACGGTGCTCATCTGCCATCACAGGTGAGAATTTCGAATTTCGAATTTAATTCTGTGACAGTTTGGTATCAGAGCATACCAAAGCTTGAATCGAAGCATACTAAATCAGATTCAACAAGAATCGACGTCGGAAAAATGAATCAGGTGACAGAAAAGTTTTTTGTCGGAAAAATTCTGTCCGTTTTCTGCAAAAGAGTGCAGATCTGGTTCGAATTAGCTGTGGCGATTGAATTCTGAGTGTAATAAGGTCAATCGTACTCAAATCTAGTGGAGGAAACTAGATCAGAAGCTAATCGGAGTGTTAGAAAGAAGATCAGAACGTTCTTGAGCAAGAACTGGCCGGGAAAACAGTTTTCCGGTGAAACTGTTTTGAAATTCTGAACTCAAGGTTCAGACGACTTATTTCGAGTCAACAACTGGAGTTGATGAGATCTAGCAAGGTTTCATCCAGTATTGATGAGATCGATCAACAACTGGAGTTGATCGGAACAGATCTGATGGATATCAATCACACGTTCCTCAAGTTGACGGAAAATTGAAGTGCAGATGATAATTCTGTTCGGTTCAGAACATTAACGCTGATGTTCAGTTTTAATTCGGTGGATCTGATTTTAGAGTGTGAAATTATGTTAGATCAGGTTCTAATACAATTAAATCAGATTGAATTGGTGAATTATCGAAAGAAAGAGTTAAAACAGAACACAGGTTGAACGGATGATTCAGTGAGCAGCAGCGGAACTTTATTCTGCTGTTCTTGATTAAAATTCTGCAAATTGTTGGACTAACCGAACCTGTTGTGAGGTGATATCATAGTGTACCAGGTGTGTGCATAAATTGACAGTCATTCGTTGAGGAATCAACATCGAAACTGCTAACTGTCTCCACCGGAAAGTCGTTGCTGCAGCAGAGCTAGTTTCGCCGCAGATGGATTGTGGCCGATTTGAAGACGGTTTACGAAGCATATATACTTATTAGTTTGCGCTGAAATTTGGTACAGAGATTACCTGTATAACATATTTTGTTTTAGAGGTTGTATTTTGCTTAATAGGAATTTAAAGAGTCCTGTATCACAGTTGTAAACAGTGGGAAAATCCAGCTGTCCTGTTTTTTCAGTGTCTGTTAAATTCAGCAGTAACTCTGCGGGTGAGGTCTGCTGGTTCTGTTGAGGTGTGAAACTGAGCAAAAGCCTGATAAAAATGTCTAAGGGACGTAAGGACACCACGGCAGAGGCTGGGACTTCAGGAAAATCAGGGGCTGAGGATGCCTTAGCTCGGATTTTACTAAAACTGGAAGAGATGCAGTTGGTACAAACGCAGTTTCAGCAAGGACAGGATTCGTTGCGCCAAAGCCAAGCACAACTCGTTGTACAAGTAGCCCGATTGCAGAAGCAGTCCATTCATCCCTCAGCTGAACCAGGAACAAGTCGTCAACAGGACCTTAGTCCGATTCGGTCGGTAAGTGGGCGTGAACAGGTACGCGTATCTCCAAACTCCGCATGTTTGAAACTTCAAGTTCCAGAACCGACACCATTCGGGGGTGTTCAGGATCGAAAGTCACTAGAGAACTTTCTATGGGACATTGAGAGATACATGGGTGTATCTCAAGTGGCGGATCACCAAAAGGTGTTGGTGGCCACATTGTTTCTCAAAGACAATGCGAAGGTGTGGTGGCGGACGAGAGAGGTCACGGCTGCCAATGGAGGTGCCTCACTTCCCTTGACTTGGGATGAGTTTCGAAATGAGTTGAGAACTCAGTTTACACCGACGAACTACAATCATCGGACACGGGAGCTTCTTATCAAGCTCAAGCACGGGATACATCCAAAGTTCGACTCATATTCTCGCACATCGGACCACTCGAGAACTCAGTTTACACCTCCAGTGCATAGGCCGCTTCCTTCCAGCTCTTGGGCGCAGTATGCGTGCGTGACGAGCCGCGCCAGAGTCTTGTATTCATAGAGGTGCGCATAGGCGATGCTTTGACATGGGCTTTAGCCAATACCGGGCATCTCATTCTATCATTTCCACAACCACCGCACAGGCTTTAGGGTTGAAGTTGACGCCTTCGAAGAAGCGTCTTAAAATGGTGAACACTCAAGCTAGCCGAGTGTTCGGGATAGTCAAGGATTGCCGAATTCAAGTTGGGTGTTGGTCCAGAACCTTGACATTTATTGTGAGCACCATCGATGACTTCGGGGTGGTGTTGGGTTGTGATTTCTTTCACACCGCACACATGATGGTAGCACCCCACGTGGGAGGTCTAGTATGCGTGGACCCGCGACAGCCAGGGTATGTGCTGTAGTGTGACCCCGGCAAGGCACCAGTTGAGCCTACTTGTGGTGCTTTGTACCTATCAGCTATGCAGCTGAAGGATGGCTTGCGTAAAGGCTGCCCCACAGTGGTGGCAGTGCTTCGAGAGGAGAGTCAGCCAGAGAGAGGGGAGGATATACCCACCGAAGTACAGCACATGTTGAATGCATTCACTGATGTCATGCCGCCAGAACTACCGAAGCAACGGCCACCGTGGCTCATGACAGACCACGCTATTGTGTTGGAGCCCGATGCGAAGGCGCCTAGTAGGGCTGCCTACCGCATGAGTCCACCGGAGCTAGAGGAGCTTCGCAAGCAATTGGGTGAATTGCTTGAGGCAGGCATGGTACAACCATCTAAGTCTCCATTTGGCTCACCTGTGTTATTCCAAAAGAAGGCCGATGGATCCCTCCGTATGTGTGCAGATTATCAGACCTTAAACAAAGTGACGGTGAAAGATCGTTACCCGATTCCATTGGTAGCAGACCTATTTGACCGGTTAGGGGGAGCGAGGTGGTTCTCCAAACTGGACCTTAAATCAAGGTATTGGCAGGTTAGAGTGGCTCTAGGGGATGAGGCCAAGACAGCCATGGTGACGCACTATGGGGCGTACGAGTTTTTGGTGATGCCGTTTGGGCTAACCAATGCACCAACGACATTTTGTCGTTTGATGAATGAGGTTTTGCATGGGTTTGTTGACGAGTTCGTGGTCGTCTATCTTGACGACATTGTCATCTACAGTCACGACCTCGAGGAGCATATGAAACATCTCTCCCAAGTGTTCCAGCGATTGAGAGAACACACTTTATATGTGAAGAGGGAGAAATGTGAGTTCGTCAGAGAAACTATCACGTTCCTAGGCCATATCATTGGTGGTGGCGAGATCCGAATGGACCCTAGGAAGGTGAGTGCTATTAGAGATTGGGAGGTACCGAAATCGGTGAGCGAGCTACGTACTGAGTTGTTGAAGAAAGGCACTTCGTGGGAGTGGACTTCCAGGTGTGGAGAGGCACTAGAGAGCCTAAAGTCCGCTATCACGGAGGCACCCGTTCTATATTTGCTGGATTTCTCAAAGACATTTGTGGTTCACACTGACGCTAGCGAGAGAGCACTAGGAGGAGTGTTATCCCAAGACAGACATCCCATTGCCTTTAAGAGTCGTAAACTGAAGGAAGTTGAGACACAGTATCCTACCCATGAACGTGAGGTACACGACGCCGCACACGTTGGACATCCAGGGGTTGAGTGCACACCTACATTGTTGGCGCGTGGCTACTACTGGCCTCGCATGGTGTGGGACGTTAGTGACCACGTTCGAGATTGTCCTGTGTGTCAGCAGTACAAGGTGGAGCGCAGGCAGCCTGCAGGGTTGTTATAGCTGCTTCCCATTCCGGATAGACCTTGGAAAGCTGTCTCTATGGATTTTATCTCAGGACTACCGAGAGTGGATGGTTTTGAGACTATCTTTGTGGTAGTAGACAGATTTTCAAAGTATGGAGTGTTCATGGCAGCACCTCGGGAGTGCAGCGCTAAGCACACCGCACGACTCTTTATGCGGAATGTGGTGAAACACTTCAGAGTTCTGGAAGAGATTGTATCTGACTGGGATGCTCGTTTTACGAGTAGGTTTTGGAGTGAAGTGTTTAGGATGATGGGAACTTAACTTCTCTTGTCGTCAACACATCATCCACATACAGACGGTCAGACGGAGAGAATGAATTCCTTGTTGGAGGAGTATCTCTGCTACTACGTATCAGCTAGTCAGAAGAATTGGGTATCGTTGTTGGACATTGCGCAGTATAGTTACAACACACACTGGAATTCAGCTACAGGCATGAGTCCATTTGAGTTGGTGATGGGTTGGCAACCACTAGGACCGTTGGAACTCATACAGGGGGATGGCACGAGCAGTTGTCCCGTCGCTTTTCGAGAGGTTCGAGAGAGACAGGCATTATATGAAGAGGCGAAGATGGCCCTTGCATGAGGGCAAGCCCGCATGGTGAAATATGCGGACCGGCATAGACGAGTAATGGAGCACAAGGTAGGAGATTTTGTGTGGCTGCGAATTCTCGAGTACATCAGGAAGCAGGTATACAAAGGTAGCCACATGAGATTAAAACCAAAGTATGATGGACCATTTAAGATTGTGCAGAGAGTTGGATCGGTTGCCTATAAGCTTGAATTGCCAGACAGGTTGAAGCTGCATCCGACATTTTACGTGTCGTAGTTGAAGTCGTACCATGAGGATCCGGATAGGTTGGAGCGTCGTCCACCACCGTTAGTGTGAGAGGATATACCAACAGTGTCAGCGGTATTGGCGCACAGGGTTAGTGGAGCAGGATCGCGGCGTCAGACATAATATCTGCCATCACAGGTGAGAAATTCGAATTTTGAATTTAATTCTGTGACAGTGTTGGGACAGGGATGCAACCCGGGGTGCTGCTGAGGCGCAGGCCGGGGCATAGGTGAGGTAGGGGTGCGTAGGGGCGCTGCTGAGGTGCAGGCCGGGTGGGGTGCTGCGGGAGTGCAGCGGGGTGTGTAGGTCGGGTGGGGTGCACAGCAAGCAAGCGGCTAGGGTGGCTAGGCTAGGTAGTGTAGTTGGTTGGTGAGGTTATGGATGGAGTTGGTTGGCTAGGTTAGGGTGAGGTTTGGTGGAGTCGGTTGGGGCAAGTGGGCTAGGTCTAAGTGGGTCGGTTATGGCTAGGTTAGGGTTAGGTTTAGAGACCTACCTCTTGGAGTTGAGTCTACCCTTTTGCAGTCGTATTTATGAGCCCATATCCAAGTCGTTCCATCATGTTGGTGCAGCCTCAAGGTAGGTCTAGGTTCACAAAGTTTGAACCCACTTCCCCTTTGACCAAGCCCACATGGCTAGCCAACTTGAAAAAGTCAAGCCCACCATTCTTCTCTCTCCTACTTTATGCACTCCCCAAGCCTCTCCCAAGCAAGTTCACGTGAACTTTCACCCCCCTGGTCCTATTTATAAGCAAGGGGGTGGGTCTTGGGTTTGGATCTTGGATTTGGTTTTTAAGATCCAAATCCGATCCAAACACTATTTGGGTTTGGATCTGGATATTTATGTCCAGATCCAATCCAAATTCTTCTTTCTTCAGTCTTTCTTGGTGTTTTGAGACGGTCAGTTTTCACGGGCTATGGCTTCCTCAGTGCTCCGTCTTGGGCTGGGTTTTTCCCAGCCTTCTTGTCCGACCGTCTTCTCACCTTCCGAACTTCGTTTTGTTTGATTTCTGATTTTTCAAGCTTGGGCTTGGATTTCTAATATCTTGTTGATGCTTTAGCTTTGCATTTCACATTCCGGGGTTGAGGTCTACTTCTGGCCTGGATGCTTCTTCTGCTTTTCGGCCCTATTTTCCTCAGGTTGGGCTGAACTTTCACCTTTTGACCTATTTTCGGAGCTGCTTTTCGATCAGGCTCCACTTGCTTGATTTGGCTGCTTTACAAAATTTGGGTTTTGGCCCCGGTTTAAGAACCTTTACTTTAAAGGATTTTGAAACAAAAGTTTAAAACTTTGCAACTCTAGGGTTTTGAAAGTTCAAAATTGATTTTAAAATGGTTTTTTTGAAAACCAGGTGTTTATTTGAAAAAATTTATTTTGGGGTATTCACAGATGCCCCTCTTTGGCATTATCCAAATTGGCAAAGAAGACAACACCCATTTTTGCTTTCTCTCTGGATTCGTCCTCGAGAATATGGATCGTCCTAGTTTTTTTTTTTAAAAAACTTTTTCCTTATGCCCAGTAAGAGAGGATTTTTGCCAAAGGGGACTTTTCTAATGCGATTCTAGTCCTAATTTGGATCATGCATTTGACAACCATGCGTGCACGTATGCGTGAAGGACATGGATGATGTGCTAGAAAATATGATTTTCTAGAGACTTGAATTATGAAATGGTCGAACTTGGGAGGCTTATGAAGACCTGTTGTACCAAGTGAGCTGGTCTTATGTTGCTCGATGTTCGGGGTTTTTCTCAATTCGCTTTTGAGAGAGGAAAAAACCCTTTTAGCTTCAATCACAAGGATTTTCAGCTTCTTGCGTTTCCCTTTACTTGAGTCTTAACACTCGCTACTCTAGCGGAGGTTTTATAAGGAAATGAGGAAGCATTTCAAAATTTCTGCGCCTTACCCAACAACGTCTAATTCTCAAACAAAATGAGATTCAAGTAAGCATATCCTATTTTTATTTTAGGATTCCTTGTAATGAATCTTTCTTTGCTTGGGATAAATCACAGGGATAGGGGAAAGAGTTACCACGATCCCTTCTGAAGCGTCCCGTGGTTTGAGGCAAAGAGGCAGAAAATTTTGCTCTTTTGAGCATTTTGGCAAATTTTTTCTTTTTCTTTCATAGAGGGTCTCCCTTTGGGAGGATTTTCTTTTTGTTTCCCTCTTTTCCATAAAAGAACAATTTTTCTTTGCAATTCTGCTTTCCTTTGGAAATAGACTTTTTGTAGGGATTTCCCTTTTTTTGCTTTTTGGCAAGTTTTCCTTTTGGGGAGGAGAAAAGAAGAGGGGAAAGACTTATCCCAATGATTTACTCGATTCATCCTAGCTCAGCCTATTTAGAAATAGCATGTACTACTTGCAAGTATTTTGTTATATTGAACAAGGCCTTCCTTTGTAAGATAAAGACTTTTGAAATGTAACCCATCTATTTTTGAAAACTCCGCTTTTCCACAAGCATCGATTCTCTCATTCAGGGTCACACGATCCACTTTGATCCTCACTCATGAAGTTTCAAAGGAGATTCCCTCAAAACATTTTCACAAGGGTATTCAGCTTAGACCCTACACATGGTATTTTTTCAAATATTGGGCATTCATGGGGTCTGCTAAATTTCTACCCTCAACATCGATTAACCAATATGCATTGTTCGTGGTGGTTCCACGTACAACATAAGGACCATCCCACTTGGGCTGCCACTTTTCAAGTGGATGTGGGCCACGATGGTGGATGATCTTCAATACAAGGTCTCCCACTTTGAAGTGGCGAGGCTTTATATGTTTTTCATAATGTCGAGCTATCCTTTGCCAGTATGCATGTGCATGATCCATAGCAAGGAGCCTTCTTTCATCTAACAAATCAAGCTCGGCCATTCTAGCATGCTGAAAAGTCTCTAGGGGGAGGTCGAGTGCAAGTGATGTATGGAATGAATGCAATTTGGTATGAATGGGGAGAATGGTGTTTGTGCCACAGACCAACTCAAATGGCATGGCATTTTTGGGAGTCCGGATAGAAGTCCTATAAGCCCATAAGGCTTCATCAAGCTTCTCATGCTATGTCCTACCCTTCTCTAAGGTTTTCTCAATGATACTTATAAGAGTCTTGTTGGTGGCTTCGGCTTGGCTATTGCCTTGAGGGTAGTAGGGTGATGAGAAGTGATGAGTTATGCCATAGGTGTTAAATAACTTTTCCATCCTCTCATTCTTGAAAGGGGTGCCATTATCAGACACTAGGTCTCTTAGAACTCCAAATCGAGCCAAGATATTCTTCTTAATGAAAGCCACTACATGTTGTCCCTGGACATTAGTTAGGGAGGTAGCTTCAACCCATTTAGAAAAAAACTCGGTGGCTGCTAGGATGAACCTGTGTCCATTTGATGCATTCGGGGAGATTGGTCCTACGATGTCAAATGCCCACATGGTGAATGGCCATGGGCTGACCACGGAATGCAAGGTTGATGAGGGAGTATGAATGGCGTGTCCATGCACTTGACATGGGTGACACTTCCTAACATGACCATGACAATTTTGCTTTAGAGTAGACCAAAGGTAATCGGCTCTAAATATTTTCATAGCCATCAAGTTGGCATTTACATGCCCTCCACATTCTCCATCGTGGAATTCATGCATTATTATCCTAGTCTCCTCAAGGTCTATACACCTCAATAAGATGCTGGTAAAACTCTTTTTGTAAAGAATCCCTCCCAAAATTGTGTATCGGGTTGAAATCTTTTGAATGAAAGCTTTGTCTTTAGAAGAAGCGAATTCTGAAAATCCTCCGTTTTCTAAGAAATCTTTAATGTCTTGAAACCAGGGTTTTTCAGTGGAATTTGGTTGTTTTGACAAATCTCCAAATTGTGGATGGATGGAGTGGGTGAGTGCCATATTTCTAAGGATCGGGTTCCCAAAGTGGGATCGACCCTTAGGGCTGAGCCTAAGGATGAGAGGGCATCTGCTATGCCATTGTCCTCTCTTCCTACGTGTGTGAGTGTACATGATTTGAAAGAATCGACCAGTTTGGTGGCCAATTCGTGGTATGGAAGGAGTTTTTCATTTTTTACTTGCCAAATTTTCAAGACTTGGTTTATGACAAGTAAAGAGTCTCCAAAGACTTCGATGCATGACGCTCCTAGATTTGTCAAAATTTTCAAGCCTTGTATGAGTGCTTCATATTTGGCTGTATTATTGGAACATTCAAAATCTAGGCGAATAGCAATGGGGATTTATCCCTTTTTAGGGGATATGAGGATGACTCCCACACCTGTCCCTCTTTGGTTTCTTGCCCCATCGAAGTGCATTTTCCATACTTGGTTTTTATTTAAACAGTTTGCTAAAACATGGTTTTGAAATTGGTTTAAAAAGATGCCCTCATTGGGCATTTCATCAAGTATGGGATATGAATCCTTTAAGGGGAATTCAGCCAGATAATCGGTTAGGTCTTGTCCCTTAATGGAGGTTTGATGGTGGAATTTTAGGTCATACTCCATTAAGAGGAGCTGCCATTTACCCAGCCTAATGATAGGTTTTGCAAACAAGTGTTTGATTGGATTAAGCCTAGACACTATCCATATCTCATGATCTAGGAAGTAGTGTCTAAATTTTTGGGAGGCCCATACCAAGGCCAAGCACGTTTTCTCCATGGCCTGATAATTTCTTTCATATGCCAATAGAGTTTTCGAAATGTAGTAAATAGCATACTCTTTATGGGTGTCGTCCTCATATTGAGTTAATAAAGCACCCAATGCATTCATATGCATAGAAATGTAAAGTAAAAGTGGTTTTCCTTGCTTTGGAGGTTTTAAAACCGGAGGATTAACCAAATACGCTTTTAATCTTTCGAAAGCTTTTCGGTGATCATCGTCCCATACAAATTTCACCCCTTTTCTCAAAAGCTTATTGGAAGGTTTGCATCTCATTGCGAGGTTTGAAATAAACCTTCTAATCAATTGGAGGCAACCTTGGAGGCTTCAGATTTGAGTTAAGTTGGAGGGTGGAGACATGTCTATGATGGCTCGATACTTAGAGGGGTCGACTTCAATGCCCCTTTGGCTTACCATAAAACCTAAAAGCTTACCTGATTCCACTCCGAAAACATACTTTTGAGGGTTTAGTTTCACTTTGTAAAGCCTCAGTCTTTCGAAAACTTTTTGCAAAGATTCGATGTGTGTGCATCGGGTTTTTTATTTCACCAAGAGATCATCCACATATACCTCTAAGAGCTCATAAATTTGATCATGAAAAATGGTAGTCATGGCTCTTTGGTATGTGGCACCGGCATTTTTCAATCCAAAAGGCATAACTGTGTAACAGTATGTGCCCCAGGGTATGGTAAAAGCAGTTTTAGCCTGATCTCTCAGGGCTAACTTGATTTGATTATAACCCGAGTAGCTATCAATAAAAGAAAACATCTCATGATTTGCAGTGTTGTCCACTATCAAATCAATGGTTGGTGAAGGAAAGTTATCTTTTGGAGTGGCTTTGTTCAGATTTTTGAAATCGATGCAAATTCGAATTTTCCCATTGGATTTTCGAACTACAACTATATTTGAAAGCCAATCAGAATACGCAATGGGTTTTATAAATCCGGCTTTTAGAAGATCTTCTAAACCCTCTTTCACTTGAGAGTGTACGTTCGGATGGATGTTCCTAAGCTTTTGCTTTACAAGTTTTGCATCTGGTTCTAGGGGAAGACGATGTTTTACGATTTTTGGGTCTAGACCCGGCATGTCTTCATAGGTCCATGCAAAAACGTCTATGTAGGCTTTTAGGAATGTAGTGAATGATGCTTTTTCATGCTCATGCAGACATGTGCCTATCTTAACACGTTTTGGTTTTTACTCACTCCCTAGGTTGATTTCTATAAAATCTCCTCCTATAAAATTTGAAGGTTTTTCTAAGTCAAGGATTTTGTGAATCTCAGGAAGTTTGGAGGTTTGATCCTCTTCAGGGAAAAGGGGATCCTCCTCCATGCTTTGATCATTCTCGAGAATTTTCAATCCTAGGAAAGTTGGAGTTGATGCATGCTTTTCACAAACACCTGGTTTTGGTTTTGAAATTTCTGCAAGTTTTGAAGATTTTGGGTCTTTTATAAAGACGACTTTTTCTTCAAATTTCTTGGCTTTTTCCAAATTTTTACCAGGAGCTGGTATGTACATGATTTTGTTTTTGATATTTTCTAGTTTTTCCATGTTTTTGGGTTTTTGTAAAGACAAGACATTTGGAGAAATGCAAATTACACTCTTTTTGGTTTTTTCGCAATTTTCCAATATTTTTGGGTTTTGAGGTTTTTTCAATTGTTTTTGGATTTTGAAAATTTACAATTTTTTTGGCTTTTTGGTTAAGGAGGGGTCTTCCATCATACCTCAAAGAAAATGCCATGAATCAATCTCTAAATAAGAGGTCTAAGCCATAGGTCTCGGTTTTAGTAGGTTCCAGGGCACCCTTGACCCAAGTGGTCGTACGTGGTGGTTCTGGGGGTATGGTTGGAATGTAGCCTATTCCATACCTATTTGGATTTGGGTTTGGAAATATAGGCTCTAGACAACCTCAGTTTCTTTTCCCTAAACTTTGGTAGGGCATGTAGCCCATGTTTAGCAGCATGTTCCAAGGTTTTTTTGTTTTTGAGAATTCTCTATACATGACCTTGGAACTTGCTGTCATCCATGGCATGCTCAAATAGCTTTTTATTTAGGAATTTTGGAGATATCTGGAGTTTGTTTTTTGCCTAGGATGGTCACGACTTTTGGTGGGCCAGCTTTGGGCTACCCCTTGACGTACACGACACTCCTAGGTTTTTGGAGGACGAACTCGTATGGTTCATCCAAGGATTTCACGGGGTTGGTCCTGCAGGCCTTTTGACTTGACAAGCAAGAGAAGTTTTGAACTCCCCTCTTACCACGACTTGGTTCTCATGAGGGATTTTTACATACCTATGGAAGGTGGATGGCACAGCCCGAAGGCTATATATCTGGGATCTTCCCAGAAGTAGGTTGTAATGGGGTGTATGTCTAAGACGTGGAACACCCCTACGTGGATTATGCCCCCAATTTTAATGGGTAACTCTATGGCTCCCAAAGGTTTCGATGCATTCTCATCGTATCCAGTGATAACGATGGAGCTTGGATTCACAGAAGTCAGGGTGACTCCAATTTGACACGCTATGTGTAGTGGAAGGATTTTGAGACCTCCTCCCCCATCAACCAAACACCTGTCTAGAAGATGGTGATTCAATACCACCTCGATATGCAGGGCTTGGTTGTGGGTTTCATATGATCTTTCTATTTCGTCTTCTGAGAACATAATTGGCGTTTTTGTACAGATAGGTACCACTAGGAAAGACAAGGACTCAGGAGTTATGGTCGAGTTAACCTTGGCTCTTTCTAAGATTTTTTCTAAAACTTGTCTATGCCTAGGAGAAGTTTGGATTAACTCTAGGATGGACATATTTATCGGGATCTTAGAAAGATGATTTTCAAAATCATATGGGGTTAAAATATTTTTAGGATGGACATATCCATGATTTGCGATGCCCTAGGAATGCTTGCTTTTGAAGGGCCAAGAACACTGATCACTTTTTTAGCATTTTTTTCTAGATGTGGAGGTTGATAGATCCTTCCGGACCTAGTCACCTCCCCCACACTTTGCCTAAGGCTCGCTCCTATGTTGACTCTATTTTTGTGCTTTGGAGCACTCGAAATTTCTAAGATGACTCTAGCCGGGGGCGAGACTCTAAGCGCTCCCTGGATCACTACTTGTGCGGCTTTTTTGTATATGATGAGAGAAGGTGGTGTGTGACAAGTAGTGAAGCCAGTATATGATGCATACACTAAACCTTTTGAGGTTGAGAAAGCACATACCTCTTTTCCCTTCCCACTGGTACTTGCGTGATTGGGGAAGAGTTCTTTAAGCACAGCTTGGGCAGGCTCGGGTTCTTCAGTGACTTGGAGTCGGCCCTGATTTATCAAGTTTTCAATTTTATTCAAAAGGGAAAAGCATTTGTTCGTATCATGGCCTTTGAGCTGATGGTATTTGCAATACTTGTTCAACCTCCCTTTTGGAGGGTCCCCTCAAGAATTTAGGAGGTCAAGGACCTTCGAGACAGGTTGTCCTAGTAGGGTATACTCCCTTTTTTCAAATATTTTTTAAAAATTTTTCTCAATTTTTTGTTCGAGCTTCTTTTAAGTGCCTGCCAGGTTTGATTCCACTCGGACATTTGCAATCTTTTGGGGTTTTGCCCCTTTATCTGCCGTGGGTAGCCCATAAGTTTCGGGTTTTTCAAATCTTGTTTTTGGAAGAAAATTTTTCTTGAACAAGTCATCGTAGACTCCCTTTTTCAGATTAGTTTCAAACAGGGAAGCCTTTTTAATTAACTTGTGAAAGGTGGAAATTTCATGCAATGATAGAAGAGTTTTTATCTCCATTTTAAAATTTTCAAGGATGAACATTACTGCGCATCCTTCGGAGATGGGCTCTCTCACTTGCCCAAGGAGGGACCTCCATCGAACGATGAATGCGTGTACATCCTCGTTCGAAGCTTGTTTTGTATCCCTCAAGGTGTTCAATGTGGGTGTTACTTCCACGTTGTGCAAAAATCTTTGCATAAAGGTGTTTGCTAACTCTTCAAAAGTAGTAAACTGGCTTAAGTCGTAGGAAGCAAGCCATTTTGAAGCAGTCCCCTTGAGGGAAAGGGGGAACCAATATATCCATTTCATAGAGTCCTTTTTCTTTTTATGGGCTCTGCGAGAAAAGAGTTACAGGTGGGATCTAGGATCTCCCGTGCTATCATACTGATGGAAATTCAGTATATCATCGTCACTGTCTGTTTCATAATCTAGAGGAATGAAGTCAGACAGGGCATACGATCTCTTTTCTTTGTTTTGCCCCTTCAACAGTTGTTGAAGGGCTTTGCGATCCTTCATTATGAAGGAATCGTGATATTGGTCCCCCTCCATTGTAGAGGTTTTCTTGGGTTTCTTAAATTTGGCAGGTCTTTTCTTGGCTTTGACGGGTTCGCCATGAGACGAGCAAGAGTCGGCTGCCTCAGCCTCTTGGCTAAGGGCATTGATTCTTGCGTCGATTTTTGCCTCGAATTCCCTGCAGAAGTTTTCTAACTCTTCTTTTTTGCATTTAAGTTGAGTTTTTCAAATCTTTTTCGAAAGGGAACTTGACAAGCGTGAGGCTCAGCTAGTCACTTCATTTGAGCCTGAACTAGACATGACTCAACAAATTTTTGAAATCCTATAAATGCAAATAGGCAAAAATTTTAAACACTTTTTGGAAAAAAATTCAGAGTTTTGTTTATTTTATCAAAGTTTTAAGACCTGAGTCCCACAGGACGTGCCAAAAAACTGTAGGTGTAAAAATTTTCACTCCTCGTTTTTGAGACCGAAAATAAACTTTTTCGCACATAAGTCATTTCTGCGAGCGTGCCAACTAGCTTACTCAAGCTAGCGAAGGTTTTTGAAAATATTCTGACTTTTCTGGCAATTATGGAAAAGCAAGATCTTTTCGCTTAAACCTTCTTGATCCGATGCTCAAGGGTCAGTTTAAACGCTTAGAAACTTTGTTTTTACAAAACTTTGAAATATCTGTGTTTTAGGAATTTCGATGTATGCCTTGTTTGCAAGTTTTATTATGACTTTTTGGATGACCCTAAGTCTTTGGAGTTTTAGCTATTTAGGCCTGATATGTGTATGAATATGTGGCCTATTTTCAATGTGGTTTGAGCGCGGATTCGGGGCTTCTTTGAAAGCAAGCGAATGCAAGGATGCAAAATCTTTTCAGGTTTTAAAAGTGATGATGTGAGCTAGGCTCAAATTGAAAGGGCAACTCACACAACTTTCACTAATGTAAATACCCAAAATTGAAGTGCAACTCACGCAGCTTTCACAAATGTAAATACCCGAAATGTAAAGCAACTCACCCGACTCGAATGTAAATCCACACAAAGGGAAATGCAACTCAACGTGAAGTAAACTCACACGACTTGAAAATATATAAATATGTTGTATCCTAAGAGTGAAAAGGCTCAATGTGTGTGAGTGTAGAGGGCGGAAAGGCTCGAGTGCTCGTGTGTGTTTCTCATGTGAAATTGAAATGACAACTCACACAACTTAAAGTAAATCCACCCGGAATTAAATTGCAACTCACACGACTTTCACTAAAGTAAATACTCAAATTGAAATATATACTTTAGCTTAAGAGCGGAAAGGCTCAATGTATGTGAGTGTGAAGAGCGAAAAGGCTCGAGTGGGCGTGGGTGTCTTAGTGTGAAATTGAAATTGCAACTCACACGACTTGAATGTAAATCCACCCGAAATTAAATTGCAACTCACACAGCTTTCACTAAAGTAAATACCCAAATTGAAATATAGACTTTAGCTTAAGAGCGGAAAGGCTCAATGCACATGTGTGTAAGTGTGCAGTATAAGAGCGGAAAGGCTCAAGTGCACGTGGGTGTCCTTTGTGTGCAGTTAAGAGCGAGAAGGCTCAAGTGCATGTGTGTGGTTGTGTATCAAACACAAATATTACATTTTAGGGGGAGACTTCGCTCCATTATTACAACCCCGTATCGAATTGAATTTACTTTGAGTGAGTAATGTAAAACTGAATGTAAATAATACTTATAAGTGGTCGGTTTTGCCTCTTGAGTCACTCGGGTCCGTCCTTCTTGGTAACCACGAGGTAGGTCCTATTAGGTGGGTTCCGACGTGAGGCTTGGGTGTGGGTTCACTTGGGTGCAACCAAGTGGGTTTGGGCCTAGTCTTGGCTGGATTCGGCCAAGGGGTTAGGTTTTGGGTATAGTGGGTATGGTCCTAGTTAGGTCTAGGTTTGGTTTAGGAAAATGGGTATGAGCTAGGTGTGGCCAGCACCTAGCTTGGTTAGGATCTAGAGGGGGTTGTCAAGGTTGGTGCACGGCCATAGGTGAGGCTGGGGTGCGTAGGGGCGCTGCTGAGGCGCAAGCCGGGTGGGGTGCACAGCAGGCGCGCGGCTAGGGTGGCTGGGCTAGGTAGTGTAGTCAGTTGGTAGGGTTATGGGTGGAGTCGGTTGGGTGAAGTGAGGCGGTTGGCTAGGTTAGGGTGAGGTTTGGTGGAGTCGGTTGGGGCAAGTGGGCTAGGTCTAAGTGGGTCAATTATGGCTAGGTTAGGGTTTGGTTTAGAGACCTACCTCTTGGAGCCGAGTCCACCCTTTTGCAGCCGTATTTGTGAGCCCTTATCCAAGCCGTTCCATCATATTGGTGCAGCCCCAAGGTAGGTCTAGGTTTACAAAGTTTGAACCCACTTCCCCTTTGACCAAGCCCACATGGCTAGCCCATTTGAAAAAGTCAAGCCCACCATTCTTCTCTCTCCTACTTTTTGCACTCCCCAAGCCTCTCTCAAGCAAGTTCACGTGAACTTTCACCGCCCCTTGGTCCTATTTATAGGCAAGGGGGTGGGTCTTGGGTTTGGATATTGGATTTGGTTTTTAAGATCCAAATCTGATCCAAACATTATTTGGGTCTGGATCTAGATATTTATGTCCAGATCCAATCCAAATTCTTCTTTCTTCAGTCTTTCTTGGTGTTTTGAGACGAGCGGTTTTCAAAAGCCCTAGCTTCCTCATTACTCCATCTTGGGTTGGGTTTTTCCCAGCCTTCTTGTCCGACTGTCTTCTCACCTTCCAAACTATTGTTCAACATGGTGTGTCATCCATAGATAGATGGCCAAACCGAAGTGGTTAATCATATGCTCACAATTCTTCTTAGAGTTTTTGTCTCCAACAATGTGAGTGATTGGGAGGACCAACTTCCTTAGGTGGAATTCACTTACAATCAGGCTACTTATAGCACCATCATCCAATCTCCATTCAAAATTGTTTATAGTGTTAATCCAACAACACCCTTGGATTTAACTCCTATTCCGAGAAATACAGAGTAGTTGCAGTTGGGAGTACTTGTATTGAAGCCATTCATGTTTTTCACAAACAAATTGAACAACGAATCAAGAAGCAAACCAAGATCTACAAGAAACAAGTTGATAAGAAGCATCGGACTACCACATTCAATCCTGCCGACCTTGTTTAGATACACTTGCATAAAGAGTATTTTGCCCCCAAACACCAATCCAAACTCAAGCCCCAACAGCAATGCCATTAAAAATACTCAATAAATCAACGATAATGCATATACAATCGATATGCCTAGAGAATTTAATGTTACTAACACTTTCAATGTTAGGGACCTTACTCTTTACAAAGAAGATGCCAACAACCCATATTTGAAGTCAAATCCTAATCAACTCTACGAGGATGATAGAATTCAAGTATCAACCAATGATATCAAAAACCGTTACCAGGAACCTCTCACACGAGCACGAGTTAACCAATCCATTGAGGTGTTGCTCCTCAGAATGGAAACTTGGCTCGACTGGAAAATAGCAGGCCAACCTATTGTCAAAGTTGTGTGCGTCCTTCAACAACAGAAGATTTCAGAGGAAACTGGAGTTAACGTAGTTTAAGGCCTTAATTAGAAGCACAACTGATGCAAAACTTTACCTAAGAGTTCTTAGGATGTTTTAAACCTTTTTTTTTATAATTTTTGAAATAGTTTAATTAGTAGTTAATGTTGCATGGTGGCAACTATTTCTTGATAATTCCTAGCTAGTAGTTCCTAAGGCCCTTTAATACATTCAACTGCAAAGCCTAGGAAACAATATAGAAGCACAGGGAATGAGAACAATCCACCTAGTAAATTATAGGGTGTTAATGTTCTTTTTGAAGTGAGCTCAGAGAGTATGTTCTGAGCATAAATAGACAAATTTATAGTTCCTCGTACATAGTACTTCTCAACTCTCTCTAATTAGCTCAGCTCACATCCTCTCAACTCTGTCTGTTTCACATCAAACCTTTTTCTAGATTAATAAATACCATGTGAAACCTTTTCTCTTTTGCTCTAAAATGTTCCATAGGATGTCTCAATAGATGAATTGCTTCAATAGTAGATGTGTCTACCATGAATTCAAATTGGTTCTTTGTTATACTCAATATATGTTTTAACCTATGTTTAATAATTATTTCTCACAATTTCACAATATGGGTTATTAACTTGATACCCTGATAATTATGATAATTTTGGATGTCTTCCTTGTTCTTTTATATGGGTATAAGTGTATTCGCTTTCCATTCATCAAGTATTTTTTTGATTTTTTCATATTTTATTAAGTAGTCTTGTAAGCTAAGTGATCCCTTTCTCTCGTAGGATTTTTCAACTTCTATAAGAATATTGCCTAGTCCTATAGATTTACCAATATTTATATATTGGTTAACTTTCCTAAATTAATATTAACATTTATACTTTTATTAAAAAATATATAGAAATAATTTTTTCATTTTTTTTTATATCATCATTTACCACTCATTCTCATCTTTTATGTATCTAGCAAAAAAGATGTTCGTTTTCTTATCTCTAGCATTTGTAATCCTAAAAATATCTCCTTGACCTTCTTTTGAGTTAAGATTTTTGTATAAATCCCCTAAATTTTGCTTTTTGCTTCACTAACGTCTTTTTTTGCTTCTTTCTTTACTTTCTTATAAGCTTTCCAAGTTTCACTAGTCTTCTTGACATAATGAAATTTGTAACATTCCCTCTTTGCTTTAGTTTTATTTTACACTACTTCAATCCACCACCAAGCTTTCTTTTGTTCCGGTATGCTTTCCTTAGATTCACCTAATACATCTTTTGTTACTTTCCTAATATTTATAGTCATATTGTTCCACATATCTGAATGTATACCTATGTAATTCCAAACATCTTGTTGAAGAACTTTGTTTAAATATATTTTTTCTCACTTTTGAGGCTCTACCATTTTGTCTGAATAGTTCTATACTCTTTTCTTATGTGTCCACTTTTTTATCAAAAATCCATAACTAAAAGTCGATGTTGAGTAGTTAAGCTTTCTTTTAGGATTACTTTACAATCTTAATCTATATTTTTTCCTACAAACAAAATAATTGATTTGTGTTTGTGCCAAGCCACTGCTATAAGTAATTAAATATTTATCTCATTGTTTGAAAATTATATTGGCTATAAAGAGATCATATGTCATACCAATATTTAAAATATCTTTACCTTCCTCATTTAAATCTCCAAAATCATAGTTTTATGAATACCTCGATATTCTAATGCCTTTTTACCGACATCTCCATTTAAGACTCCTCCCAAAAAAATCATCTTCCTTTGTCAAATTCTTTGAATTACCTTATTCCTCTCAAAATGTCTTTTAATTCTATTTTTAGTTCTACTTGGGGTGTACATGAATAAACTATATTCATAGTCTCTACTCCCAACACTAATTTTACCATAATAATTCAATCCCCATGTTATTGCATATCCACTACACTATCTTTTAAATCTTTATTTATAATAATATCAACTCCATTTTGAGTTTTTTCCTTTCCTAAGTATCATAATTTAAAACCTATATTCTCATTCTCATTCTTTTTCTCCAACCCATTTTGTCTCTTGTAAACATAGAATGTGAATCTTTCTCTGAATCATAGTATCTACCACCTCCATTAGCTTGCTGGTTAATATTTTGATATTTCAAGTATCAATATAAATTTTATTATCTATGACTAGCTTTCTTACTCCGCATTTGTCAATACTGAAAATGCGAAGACCCTCTCTATAATTTGTTCACTACATTCGAGTGACAATGTAGTGAGACTAACTTCTTTACCCACACCGGTCCATAATATGGGAACCCTCTTACAATTTATTAACTACATCCGGACAAAGATATAGAGGCCCTTGCTTACTTCTCACTACATTCGGGCTCTGCAATATCTTGCTAAGAGGACACATGCAAGGGTGATCCCTTATATGGGCGGAGCTACTAAGAGGAGACACCCTAATAAAATTATCATAAGGTCTAAAATTTATGTTAGAAATTAACAAAGTTTTACTTTGGCTATCAAAAGCCTAATATAACTCTCCTCTTTTCACATCTGGTCTTAGAATCGGTAATGACAGACTTAATAGTTTATTAAAAATATTATCATTTTTTTCTTATTTTATGTTTTTAATTAAACTTTTGTTATTAACCAAGCATATTTTGTTGTTGATTTATCATAATATCTGCCATGTTTGCTAAGGTGGATTATTTCTTGCCATATATAGTTTAGCTTCATATGCTACATAGGAATGATGTATATTCTATTTGCCATGTAAGGAAACTTTGTTAACCATGTGGGAGAGCCATAGAAATAAGATAGAAAATAATGTCATTAGTTGATAGGGCAACAAACTAGAAATGATGTAGATCACACCTCATTGATGTAGCCAAACCAAAGGGAAACAAAGTAGATTTTTGTGAAACCAAAGAAAACTAGGAAGAAGTTTTCACTTAATTTGAAGTAGAAAGCTCAAACCATAGTTGGGAAGAAACTAGATGCATGATTAACCTCCTGCTGATCCCTATGCCTACAACCAACCAAGCATAATTTTACATGTACGTAGATTTTCACCTTTTATAGCAAACTAGCTTCCATGTTGGTTCCTAAACTTATTTCTATTCGCTTATACCAACCTCTTGCTATACAACATTTTGAGATAGATGTCTAGATTGATTTTACAAAGAATCGTGCATGCATGGATCCGGGTACTTTATTCAAAGAGGAATTCAAACTGATCCAGTACGTGTAGGCCACAAAAAGAGCCGTCCAGATCAACCTTTTGCAGCAATCTGGTAAAGCTGATTCATGAGTTTGAACCCAGTTATATTCAGAACCCAATTTGGTGAACCCGTTTAGCCGAATGTTATATTTCATGGTCTATATTGATTCACAAAATGTAGCCAAGGCCAAGAGCCTTAGTCAAACTCATACTTGACCTGGTTGAATCGTCCATCTTGGTCCACCTTTGACCCATATTGTTTGGTCTTGATCCTAGTTTACACCTAGATTCCGCCCTTTCTTTTCTAATCTTGTTGTATTGAGCCTTGAGATGTATATATATATATATATATATATATATATATATATATATATATATATATATATATATATATATATATATATATATATATATATATAGTATAATATGTGCATATGTATATTGTGTGCAAAATTTCGATTCTGCAGAACCTTATTTCAGAAGAACCTACTTAAAAGAGAGGAATAAATAAATAATAGGCTTTAGAACTTACATCCAATCCCTCTTATGCATACGGACCCATGTGTTCATTTCACAGAAAGTCTCCTTATCCCATCAGAAAAGGTCAACCTTAGCGCTAGCAATTCCTTTGATTGACTCAAACTTAAAATTTTTGTACACTTGAGAAAAAAATGAGTATAAATGGAGATCGGCTTGCTTGTTGTTCGGGGATGAACATGCTTGCTAAAATTTGACACTTGCTGGTAGGGATAAAGGAGTTGGCAGTATTATGAAGATCGAATTAAATACATAGTGCAACACGTTATTGGAGTTGGTTGCAATCAAATGGAAATCAAGGGTCGGACGAATTGATGATCTGTCTGAACGTCAAAGGGTTGTCATCTGACCTAGGCTCAAACTGAGTACTAACCAAAGGCATATAAGGCTGGATGGTTTCTCCAAAAGGATCAATTTACCATAGTGAAATTTTGGAGGGAGTTACTGTCAAGATTTCACCATGATTTCAAGGCCAAATGTAGGGAAATCTTGGTTAGTACTCCTGTGAACCCACTCCTTTTTAGAGGGTAATTGGAGTGTGTATCCAATCTCTCCTGATGAGTAGGGAAAGCCTTGGGTTAGCATTAACCTCGAGAAAGGAAGTAGCTAAGGTCCTTGAATATAACTATTACCCCATTGTGACCAACAATTCGTCTCAGAAGTCAACAAATTGAGGTTCATCAAAATTAGATAAAAAATTATCCTTCTAATTTGTTGCAAGGTATTATGTGACATTACATTCAGTACTGCATTGCTATCAACAAACACATGTCTAAAAGGGCAACCATTTATCGCAGTTGTGATATACAGTGGTTGAAGATGCCCAATAGTGGCTTCATGTGATCTCTCGAATACTATTGACAAATCAATGATGTTGATCAAAGCCACCCAATTAGGTTTGTCCGCGATGAAATCGTCATTTTCGAAGGGTCAAGAATTCTCCAAAGGGGCAAAGTTTGTCGGAAAGATAATTAATCCTTCTAGTGAGTAAAATACATTATCACCAAAGACTTCATCAGATATGTATGTTTTGTTCGAGAAATGATCATCTTTGTCAGCTTCCTCTAACTCTTGTTGACTAACAACTCGAGCTTGCCAGGCATTCAAAATTCTGGTCGGCTCTACATTATTTGAATCAACCACAATTCTTGTGAAACCAAAGAATTAGCATGCGTTGGCCTCACTTAGAGAAGTACTTTGAGTCTCTTTATCAAAGGCATGTGAATCTTGCTCCTTGACTCCCTTTGCACGGTCAACCATATATCTGTAGAGCCCTTCTCTCTAAAAAATAGTGAGTGTCTCTATCCTTTAACTCATGCCTTCCTGGTTGGGACCAGTAACTGTCTGTCAATCCTTCGCCCTTCTCTGAGCCCATCATTTTTTAGGACGTATGGGCTACTAGTGATGAAATAGGAGTCGCTTGTCTAAGAGTTTTTCAACCATTGATCCACTTTCAATGAATCAGTCTACGCTTAATCATACATCCTTGTAATGGGAGACGGTTTCCTTCTACTGAAATGTTCGTCGAGGTTAAACCATCATGCATGTGCACTTCAATGGCCAAAAGTTGGCATTGTTGATGGTCACCTGATATTAGAGTAGGCTTGGTTTTTCCCCGAAGCTTGAATTGGGAGTGTTTATGATGGGATTCCATACGGTCAATATTGGATAGTGCCCCGATAGAGAGGTTGTTGCAACCCTTGCGACCATGGATGGGATCTCTATTCTTGTCATGTCTCTCGTAGATAAGGCTCCTATGTAAATTGACAAACTCCTTGGATCTTACAACCAGTAGGATTCCGACGATCAAGCACATCTTCATAACTCCTATTCTTCATCAATCCACCATTCTTTGCTTGACCTTGAGAGCTTTAGCTTACTTTGATGTGGGATGGACTGATATAACTGCTTATCCTTTCCACTTTGGCCAAGTTATCTTTGCGGTACACCTTCCGCTATGAAGATGCAAAACGCCAATGTAGGCTCATCTTCAGCTACAACAAAAAATGGATAGAAATAGATTTGCATCAATCTCAAATTGTTTATGTGGAAGCTTGAGATGACTATCTTTAATGGACTACTATATATATACTGTGGAACTTGACACATTAGTTTATAACATAGAGGTCATGTTGTGTCATTTGCAGTATCTCTATATCTTCTTGAGTTCATCTCAAGAGGATATTTAATGCCCTTCGAGAAGATGAATTTGTCGATCCTTGAAGAGTAAATCAAATATTTGATTGACTTTTGATATATTGAACAACCACGACTCCTCATTGGCATCTCGCTTTTTCTCCTTTGGGGCCCGAAGAGCATTGCAAACATAAGGGGGGCCCTTGTGTGACTTTGGCCAAGTCAATTTCATTGTCAGACTCCTTCAACATATCTTCTAAGCACAATATCAAGGCTTGGCGTTGGGTTCATTTCGATCCTTCTCGGGGTATCCAAAATGTATTCAACTTTCATTGCTTGATTAGCCAACTAGACCCAGATCGAACAAAAATTACCTGCTAACCTTTTCTTAATCTCTGTACAGAAACAATTGTGCCAAAGCAACATATTAGGCCTCAATGAATTGCATCTATCATTGGATAACCAACTCATGAAACTTCTTAAAGAAGGCCTCAATAGATTCGCCTGACTTATATTATAGTTTCATTAGATTCATAAGAGTCGGTTGTGGGCAGATCTTGTTGTAGGTCTTAAGGAACACTTATGTATTTTGTCCCAAGTTTGGATTGACCTAGACTTTAGCAAAGTATACTAAGTGTATGCTTCATTGGTGAGAGAGATACAAAGAGTTTGAGCTTGTGGAACTCATTGTCTCCGAACTCCCTACATTTGAGGGTAAACCAAGCTAAATGTTTACCTGAGTATTTACCATCATGTCCTGAAAAATTTTAAACTTTACTTTGAAACCCCTCGGGGTGGGCACAGCTTGTCAACCTAATTAGGATACGGCTTAGAATTGACCTCCATATCGAGTGATGGGAGCTTGATCCCAAACACATTCCAAACTAAGTCGATAAATCTGTCATGATTCATAGGCACACCCTTGAGTCTAGGAGGCTGATTATATATACTTGGGTACCAAAAACTTGATGTCATCGGTGAGCTGATAGTGGCGGTGCTGGATATGGCTGGTTGTTGCTACATAATTGGTGGTTCAAATTCCATAGGTTGTATGGGTGGTGGAAAACCCATCCCTGCTTGGGCAGTCATGAAATTTGAGACGATTGGTGATACCGTAGGATGGAGCATGTGATATGTGCCCCTAATCTACTAATATGGGTTGTGTTCCCATCGAGATATATATGGTTGTCCCATACTAGTGGCTTGAGAAGATGAAACCAATATTGAAGAATCAGGTCTCCAAGCTATATTAGCTCATCCATATGGTAGATCAAGTCCCTAAGTCATAGAAGGCTCTAGGATGTTAGGACCTCCCGCATATGTACCGAAAATTGAAACTCATTGAGATGATGCCTGGACAGTTGCTTCAACAATCTTCCTCCTCTTGTCAACTAGCATGTCTTGATCTTGAATGATAGCTAGCTAATTCACAATCATAGCAAGCATGAATTCAGCCATTTGACGAAATAATGTTGCTTGGAGATCATCAAATCATCCTTGCAGCCAATCAAAAATTGATAGCTTCAAATGACCGAAATTGCATCATCGTCTCATTAGATATTCAATGCAAACGACACATTCTCCCTTTGATGATGCGGCGGATGAGAAAACGGTAATTGACCATATGAGTCTTTCGTACTGGCATCCATGAGCTATGAATTGGTGAAGGTAAAGGATAATGATCAACGTCTATGCTAGAAGACGTAACCAAATACACTCGACCATATCATATCTGCATAAATTGCGCTGTCTCAACAAAGCATGTTTGTTCCAAAACTGAACCGAATTAGTTTGGTTCAGTTATTTGATTTAGTTTTATACACAATTGGAAATGAAAGAGATAGTAGAGTGGAGAGTTTGTCCCTCTCCATAAATCCCAATATGAAAGATTATATGTTGGCTTCACTACTTGAATAAGAGTATGTACACAAGAACATCAATTACAACTCACTTAAACATTACATCTAATATAACTTATCTGCATGACACTGAACCGACAAAATGACCACTAAAACTCCATCATTGTAATTTCTATTTATGTTGTTTCGAAATAAGAGAACATATGTTGAACACACATCCATACATTGTCTCAGAACATGATAACAATAGGGAATACACATTAGAATTCGTTTACCTGCGACTATGACAACAAAAGTAAATGTTGGGATAAAAAATATAAAGAGAAAATCAAACACAAATATACACAAAATATACTAAGATTTATGTGATTTGGGGTGAGGCATACCTCACCCTCCTATATCCACAATCACCATAGAGAACATACCACTATTTGAATCAACAATAAACAATATAGAAATCATTTACATATGTGGCATCATCCAAAACCTGAAAAATTTGACACAAATTCAACCATAGAACTCCTTAACACCTCTGAAGTAACACACTAGGACAAGGAGGCAATGCACCTAGAGGATCTTCATGCAAAGCATGGCCCTACAAATTTCCTGCCAAGCACATCCTTGTGTTGTATAGTCATGTTACTGAAAGTGTGATACACATCAGGAATCTAACTCTTTTAAATCAAGCAATATTGTAAAAGTATATCTCACAATATTGTAAGGTCATCTTACTCAAGATATGCCTTTTGTGGCTGGTCATCAATGAACTATATTTTTCTTGCAGAAGAATGTTGTAATAGGCAAATAATGAGTTTCTGTCTTGTTATGTGAAATATGTCATTATAGAAGAATGTTGTAATAGCCAGTCATAAAGAACATACAAGAGAAATCAAACTATTTATTCTATATATCATTTCAATTACCATTCTATGACAACATTTTCAATATCAATCAAACTATTCATCACTTTGTTTGCCATCTTCCTTCTTCATCCAACTCCATTTGACCTACATAAAAAGGTAAGCCATATAATCATGAAAATGATAATAAAATAAATAGTTGCCACAGTACAATATAATTACTTGATAAATTTGTGTTGCTACTCAATGCCACCATACTCCCTCCCAATCCAACAACTTCTAAGCCTAAAATGTCATAAGAAATTCAATAATACAAAGCATAAGATAATAAAAGATAAAGGCAATTAAAATACTAGTATATTTTACCATTTTCAAAATTTTCAACATCTTCCAATTCTTCCTCAGTATTCAAAATAATATCATCTTGTAGCCAATCTTATATGCAAATCAAGCATTTAGATACTTTCAGCATTAAAGAGCTCCTAAATACGTCACAGACTATATCTTACATTAACTGCAGACTCAAGAGATATCATAGATATAGGAACTTCCAAGATATCTCTTGTCATATATGCAAGAATGAGGAATCTCTTTGAATTAATCCTCCACTATCTTAAAATATCAAAATTATCATGATCTTTTATATTTCTTCACTTAAATAAATATTTTCCTTTTTTCTCTTACACCTTCCATCTCATTTTGCTTTTTAACTATGCTTCCTTAAAAAAACCTCTAGCCTTCCATTTTATTCCCACATAAACTGACTCACTTGGAACAATGTTGTATGTCGAGTTTTCACTTGATTGATAAATATTGACATTTTTAGGTTGAAATATCCTTCTTTATTCATCATATATGTCAAAGAGAGCATCATTCACTCTTTGAAATAACACTTTTCCATTTTATTTACCATATATTTTATAAAGTAAACTCCATAATTTCAATTTTTTCTCGAAAATCAAGTAGAGTTGCAATAAAAATAAGCTTGTTCATCTTTATATGAAACCCAATATTTTTGAAATTTTTGTTTCATTCTTGTGCTGATGCACTTTACTTATAAATTGTCACTCTCAGTCCACTTTAATATTGTCCAACTAAATCGCTAATCGCAGTCCAAAATGTATTTGATGTGATTTAAGTTGACTTTGAAATGTACATAGTGGTATTATAAAACTGTTGAAACATGCTACTAAACTTCATAATAGAATTTCTATCAATTATAACATATCCATCATCATCATTTGATTTCACTTCATTCCTAATACATGAATCTTATGTTCAAATAACTCAAATACCTTCTCGAATTTTTTGACAACACAATATTTTGGAAGTAAAATTTCATCTAGTCATAAACATCTAACACAATTGACTCTTACACTCTATATTACATTCTTCAACACATTCTTTGAGCTTTTGAATCTTAGCTGGAGATTCTCTAATATATTTAACAATATTTCTTAACCAAATAATGGAGCTACTCTCCTCCTTTAGACCATCTTGCACAACCAAGTTTATTATATATGCAACACATTCTTTGAACTTTTGAATCTTAGCCGGAGATTGCCTGATAATTTTTACAACATTCCTTAACCAATTAATGGAGCTACTTACCTCCTTTAGACCATCTTGCACAACTAAGTTTATTATATGTGCAACATATCTCATATGTAAATATTTATAATTTACAATATTAGTTTCCCAACTTATAAATTTCTTTTTTAAATATGAAACAATAATATCATTTAAACTAGCATTATCAACTATAATCGTAAATACTTTTTCAATACCCCAATCAAGCAAGCAATTAATAAGCAATCTACAAATAGAGTCACCATAATGACTAAATATTGGACAAAAATTCAATATTTTCTTGTTCAACTTTCATTCATTATCAACAAAATAGTAGTGATACACATGTAGTTCATACATTGTAAAGATGCCCATATATATGGAGTTTACATATGCTTTTTCAAAAAATCAACTTCACTTTTTTATCTATAGAGTTAATAGCAAACACATATGTCCACCTAAATGGTATTTTAAACTTAGGGCATGTAATACCAATTACCTTCTTAAACCCTTTACTCTCAACAATCTTAAATGACATTTCATTAGTAACTACCATTTCTGTAATAGATTTTCTAATTGCCATTTGATCAAATTTTCAAGTAGATAAAACACCTAAATTTTCATTTTCAACTAATGGTTATAAAGACAGTTACTATTGTTTATCATCTATCTTTTCTTAAAAATTTCTTATAAGCAACTAGATTATTTTTGAGTCCAGTGGTATCATTCTTCTTTGGATCACAATAAAAGTCTCTATTATAGTAATTGTATTTTTACTTTAATATCACCTAAAACATCTATAAACTTGGTAAAATGTTCCTATACTTAAGATCTTGTCTCCATGAACTTTCTTTGTGTCTTTGAAGAGGTTGAATTATCACTTGACCATAATGTATTTGAGTTTACTTGCTCTAGGGTCACTTCACCTTGTCTTTGAGGTAGCATCATAATTGAAACATCTCAAATAATAAAAACAAGCATAAGTATTGCATGAAATGTAAATTAATACAACATATACTACACTTCACCTATATAAAATATATAATGAAAAATATCTTTCTCTCTCATATCAACTTCATCGCAACTGAAAATACACTAAGAAAATTGAGAAAAACAAATGATTACATAGTTTTTAGGAGGATATTTGGCACAAAAGTATAAATTATAATATTATCTAACATTTAGGAGTTTGATGTTGACTCAGTTATGAAAATGTATCAATCACCACTTTTTGAGGTTACTTTAGAGCATACATTATTTTTATATTCTATTTTTGGTCTCTTAACTCACCATCCATTCTTGTTCTCAGTACCCTCAATGTGTTTGGAACAAATAAGCATGAGACACCATTGAAACATTGTTTCAAGTGCAAACCACTCTACTATAATGAGAGAGGTAAAACATAGCTCGGTATTTGACACAAGACATAAACATGAGAGGTAAAACACAGTTTCCTATTGACGCAAGATATAAACATGAACAAAAGGGATTTGATTTGATGCACAAACAGAAGTTGATCGTCCCTACAGAGATGGAAATCTGAAAAAATACCCATGAGACACCACACAAAAGAAGAAACTACCAAGAACACAAAATATCAAAAATGTTTGAGAGAAGAATCTTGCATATTTCACCTTGATTTTATATGTTAGGGAGCATGGCTAGTTGTAGATAGAAGGTTGTAGATGGAAGCTTGACAAAAAGAACTTCGGTGATGGCCGTGACGGAGATCTCAACCATTTCGGACATGAGCACAACAGAGAGGGACCGAAAGAGATTGGGAAAATGCGGTTATTCTAGGGAATCGTCTAAGTATTGGTTTAAACCTGAATTTTGGTTATTCAATTCATTCGGTTCTGGATTTTCCATAATCAAAATGGAACCGAATACTGACTTTAAAATATTTCCTAAACCGAAGCCAAACCAAATCACACGGTTGCTGAACCGAACCCTGAATTCCAGATCGGTTCGGTATTTTGGTTTTAACCAAACTTTGCTCACCTTAGTTATGGGCCGAATATAAGTAATATTGATCACGTGGTACATGCATATTAATTGTTAAATGACAATAGCCAATACTTGTGTTATGGAAAAAATCAATACAATATGGCCAAACCTTTTCTTCAAAATTTCGTGCCATATTGAAACCTTGCACTAGGTTCCTTGAAAGGGAAGAGGATACTAAATCACCTCGTAAACCATTGTCTTGGAAATATTGAAACATATTGTGTGCATAATAATATTGAAAAACAACAACGGAGAAACACGTGGAATATTTACCACACGATATAGAAAAGAAACTTGTAGGTTATAATGAAGAAAATGGTCACATAGAAAACCTGCAAGATCAGAGATTTAACTAGCATCAGACGTTCAAACCACTCAAACGCACGGCTGAACCATAGATGAAAAGAGCAGAGGCTGTGTATGACGGTGTGTGTGTGTGTGTGAGAGAGAGAGAGAGAGAAACATATACGGGGTCATCGCTTGCCGGAGAGAGAGGGAGAGACGCTGCTCGCCGGTGATTAGGTTTGAGAAAGAGAGAGGAAGAAACCGTGTAAGGTTAATTGTTTGCGATGGTTTGTCTAACCATGTAAAATAAGAATATAATTGCCGATATAAGAATATGATTGTCGACAAAGTTTGCGAGACTTATTCTAACAGTCGCTTTTATATTTTCGAGGGTTCAATCCCAGAAATTGTTTTTTTATATATTCTGGTTGTTTAAACTACGAAATTGTTTTAGTCGCAAAAAGTCAATGGTGCAAAGAATGTGTTGTAAAAAAATGATCACTTAACTAGAATGGCAAATCCATAAGCTCTATGGAAGGGAAGAGAGTGTGGGGCCATATAAAATAACTCTAATCCTGGTTCTTAAGGGAGAAAATTAGATAAGGTTTTAAGTAATGGAATGAGTTTCACATGAACCCGACTGTGCATTTTGGTTATAAATGAGGTCATATAAAGAAATGAGACACTCGATGTGTTCGAAAAAGCATCGAGAACACTAAGTTATTGCTACTCTTAAGAACGTGAAACAAAAGAAAAACAAAGGAATAAGAAATATGATTGTATTGATTGTCCCTTGATCTTCATTACAATCATTATGTATAAACTTTCGTTGAAACAGTAGAGAACTCTCTACTTACGGGTTAAATGTTGTTTTTTCACTGTTATCTCGATTAGAACATGTTAGTTGACCCATGATTCCACCGTACTTCAAGATGTGTAAGGGTGAAGGATTTACTCGTTTGGAGTCTCTCGCGAGACATGCCAAATGTCTCTTTTCTAAGATCCTTAACTTTTTGCCAATGTATACCCTTCTACATTTTTAACGTCTAACAAGCACGTATCATCTCTTTTGATTTCTCACCTATTAGGATATTTGCCTAGCTATCGTAGGCATCGTCATTGATTGGTAAGACGTTGGCTGCATCTTAATTGTTCTATACAAAGCGCATCTGGGTCATATCCATACATCTCATACTCAGATTCGTAGGTTTATATATCGTATGTTTGGTTCATCTTTGTATCTTATGCATCACTGTCTCAAATTTTAAGTTCCATGCCCATCGCTAATTGCATGCAGGTTCAGTCGGATATCATTTCATTTAGAAGCTGAACAGTGTCTCCGCATATCATTTAGACAATATTCATTAGGATCGTTTCTGTCAAAGAGTATACAGAAGTACCTCATCACCTTATTTTGGAATTGCATGTCGCTCACGATAGATATTCATCATACGTACATGGAGTGAAGATTATTTGCATACCATCAGCAAATTAGGTGTCTGCATTATTTACATTGTATTCGTGACTCTTTCATATACATAGCATGTTAGTACTAGGGTCATTGATGGCCATACTCGTTATTTGGTTATTTAGTCTGCATTCAGCCATCCATCCTAAAACAAGTATCTGCTGGGGACATCATTGCGTGTTATTAAGCCCTCAAGAGCGGCGTAGCAATTATCTGTTAGCATCAGACTTGCATCCTCAAATATTTAATGTTTGACACTTGTCACTTCCATATATGTAAATCAGACCCATACGAGTGCTGGTTGGTCAAACTTGTTTTTCTAGTCATTTGCAAAATCAATAATCTGCTGTATCTTCTTTGTCCTGTCAAGACTTTGTCAAATGGATCATTAAGCTATGTTCATTTAACTTAAAATATCTGTCCTGAAAATTCTTAAAAGGGCAAGCAGTTATCGGTTCCTACGGCTCTACCGTTGTATTGACACCAATATGATAACTGCTACCTAAGTTTTTGAAATGCAAACCACATAAACTGACGTTCGATGGATGAAAATGTAGTAAAGGTGTTGGTTGGGATATGTATAGTCTCCCTAGGTTGGTTGGTGGGGATTCTTACCGTTGGCGTTGTACCCTAGACTAACTAATAGTGAAGCCAAGTTTCACGTGTTGGTACACGAGTTGAGTGTTGTCTAGTTGTCTTGTGGACGGAGTGTAGAAGTGATGGATTCGTAAGTAATGCTAAGCTCTCACCTGTGAATACCAGTGTAATAGCACAAACTTGATAAAGTTGCACCGAAAGGCCCTAAATAATTCAGCCGTTTAAATTTGTTGTTTGTTATATAATGCCAGGATCGCAACATGATTGCTAATGGCTTGTCTTAATTGGCATTGGGATACAGGACAGTAAATTTAATGGAGCATCTTATTCTAGCCATCTAAATTGATATTGGATCTATCAAGGTTGATGGGCCTGGACTGGTACCTACTAGATCCCTCAAATCAAGGTAGACACTAAAACTTGGTGATTTATACAAGTGAGACCATCAAGGCCTACTACTCCTAAAATGCATGAACCGATCAAAAGTTCTAGAAGCTGTGGTGAAGTACACAAAAGTATTTGTAGAGCTAACCAATTTGGACTACAATGGATTAGCTAATCTATCATCGTGGAAACTTTTGGTCCACTATGCATCCAGAATGCATGTATTACACCAAAGGCTATGAGGCATATCAACATCGTGGGATGGTTTAGAGGGTACATGGGGGAACTCGACCTGAACATTTAACCTTGACCTTTAGGGGCTAGGCAATTGACCTAATGGGCAAGATGTACCCCCACATCATCGAAGAAGTACTCGTTTATCATCATTGCTAATGATCACTTTACGAAACGGGTTAAAGCACATTCAATGAAGGTTATAACACAAGTCAATACCATAAGGTTTATCAAGATCCAGATTAAGTTCTAATTCGAGATTCTACAAACCCTCATTCCTGATCAAGTTACAACCTTCACAAGAGAGAAAGTGGTACATTTGCTCAATAATTTGGGATTAATATGATTCCTTCAACACCGTACTATACCCAAGTGAATCGCAAGCTGAGTCTTGGATTATTATCGATATGATTAAGAAATCCCTTAAAGGCAACTCACGTTCATGGCATGAAACCAAGGTCGAAACCTTAACTCACTCAAAGTGGCTTGACAAATTGATCTTCAGCCTCCCAACTTAAAATCTTTGTGTAAGGAGTTAGACTTGACATACAAAGAATGCTTAATAACATTTATGCTAGCAGGTGAAAGGTTGCTAAAGCATACAACATACAAGCATAACCTAAACGGTTTCATGAAGACAACCTTGTAAGGAAGGTTGTCCTACCAATAGGAATGAAAGACTACAAAATTCAGAAATGGTCTTCGTATTGGTAGGACCCTGGATTGTAATAAAGCTACTATTAGCAGAAGCATACATATTAGTGGATATGAACCAAATGTTGGACTAATATTCTAATTTCTAACATAAAGATGACTTATCTAACTTAAACTTTCTAATGATGATATAGGTATTATTCAACATACTTGACCAGATGAGCTCACTAAACGATACCAGGGACATCTTACGTTCACCTGGACCAATTCCAATCAC
This sequence comes from Brasenia schreberi, assembly GCA_036023115.1. Lineage (NCBI taxonomy): Eukaryota > Viridiplantae > Streptophyta > Magnoliopsida > Nymphaeales > Cabombaceae > Brasenia > Brasenia schreberi. Next base: position 35,740,837 of record JAYKKT010000092.1, on the reverse strand, counting down.
GGGGCCCTGTTTGAATTCAAAGTGAACTTGGATGAGTGGGGCATAATGAACCATGGAAACAATGAAGTTTGCTTACTACAACAGTTGGATTTATTGTGTTTAAGGCATGCCAACAGTAGTTAAGTTGAATTTTTGTGTTCAGTAAATCTGCATTTAACATGTTCATTTTCTAGAAATTTTGCACATTCTCTAGGAATTCTAGAGTAAATGTTTTGGCCTGGCTCATGTTCTAAGCATAAATAGGATGAGGCCTAAGTAATATTCATTATGTTGCTTCCAGCATTTCATCCTCTTCTCACTCTTATCCCCATCCAGTGTGGCAAGTGTACCGGCCTTATCACCCTCTTCAAGTGTGGCAGCCCAAGGTATGTATGTAAGGAAATTAATGTGCATGAGAGCAAGCCCCGGGCAGCAAGACTGACCTTCGTCTCATAGGATCCTCTCAACTTGAGATTTACATCATATTGGTGCTTTCATTGAAATTGAGGGGATGGCTGATCAGAACTTTATTCCTCCACCAGTACCGCGCATATTATTAGTAGAGCAAGCCCAGATCATGGCATTGGAACGAGGCTAGGAGGACATGAAGGTACATCTAGCACAACTCACTCACGCCATTGACACCTTGGTGCGACACCAAGAAACTCCTTCTACCCGTTCCCATCATAGTGAACCTGAAGAAGAAATGAATCATTCTGACCCAGGTTCTACATTTCGAAATCCTTGTGATGCATGAATTGAACGGCATGAATGTGATCATCAGATTCACATTAAAATTCCAGTTTTTGTTAGATCCAGTTCACCAGAAGAATTCCTAGATTGGGTCCAGAAGGTTGATAAGATTTTCGAGTATTATAAGTACTCAAAAGAAAAGAAGTGTCAGTTAGTTGTATCGCAATTTTTTTATTATGCTAACCTATGGTGGGAAAAGCTCCAAGATCAACGATGAAGAGAAGGAGAAGGGGACATCATGAGCTAGGGACTGATGAAAAGGCTCATGTGGAGACGATTTATTTCCTAGTACTACCAACATGAGCTATACCTACACTTGCAAAATCTGTGCCAAGGGGGTTGGAGCGTGGAAGATTATGTGAAGGACTTCGAGATGTTGATGTTGTGTTGTGAAATCCAAGAACCTAGGGAACAGACCGTTGCTCATTTTCTTTGAGGACTGAACAAAGAAATTGCCAATGTGGTGGAGCTACAATCTTATACCCTCGTAGAAGATGTCATCAACCAAGCAATCAAGGCGGAAAGCCAATGCAAACGGGGCTCTTTCAGATACTCTACACCAAGACCAAACCAACGAAGAACCAACACTCATGCTGTCAGTTCCACCAAAGATCAAAAGAAACCTATCATACCCTCTCCTAGAGAATCCAGTAGTAAAGGAAATGAGCCCACTAAAATACTGCAACCAAGGACTTGAACCCGAGATATCAAATGCTTCAAGTGCTTGGGTCATGGACACATCACATCCCAATGCCTAAACAAATGGGTAATGGTGATTCATGATCCTTACAACATCATTGAAAGTGAAGATGAAGCATCAATAGAAGATGATGTCGTTGAACACATTGAATACGCTAATGAAGGAGATTTACTTGTCATCCATGATGCACTAAATTCTCAAGTATCACCTGAATTAGGACATTGAGAAGCCATCTTTCATTCATGGTGCACTGTCTTCAACAGTGTATTCTTTTATTATCGATGGTGGCAGCTACACCAATGTGGCTTCAAAAGATATAGAGAGAAACTGAAGTTAACCACATCTACTCATCCTCACCTTTACAAATTATGTGGTTGAATGATCAAGGTGAAGTGGTAGTGCATCATCAAGTTACCATCCCATCTTCAATTGGAAAATCATATCATGATTCTGTCACTTGCGATGTTATCCATGATGGTTATAAGAATACCTACTCATTCTTGAAAGATGGAAAGAAGATAACGTTGGCTCTGCTACCCCCTCCATTCCTAACCCAATCAGGTCCTACCAAAGAAACTAGTGATAAAGAGACTCACCAAGAGAGTAGTAGAGCATGCGTTCACTCTCATTGGATATGCCTACTTAGTCATTTTCAGGGAAGTGATAGCAAGCCATCCAACACCCAAACTGCTCAACTCACATCATTATTAGAAGAATTTGCAGATATTTTTTTCAAAAAACTTCTTGGTGGATTGCCTCCTATACGAGGTATTGAGCATCAAATAGACCTACAATCCGGTGTCACTCTTCCTAACAAGCCAGCCCATAGGTGTCACCCCAATGAAGGCAAGGAGTTGCCAAGGCAAGTAGAGGAGTTGATTCGCAAGGGCTATGTGCACGAGTCCATGAGCTCATGCATGGTTCCTGCTCTACTAGTACCAAAAAAATATGGGTCTATGCGAATATATGTGGATAGCCGCACCATCAACAAGATAACCATTTGATATCATTGTCCCATTCCACGGCTAGATGATATACTGGACGAACTCTATGGGTCCAAAATCTTTTCAAAAATTGATTTAAAGAGTTGATACCACCAAATTCGAATTAAAGATGAAGACAAATGGAAGATAGCCTTCAAGACAAAGGTAGGTCTGTTCGAATGACTAGTCATGTCATTTAGACTCACTAATGCATCCAACACCTTTATGCACCTCATGAATCATGTGCTGCAAGATTTTATTGGCCAGTTTGTCATCATGTATTTTGATGACATTCTAAGGGATCACCCTTGCATTGCCGGTCCCAAGCCCGGATAAAGGAGGAGGGTTGTGTTAGGCTTCCGACAGCCAGCGTAAAACTTCGTTGGATTTTTACAACATAGATTACAAAAATTATGAGCATTGCTTTGGGGCGTCCCCACCTAGCGACGTGCTGCAGAGCTCGAATGTAGTAAGAAGTAAGCAAGGGCCACTACATTTTCGCCTGAATGTAGTGAATTAATTGCAGAGAGGGTTCCCACATCATGGACGGGTGTGGGTAAAGAAGTTAGTCCCGCTACATTGCCGCCCGAACGTAGTGAAAAATTTTCAGAGAGGGTCTCCGCATTTTGATTATGGACGGATGCGGGGGTAAGGAAGCTAGTCCTAGATAATAAGATTCGTATTGGTTCTTGGAATATCGAAACATTATCGGGTAAGCTAATGGAGGTGGTAGATACTATGATTCGGAGAAAGATTCATATTCTATGTTTACAAGAGACAAAATGGGTTGGAGAAAAAGCAAAGGAGATAGAGGATACAGGTTTTAAATTATGGTACTCAGGTAAAGAAAAGGCTCGAAACGGAGTTGGTATTATCATAAATAAAGATTTAAAGGAGAGTGTAGTAGACATACAACAATATGGTGACCGAATCATGACGTTGAAATTAGTGTTAGGAGCAGAGGTTTTGAATATAGTTTGTGCTTACGCACCCCAAGTAGGACTAGAAGATAGTATAAAGACAGTTTTTTGGGAAGAGTTAGATAAGGTGTTTCAAAAGATTTCACAAAGGGAGATGATTTGTTTAGGAGGAGATTTAAATGGACATGTCGGTAAAGAGGTATTAGGATATCAAGGGATTCATGGAAACTTTGGTTTTGGGGATATAAACGAGGAAGGTAGGGAGATTTTAAATTTTGCTATGTCATTTGATCTCTTTATAGACAATACAATCTTCAAAAAACGAGATGAACATTTAATTACTTATAAGAGTGGCTTATCACAAACACAAATTGATTACTTTATTTGTAGAAAAAAAGATAGAGCGTGTTGTAAAGATTGTAAGGTAATTCCAGGAGAAAGCTTAACCACCCAACATCGACTTTTAGTTATGGATTTATAAATAAAAAAATGGACAAAGAAGAAAAGAGTGCATCGAGCTATTCGGACTAAATGGTGGAACCTCAAAAGCGAGAAAGAAGATATATTTAAACAGAAAGTCCTTCAAGGAGATGTTTGGAATTATGTTGGCACACCCTGTGATATGTGGAACAATATGGCTATACATATTAGGAAAGTGGCAAAAGATGTGTTAGGGTTATCTGAGGGAGGTGTACCGGCACAAAAAGAAGCTTGGTGGTGGAGTGAATTAGTACAAAATAAAATCAAGGCAAAGAGGGCATGTTACAAATTACATTATGCTAAGAAAACTAGTGAAACTTTAGAAGCTTATAAGAAAGCAAAGAAGGAAGCGAAAAAGGCCGTTAGTGAAGCAAAAGCTAAGATTTTGGATGACTTATATAACAAACTCAACTCAAAAGAGGGTGAAAGAGATATTTTTAGGATAGCTAGGGCTAGAGATAAGAAAACTAAAGATCTTAATTATGTTAGATGCATAAAAGACGAGGATGAAAAAAATCTAGTGGCAAATGATGATATAAGAAATACATGGAAAAACTATTTTTATAATCTTTTTAATGAAAATAAAGATGTTAGTATTAGTTTAGGAGATTTAGCCAAGTCAGAAAAGTATATAAATCACAATTTCTACTGACGTATTCAAAAGAATGAAGTCAAAGAGGCTCTTAAACATATGAAGAGTGGTAAATCGATAGGACCTGATAATATTCCTATAAAAGTTTGGAAAATACTAGGAGAAATAGGAATCACTTTGCTCACAAGACTATTTAATGAAATATGGTAAAACCAAAAGATGCCCGAGGAATGGAGAGCAAGTACACTTATACCTATATATAAGAACAAGGGAGACATTCAAAATTGTACGAATTATCGAGGTATCAAGTTAATGAGTCATACTATGAAATTATGAGAAAGAATTATCGAACGTAGGTTAAGACAAGTATCAAGTACAACAGAGAACCAATTTGGATTTATGCCAGGCAGATCTACTATTGAAGTGATTCACCTTTTGAGACGTCTTATGGAACATTTTAGAGCAAAAAAGAAAGACCTTCACATGATATTTATTGATCTAGAAAAAGATAATAATAGGGTACCGAGGGAGGTTCTTTGGAGAACTTTAGAAAAAAGAGGTATCCCATTGACATATATTAACCTTATAAGAGACATGTATGATGGTGCAAAAACATGTGTGAGGGCTCATGAAGGAATGACAGACTTCTTTGAAGTTAATATTGGGTTACATCAAGGATCAACTTTAAGTCCATACTTATTTATAATGGTGATGGATGAGTTAACAAAACATATTCAAGATGAAGTACCTTGGTGTATGTTATTTGCAGATGACATTGTATTAGTGGAGGAGTCTAAGGAAAAAGTTAATAGAAAATTGGAACTATGGAGAGAAACATTAGAAAGCAAAGGCCTCCGACTTAGTAGAACAAAGACAGAATATATGGAATGTAAGTTTGATCATTTGGCTACTTCAGAGGATATAGAAATTAAAATTGGCACACATTGCATTCCCCAAAAGGAAAGTTTTAAATACCTAGAGTCAATTTTTCAAAGTGAGGGAAGAATTGATGGAGATGTTACACATATAATTAATGCTGGTTGGTTAAAATGGAGAGGAGCATCAGGTATTCTTTATGATAAGAAGATACCATTAAAATTAAAAGGTAAATATTATAGAGAAGCAATTAGGCCTGCCATGTTTTATGGTTCTGAGTGTTGGGCAATTAATCATCAACATGTATAAAAGATGTCTATGACAGAAATGAAGATGTTGAGATGGATGAGTGGTCATACAAGAAAAGACCGTATACATAATGAGGTTATTAGAAACAAATTAGGAGTGGCACCAATAGAGGATAAAATGAGAGAACATCGTTTAAGATGGTTTGGACATATAGAAAGAAGATCAAAAGAAGAACCTGTAAGAAGGTTAGAAAAACTAAATTTGGAAAGTATTAAAAGAGGTAGAGGACGACCACAAAAGTGTTGGAAAGAAACAATAAAGAATGATCTAGCTTATTGGGAGTTAACTGCTAACATGACACATGATAGGGATCTATGGAAACAAAGAATCCATGTAGCTGACCCCGTCTAGTATGGGAAAAGGCTTAGTTGTTGTTGTTGTTGTTGTCTTATTTACAACAAAGAGATAAATGAGCATTTTCTATACCTCAAAAGAGTAATGGTAGTCTTGCAGCATCAAAAGCTTTTAGAAATCTTAAGACATGTTACTTTTGTCAGTACCAAGTTCAATTTCTTGGCTACATTATCCCTGAGTAAGGAGTTAAGGTTAACCTAGAAAAAGTCAAGGCAATCCAGGAATGGCTAATTACTAGCATGGTAGCCCCCTTAACTAATTGCATCAAGCAAAAACAAGCATTCCAATGGACCACAGCTTGCCAATAAAGCTTTGAAGAAATCAAGGAAAGATTGTGCACCACAGCAATTCTTGCACTACCTACTGATGCAAGAACAATGGGTGATTGCCTATTTTAGTGAGAAAATGAACGGAGCTGCCCTTAACTACCCTACATATGATAAGGAATTTGTATGCTTTAGTTAGGTCTTTGCAAACTTGGCAACACTGACACTTTACCCTTTAAGGAGTTTATTATTCATGGTGATCATGAAGTCTCTAAAGTATTTGAAAAGGACAGTGGAAAGTTGAACAAGAGACAAGCCAAGTGGTGTGGAGTTTCTTGAAGTTAATTCCCCTATGTGAGTCAAGCACAAGAAAAGGTAAGTTCAATGTGGTTAAGCCGATACTTTGTCACGTTGAAGTATGTTTTAAAAGACTACTCTTGAAACTAAATTCTCCTTGTTTTGAATACATTAAGGAATTGTATGAACATGATGTGCTAATTTTTCTCATATTTATCAAACATGTTCTACATACTGTATCCGATCAGATGGGTATTTCAAGCATGATGGTTACTTAATAAAGGACAATGAGACTTGGTGTGCCTAAAAGTTCAATTAGGGGGTATTGTTTGTTCAAGAGGCACATGAAGGGGGCTTAATGGGACACTTCTTTGGGTGCAAAAAGACATATGACATCTTGCATGAGCATTTTTACTGGCCCCATTGCATGAAGCATGATGTACATAAGTTGTGTGATAAGTGTCTTGTTTGTAAAAAGGCTAAGTCTAGGGTCATGCCGCATGGATTATATAATTTACCAGTGCCTGTTCCTGAACACCCCTGGATTAATATTTCTATGGATTTTGTTCTAGGTTTGCCCCCTGACCAAGGGAGGGGAAGGATTCTATTTTTGTGGTGGTTGACAAGTTCTCAAAGATGACTCGCCCGCCATACCATGCAAGAAGGTGGATCGATGCATGTTATGTAGCTGATTTATTCTTCAAAGAGGTGTAGGTAAAGACTGCATGGTTTGCCTAAGAGTATTGTAAATGGTGATTGGGACTCTGGGTTCCTTAGTCATTTTTGGAGGACACTTGTGGGGAAAGATAGGTGGCCAAAACTATTAGTTTTCTACTACTTGTGCATCCCCAAATCCCACGAGCAAGCAGTAGGTTGTAAATAGGAATTTATCTACTCTCCTTAGAGAAATCTGTTCTAAAGAAAAATCTTAAGTCTTGAGAGGAATGTCAAGGCCACATAGCGGTTGAGTTTTCTTATAAGAGGGCTATACATAGCACTACTCGCTTTTCCACCTCTTTAAAATTGTATACGGTTTTAATCCTTTGACGCCTTTGGATTTATTGCCTTTACCTAACATTTCTCAATTGCAAGATAAGTTCGGGCAGGTTAAAGTCGTATTATGTCAAGAAATTGCACGAGAAGGATAAGGCCCAAATTGAGAAGAAAATGGAAGGCAGTATGCCAAGTATGCAAACAAAGGAAGGAAGAAGGTAACATTTGAACCGAGGGATTGCATATGGGTGGCACTTCAAGAAGGAAAGATTTCACGTCTCAAAAGGAAGTCTAAAAGCTTATGCTAAGAGGAGATGGATCTCTTTTCAAGTATCTGGCTAAGATCAATGACAATGCATACAAGGTTGATCTACCATAGGAATTTTGGGTCTTTAACTCCTTCAATGTGAAATATCTCACAAGGACTATGTTGATTTGAGAACAAATCCTCAATCATCTTGGGAGAATAATGACGATCCAGGTATTATTGAACATACTTGATTAGATGATCTCACTGAATGATACCAGGGACCTCTTACGCACGACTGGACTAGTTCCAATCATCAGGCATGTTTGAGTTTAAAGTGAACCTTGACGAGTGGAGCATAGTGGACCGTGGAATGGATTAATTGTGTTTAAAGCATGCCAATTGTAGTTAGGTTGAATTTTCATGTCCAGTAAATATGCATTTAACAAGTTATTCATTTTTTAAGAGTTTTTTAATTCCTTAGGAATTTTGTAGTAATTGTTGGATCTTACTCATTCCCTAAGAATTTTGAAGTGACTGTTCATTTTGCTCATTCCCTAGAAATTCTAGAGTAAAAGTTTTGGCCCAACTCAGAGAGATGTTCTGAGCATAAATAGAATGAGGCCTAAGTAATGTGCATTATGTTGTTTCCAACATTTCGTACTCTTCTCACTCTTATCTCCATCTAGGGTGGTGAGTGTATTGGCCTTATCGCCCTCGGTAGGTGTAGTGGCCCAAGGTGTGTGTGTAAGAAAATTTATGTGCCTGTGAGCAAGCCCAGGGCAGCAAGTGTGACCTTTGTCTCATAGGATCCTCTCAACTCGAGATTTACATCACTTTCCTATTATTAAGATAATCTTTTCGCTTCTCAACAAACTCTTCCAATTCTTGAGGAACTCTTTTGGTTATTAAGAAACTCTCTCAATTCTTGAAAAACATTTTCGATTCTCAAGATAGTGATGCTTCAGAAACACCATACCATATTTATGAAATGTCTAGTATAAAATGGTATCCCTACCTAAGGTTTCAACATACAATCAAACAACAACTCTTCAAGTTTTCATCAAAGATCAATGACATGACATATCAAGGTATCCCATACAGTTCTACAAGTGGTATCAAAGTAGATTATTGTCATTGATTTTAATTAATTTTCTTTTGAATTCTTTTATGGGATTTCTTGTTAAAATGGTCAATTTGTTTAAATATTAGATAAATGTTTTTATCATGATCGTAAACAAAATGATGAAAAATCACTAGAAAAATAGAGAATTTCTAGATTTCATAAATTTTATATTAAACTAAACCATGTTATTTATTTTAATTTGATCCTTAGTATTATGCTTCAATGAAGCATATTTTAAGGTAATTAAGGTTGTCTTTTTAAGAAATATTATTATTTTATCCATGTGCTTTCTTGACATTTTGCTTCACGGATAAAATAGTATACAAAACTATATTTAAAGACAAATTAGACATTCATGTAGCAAAGTAATATTTTTTTTCATGTTATAATAAGCACATATTGTTGATTTTTATATATTATAAAGTGATTTTAGCATGTTTTCAATGTTTTTATACATTTTCTCCAATTTGTTACTAGATTATGGAACATTATATAATGAATCTTTAGTTCAAGCAATTTGGTTTTCTCACTAACGTGACATCGGATAAGGAGAGTTAATTATTTAATTACATCAAGCCTAGATTAAATTTTGTTGGAATTTGAAATCTAGTGAGTATAATGTTTCTAATTGGCATTTAGATAAATTAGATTAGCAGTTATTTGCTAACATAGATTGTTATGTTTATATCTAAATGGAGGGAATAGTTTTATTTGTATATACAATATGTGACATTTTAGAGTCCAATGATACTATGTGACTTAGACATGCATGCAAATAAATTAATGTTTTCTCTTTAACTACTAGCATGTTGTTTCATCTACCAACGTAGGGCAATAATGATGTTACTATTAAAGTTTGGACATGTGTATTTTTTATGGTTACATGTTTATATACAGTCTTCTTATGTGAGCATTTCTATAGCTTTTGAAAAGGAATTGATTTAGTTACCATTGTTTAATGATACAAATTTCCTTAAGTGGAAGGAAGCTGTGATATAATGAAAGCAATGTGGATGCAAGGGCTGAGTATGCTAAATGAGAAAGGTCCAGTAAACTATCTCTTTTGTGTTATAATATGTGCCTAGGGACCGAGGCAAGTTTTTGTATGGATACAATTGAGAAACAATTTGTTGGATATTATAAAGCTAAAGTAGTTGCCTCGATTAAAAAGGTCACTTTCATACGGTTCCCATTAAATGAAAATAGAAGAGAATACATCATGATTACGTGTGACATTACAAGAAAAATGAATGATCTCAAGATCACCATTTCAGACACTTTTCTGGACAATTTCATTGTACAAATGTTTCAACTAAGTACTCTTTATGATTTTCTACAAAAGATGAATGGTCAATTAACTAACTTATGACCAAGTGTATTTATTAAAAAGAAAGACAAGTCAGTAACAAGATGAACATCGTGAGTCACTATCAATTTGAGAGCTCCCAAATCAGGGGATCAGGCAACTAAGGCAAAGAAAGTCTAGAAGAAAAGCACAAACACAATGTGGTTGACAAACTCATTGATAAGGTCAAGTATCTTTTCTGTAAGAAACTTGGACATTTAAAGAGCCCTTGCTAAAAGTACAAGGTTTGGCTTGAGAAGAGAAATTCAAGGCTTTTTAATAAGGCATGCTTCAACTGAATGCAAATTTTTTGTAATATTAGGTAGCAGGATGCATTCACATGTAAAGGTAATTGGAGACTATAGAATTACCTTAGACTTAGGAGAACTGATAATTTTGAAAGACTATCAAAGAATCATAATTTTTTTAATCAAATTAGTTAAAGACCATCATAATATTTTATTTAATGCATCAAGAGTGTCTTTAATAAAGAGAAATATCACATTGCTACAACAAATGTTAATGATTTATTCAAATTGAATATCTCTTTTGATTTTGAATCTACCGTTTCTTTAGTATGTACTAGTAAAAGAAATAGGTTGAATGGTAATTCAGGTATCTTATAGCATAGAAGGCTAGGACACGTATCCTAAAAGTAGGTGGAGAGATTGGTGAAGGATGGTGTTTTGGGATCGTTAGATTTTATTGATCTTGAAACCTATGTTGATCGTATAAAGTCCAAAACAATCAACACATTAAAGAAACATGCCACAAGATATCAATATGACTCGTACATATGTATGTGGACCTTTTAGCCCCTATTTTATAGGTCATAGATACTTTGTTACTTTTATCAATGACTATTCCAAGTTTACATATCTTTATATGCTTAAAGAAAAATCTGGAGTACCTAATGTTTTTAAGGATTTCAAGTTAGAGGTAGAGAAACAATTAGGAAAACCTATAAAGACAATCAAATTGGATAGTGGTGGAGAGTGCTATGGCATACACACTAAGATGAGACAGGTATCAGGACCATTTGTGCAATTTATTAAAGAAAATAGCATAGTACAACAATACACAATGTTGTGCAAACCCAATATGAATGGGGTTACTGTTTCTGTTCAGGCTTGATTTTCCAAGAAAAACCATTGTAGAAACCCAACAAAAGTCGTGGCAAAAATTATTCTTTATGCCGTTATGAAACCAGAATATTATTGGTCTGATTTCCAGCCAGTTGTGATATATGTGATTCAAGTGATTGTCCACCATAGAGGGCCGAGTACAACCACATTCTAGTGGATTGAGAATCAAGGCAAATCGGCTGATGGATCGTGAACTAAGCCTCGTTGAGGTTTGGTGAAATGGTTTGAGTTGTTCGTTGTATTGGGGATGAGCCACTTTACACTTGCCGACTTCGGGTACACCTACGGCTGGGCCAAGGGAAAATTGGCTCATTTGTAGACCTGCTCGTGATGCTCATATGGTGGTGGCTCTCATACGACTACATTTGGTATTTGTGTGAAGCAGACTAGCCACATTTACTTTTGCACAGATTGGATGTGATTTACATTTGCTCATTTTTGGGCTTGGTAGGGCCCACATTTTGCTTCATGGAATCCAGATTTAGTTTTGGAGAGAGAATCTTCCAAGAGTAGATTAGTCAAAGGTGACTTATGGATATCACATAGATTCCATTTGAATTTCATTCTATTTAGATGTCTTGTATTTTAGATTTAATAAGATATATTCGCATTGAGGCAGGACAAACTTAATACAGATCTAATCGCATAGAGCACTTTAGATTTAATATAGGTTATTTGAGAAGGCGTACTCTAGCACCTTGTGGGTGGTGTAGCCTTCTCAAGTGGAGTGAACTAGGTGGGAGAGTGTCCTACTAATCTTTGAATAGTATAAGGCCTCCTAGCCCTCTAGCGATGGTGCAGACTCAGTCACAAGTGATCAGGTCTCCTGATCCGCAATCCAAACCTTTGGAATTCAAGCCTTCGTTAGTTCAAGATTGCATGCCACCTATGGATGATTTGTTGGTGTAGATAACACAATGTTTGGAACATATTGTTCAATTAGAGACAGAGTTCTAGGCATTGAAGGAGGCCATGGCTACTGGTATTACTACAACCAGCATTACCAACTAGTTTACCACTACTATTGCAGCATTGCCGATGCAGGTGCCTCTCCTTTGGGAGCATCCAACATTAGAGTCATTGTGGTCCAGGCCCATGTCCCCCACGGTGCTACGTGCAAGTTCAGAGTGCCGGATCCAAAATTGTTTAATGGCATCGAGGACCAAAAGTTGGTGGAGATTTGTATTGGACATAGAGGAGTATTTTCAAGAAGCTAGGATCCTTGAAGCCAACCAATGTGTCGTGGCAGTCTTTTTCTTAACCAATAATGCAATGTTGTGATCAGGACGCATCAAACATTGGCATGGAAGCAAGGTAGACACTGGATTTCATCAAGGGTGCGGTTGAGGTCAAAACTTTATAGGAAATTCCTATTTACATTTTGCAATCATCAGACATGGAACCAATTTCATCAGTTAAAGCAAACAACTACACAAGGTGATTTAATAGCCTATTATTGAAGGTGGAGGATATGTTTGAGGTGAGCAAATTGTACCACTTTGCATGGGGTTTGCCATCATGAGCACAAACTGAGTTGCGTTGGTTAGATCCCACAACCATATTGGAGGCAATGATCATGGTAGAATCGTTTGTGGATTTGCAGTGCTTTGATAGTTCTCTAACACGTTTGAGATGTAAAAACAGGATTGGCATCAATAACGACTAGAGGAAGGCGACCAAAGGTCAGCCAGGTATGCCATGAGGTGTGCAACGTGTCGAAGCTCAGAGTAGCCACGTGTTAAGCTCTTCTTCAAGAGGTGGTGAGCCTACTTCAAGTAGTGATTCACCAAATCTAGGGCCTTGTTACATCTTTGAGAGGCCTCACTTAATACGAGATTGTCCCATGAAGGCCAAACTTGCAACTTTGTTGGTCAAAATGAGGAGCCTTGGGACGATGGTCATTGATAGAATATTGTTGAGGAACTCCTTTCCATTTAGAGTCATCCATGACGGGAGGTGGGAATCTTATTGAGACTCGACCTACCACATACCACTTCTTAAGTGCCATACATATGGGAGACAAGTCATACCTAGGTATGATGTATGTGGTGATGAAGGTAGGGCAGCATGAGGTATGAGCCATGTAGATTCAGGGGATATGCATTCCTTCGTGTCTAATGTCATAGCGTGTCCATTAGGCTTTGAGGTGACTATGAAACTGACAAGTGAAGATGGTGAATCTGACACCTTGGAGAGTGGTGGGGTTGGTGAGAGCATGCCAACTTCAGGTTCGATGGTGGTTAGGCTTACACAACTTGGTGGCGATGGAGCTCGATGCATATCAATTTATTCTTGGGTATGATTTCTTCTTCAACAATAAGATCATGATGCCACACCTCTTTTGATGAGAGGTGGAAGAGGTTCATTCTCAAAGTGGATCCAAGTGAGGCATCGACTGCTAGTACACATACAATCGTGTAGTTGATACAACTAGATTGGGTGCATAAAGGATAAAGGATGACTTGGATCTTATAGGCGTGGTGTTGGGCTTAGATCGAAACTCAGCTGGAGGAGCTCTCTTGTGAGGACCTCAAAGGCAGAGACCCCCTTGGTACAGGGGACGGGTGCACCAAGGCTAAGTCCATGGCGCCTTGTTTAGCTTGGTTGAGGGAGGTTTATGCCTTCTTGTTTAGTGTGTTTTGGGATTTTTTGTTTTGTGTTTGAGTTATATAATAAGTGGTCTTGTGTGACCTGTCTTTAGTGTGTGAGAGTATGAGTCTGCAACATATCCTTAAGCTAAAATTTTGTTTTGTTTAGTTTTGCTTATGAAGCATTTGGTTTGGATTTAAATGGTTTATTAGGATCAATTTGCAATAGTCGTGATGGAATATATAAACCACTTTTGAGTCTTCTAAAGAGGCATCTCTTTGAATAAAAATCTGACCTTTGAAAATAATTATCATCATTTTCTTCTCTTTGCTCTCAATCGAACAGGAACGAGTGCATATACATGTGTGGTGTGAGAGAAGTGAGAATTGATGTTGGTGTAATGCTGCACAAAAGGGAAGATGCTGGTAGAACAAGGCCGGGTCATTTGCAAGTGGCCTAAACTAGGGCAACGACCTTCGTTGCCATCATCGGGCACTTCCAAGGATGAAATCTTCAAGTCCTGTAAAAGGATGGTGACACATCTCACCATTCAACAAACTCGTGTTTGAAGGCTCATGAGGCATATAATTCAAGTAAAAGAACTCGAGCAAAATTGGACCTATGACTAAGGACTTTCAATAATGTAACCATCAAAACTAGCTTTACAGCCCCAAAACTACCTATATATAACATTTAGTTCTTTTATGTAGTTATAGTGGTGATAACGACAGTTTTGAACATTGAAGGAGTGACCGTGAAACAAGTATTGAACGTTATTGACTAGTGAGGAGGAACTACATTCTTGTCCCCCTCCGCACTCAACATAACTGTGGTAAAGGTGAAAAACATGAAGGGCGTGATGCCACCCGTTGAAACTTAGCACATTAATTACTCTCTCACGCCACCGTTTCCCCTATCTCTCTCTTCCTCGCTACTAGACAATCGTTCATTGGCCCGTCAGTCCCATGTATGGGCTGGCGTTGACTGTCTCTCTCACATGCACAGACGGACCTAGTCTTTAGCTTTTCTGCTTTGCCTTTTGACTGACAGTGTCGCTGCCACCGGCACCTCGGAACCTCCTCTCTCTCTCTCTCTCTCTCCCAAATTTAACCAGCAAGAGATTTATCTCTGAGCTTGTCTTGAGTGGACGCGACTCCCACGCCCCTGCTATCTCTTTTCCGTGGCAATACGCGGTTAGGGGGGGAACCAAGATGGATCCTGCAACTCGTCTGGATCATGCTGTGTTTCAACTTACTCCAACCAGAACAAGGTACAGATTTCACTCATTCACCCTGGCATTTGAATCTCCTTACAATTTGCGATCACTATCCATGGAACTGCATACAGGTGCGACCTTGTGGCGTTTTCTGCTGATGGGGAACGAGAGAAACTGGCTTCTGGATTGATTGAACCCTTTCTTTCTCATCTCAAGGCAGCCGAGGAGCAGATCTCAAAGGGTGGCTACTCAATTAAGCTTCATTTGCCAGCTGGAATGGAGTCCAACGGTTCTTGGTTCACAAAGGCAACATTAGAAAGGTACCACTTTTCTATCGTTACTCAAAACTTTTGTTATCGATTAGTGATTCCTTTTCTGATCTTTCATTTCTCTTTGGTGTTAATTTCTCAGATTCGTTCGGTTTGTTAAAACACCGGAGATTCTCGAGAGGGTGGTAACAATTGAACGAGAGATCTCCCAGATTGAAGATTCTATCCGGACTAATGAATTAGTCTTGGTGAGGATCTTTCTTGTTCTCACTTTTCCGGTATATTTTGGTTGAGTGGTGGTGTTTTAACATACCGACAATCTTCGGTTCCTAATTCGTTTAAATTATAGGACAACACTGATCCAAGTCCAAAACCGATTTCGGCAAAACAGACAGAAGGTACGACCGCAGTACTATGAAGAGCAGTATGCGCTTCAATTGCCTTTCTGAGAAAAATAAATTATCAGTTATTTTTGCTTTTCTTTTTAGGAAAAAATGACATTATCTTCCTGTTACGTGTTGCAATTTGCATTTAAATGGATGGGTTATGATACATGGCGAACGCATGATGCTATTTTGGAGATCCTAGATCAATTGCTATTAAGTAGTCTTTCTTATGGCCAATGCCACTAGATATCTTCCATATATTATCCAATAGTTCTGCTCCATCCCTTCCTTTCTGCAAATTTACATGAAACATACACGCATAAATGAAATTTGTTACATGATGGCAGACAATGGTGGAGTTGTTGATGGAAATAACAGAAAGGTAGCGGATCCACTGAAGGTGTGTTTTAAAATTTTGGCTTTCATAATGCTATGGCTACATAATTTGTGGATTTTGTCCTACCAAAAATGGCTAATTCTTATTTTTCTGTTTGACAGTCAAAAATTGAATCCAATATGGACGATTGTGAAAATTCCAAGTAAGATTCCTTTTTTCAAATATAATATATTGAGATGAATTGTTGTCATCAAGAATGATCTCTTTTATGACTTCAATATACTAAGCGGTTTCCCTCCCAGGCTTCAACTGTTGCGAGTCTTTGAAACAAGGAAGGCTGTTCTTCGAAGGGAGCAAAGCATGTCTTATGCTCAAGCCTCTGCAGCTGGCTTTGAAATTGACTATATTGATGATTTAATATCATTTTCAGATGTATTTGGAGCTTCTCGTCTGAGGTATGTGTCTTACACTATTGAAGTCCCTAAACCCATCTAAACATTGTCATGGACTTATAGACATCTGTTTCTTCTTCACCTCCGGGTTTTCCTTGTAAACTTTCAGGATACGCTCTGAACTATGAGAGTCGTTATTGCACATACATCCTAGCAGAACTCTTGAAAGGTTTCGTCAGTAAACAAATTTGAAATATTCCTCGGTTTTATGTGAATCAATGATATCTTAGGTTGTGCCATGTCATGCCTTGCCTTATATTGGGAACATATCTTGATCTATTGGTAAATTTCAGCATTAAATTCTACAACCAATTTCCAACTTATGGTCGAGTGCTACCCATTTGATGGAAGCTGGTTAATGTTTCTTCTTCAGCTTTAAGTCCTGAATTGATGACAATTTAAGTTAATTAAGGAACTAAATAATATTTTGTGGTGCATAGCTGTTGGTTTTTCAACAATTCAAGAGTGGAGTCATTTATTTATAGAGGAGAAAGAGGACACGGGAATCTAAACAAAAATGAACATGGCAACCTGCTTTATCCCGAATTCTCAATGAAACTGCAGCTCATTTTGTTTCAGTAAGTGATATAGCTTCGATTGGGGACTCCGGAGACCCAATTCTCTGAATTGGGGAAGATTTGCTTTCCTAGAACGCTCTTACAGTATCACCACAAATAAGAAATGCAGAAACGTTATGCATGAGTAGAAGCATTATGTCCTCATGGTTTCATCCATTCCCTGTTTTTGCTTTCATGATTAACTTTTTAAAGCAGAACAGTCCTTTATTTTTTCTGTTTTATCTTGCCCTATCAACCGAATTGGATCATTCCCAGGATTTTACTGTCATTAAAAAGGTTTTCAGTTCTTGCTGCACAACTAGTCCTAATCTGCCTTAAAATATAAGGAGTCCTCTTGACTGTTGACCTTTGCAAGAAAAAGATGATGCTGTGTTAAGGAGTAATCCCCTATTTTTGTTGACAATTGTTGCTTCTGTTGCCTTTATAAAAAAATGTTTTGACTCTCTGTTCCTACCAGATTTTGTAGGATGTAGTGCTTATATATTAAACTCCGCCCATGTAAGGGATCACCCTTGCATGGCCGGTCCCAAGCCCGAATAAAGGAGGAGGGTTGCATTAGGCTTCGGACTTATTTACCATGGATTCTACAAATTATGATAGGGCTGTGTGGAAACAAAGAATCCATGTAGCCGACCCCATCTAGTATGGGAAAAGGCTTAGTGGTTGTTGTTGTTGTTGCAGTGCTTATATAATACCATTTTCAATTCATATAGAGAGGCATGCAAAAATTTCAAGGACTTGTACAAGAGACAGCATGATGCCTGGTTGGATGAACTAGCAACTGCAAACATAATTTCCCAAGCAGTTATTCCTTGCCAGGGAGCATCCAGAATCTTGGTAGCTGGTCAAGGTTCCCTTAGTCATAATGGCATGCATCCATCAGTCATAGATGATGCATCACAGATTGTTTCTACAGGGTTAGACGCAAATGTAAACCATGATCCTTCCAATCGGCGACAAGGTAATCAGAAGGTTCATGGTCATACATTCTGGTGATTTTGTCTTTAAGTTTTGGTACTATATTCTTGCATTCATTACATTATACATTGACCAGCTTCTCTTTTTTTCAGATTATATGACCCAACTTCCATCTCCAGCTTTGAATACCCAACCACAATTTATATATAACATACCAAACCCTGTTGTCCCTTCAACATTTCCGTACCCTGGCTACATTATGCCTACTATGCAGATGATCCCCCCATTTTATCCAGGGTATGCTGGAAGTCCACAGCAGCAGCAGCAGCATGAAAATTCCAGTGCAGCGGGTACGTTCCCTGATGCAGACTATGGTAAGCATAGCATGTCCTACAGCACAAAACAAAAAGCTGTGGATAGAGGAAAACATGCATCCTCCGGATCTACTCTTGGAAGTCAAGATGAGTCTTCTGATCAAGATGACTCTGGTTCAGATGATGAGGAAAATGTTCCTTTCGAGAATGAAATCCTTTCTAGCAAAAAGTCCTCTTCAGGAAGAAAATCAGGGACCAGGAAGATTGGGAAGAAGTCCTCCAGAGTGGTGGTCATTCGTAATATCAACTATGTAACTTCAAGGAAGAGAAGAGATGCCAAGGATGGGGAAGAAGATGACTGGTCATCCAATGAGGAGTTCATTGATGGTGATTCCCTTGAACAGAATGTGGGCGATGTAGTTGAATCTTTAAAGAGGCATCATAAAGTAAACCACCTTAATATCAAAAAGAAAGGTGAGAAGCACGCTTCTGCTGATATAAAAAGTTCTGATGACTCAGTCAGTGCTTCTGCAGAAGATGGAACAATTGGACATCCCGCTGGAGAAGATAACCATGATGAAAATTGGGATTCTTTTCGGAACCTTTTAATGAGAATTGATGAATCACCAACTACAAAGGTTATGGACCATGACTATGATAAAGATTCATACAATGGAAAAGAGCAGGTGATGTATGTGGGGAATGAACAGTATATGGTCAGAAAGGCAGGAGAATATACTGAAGGAACTGGCAGTATTACTTTTCAGCCTGAAACAAAAGGAACTGCAAAGAAATTAGTTGCAGATGGTTCTTTTGTTGTGTCTGAAAGGGATGTGAACCCCATTAGCACTAGTCCCAGTGAAAATATTGAAAGTGAAGTTGGCAGTGGGAGAACTGTCAAACTGAACAAGTTTGTTGATGAAGCGCCAATGCTTTCAGAAAGAATAATATCTGTTAACAATGGCCGTACTGCTATCTCTGATTATCATCAGGAGTTATCTGCAGTAGGTAGACAAATACAAAAGGATATGTTCATGACCATGCCCGAAAGATTTCTTGGAAATGAGAAAGATTCAGGTTTCTTTGTTTATGATTCATTTTCAGTAGAGAAGAAACTACAAAATGGAAAGGCGGAAGAGAAAAAATTAATAGATGATTCTTATATTGTTGTCTCGTCTAGGACAATTACTGATGAGCAACCTCAGATCCAGTGGAAAAGTAACATATACATAGATGAGGGTATTCCTTCAGAGACTCGTGTGAATGGATTTTCAGATCATGACCTAGGCAAAGCTGGAATTTCCACCAAGTATGAACCTGATGATCTTTTCATGGTGCTAGACCGAAAGAATGAAACAGAACCGGTGAGAGAATCCTGGACCCCTGAAATTAATTACTCTGTGGAAACGACTGAACCTGTTACTAATAGAGCACCCTCCTGCCCTCAGACAAACGGTTCTACTGACGGCAATACGTCGGGAAGTTGTAATGCAGTTAGTAACAAGAAAAAATTGCGAACAAAAAGTTCTACTAAAGATGCACATCCTGTAGCAATGCGGGGTTATCTTCATAATAGCAAGAGTGAGATTGTGCCTAGAAAAGCAAAACCATTAAGCAAAGATGCAATTCAAAAAGCCAAGAAAGATAAGGTACTATATTTCTTTTCACTACACATGGATTTTTAACCGCATTGATTTTTATTATTATGAAGTCCTTGTTTAGTAGCTCTACTTGGGGTAACTTGTCTTATTGGTTGATAAAAAACTAGCAATTAATAACAAGATATGAAGGAACTTACAATATTGAGCATATTGGAGACATTCCATCCAATCTGTCCAACATATGGAATACGGCGCCCACATTTGGCTGCCTCTCTCCACTTCATTCTTAATCATAAAACAAAACCCTAATCTCTTATTTATAATCACAATCAGTGTTATCCATATCGTACCATATCGTATCGTACGATAGAGTGCGATACGTATCATACGATGCGATATGCACCACAATACGATACACCTAAGAGTATCGTAAAACAGAACTTATCACTGTGTATCGTGCAATACGGGCCATATCGCACGATACACCCAAAAAAATAAAATAAAATTCTTCACTTCTCTCCAAGGCATCCTCCGATGTGCTTGTTTGGGATTGCAAGCTGTGTATGTAACCTGTAAATTCGGGTTTATAATTTCATTTATTGAATAAGAATAATTTATGAACAAATAAAAATTGTGACAAAATCATTTCTCTTTCTGTTGCCAACTTTTAGGTATATTTCTGCTACCAGTTTCTAATTTCATGAAATCGTAAACAATAAAGAATAATTTGGTTGTCTCGAATCATTGAGTGGGCATTTCATAACTTCACTATTTTAGGGTTCACCTTACATGACTTCCATTGAGTTGAACATGATCAACATGTGTGAGGCTTAACTCAGTCTGTGAAGTGAGAAATGGAGCTCAAGCATTAGTTAAAAAGCTAGTCTCCAGTAAGAGAAAAAGAGGATATCATCAAGTAACAATATCACATCACTGAGGTGTCATACACTCAATAATCAAAGAAATGGAGCTTATCATTTTACTTACGTATGAAAATTAGCAAATATGACAACTACATGTACAAAGATAGAAGTTTGTTAATTTTGATATATTAGATGAGTGGATTATGGAAGATAACGAAGAAAATGCACTCCTAATCGAAGATGACATTGCATGGATTAATTTGAAAGGAGTGCAACATCATAAAGGAGATGAAGATTTTGATTTTGAAGCAAAAGGTGATGAGAAACTTTGAATCTTCATCAAGGAGAAGATGAAGATTATTTAGTTAATGATCCTTATACAAATTTACAATATGTAAAATGTAAATGTATTTCATTTTTTGCTTCAAAATATATAAATTTGGATGCAATTGTTCAATGTTGAATGCTCAATATATACTAAACTTTACATTATATGAATTCAAAGCAATTACTAGATTTTTTCCTAATTTTTTTCGGATTTTTACTAATTTTTCCTGATTTTTTAAATAATTTTCTATTTTTTAATATTAAAGTATGATACGCTACGATATGATACGCCCGTACCATGGAGCCCAGCGATATGCGATACGATATGCGTGAGATAATACTGATCATAATATAACTTGAATGACTAATTTATCCTTATTACTAATTAAGTACTACTAATAAGACATAAAACAGATCATAAAATGTCCACTATAGGACCCGATTCCAGTAATCTTTAACACTCCCCTAAAGTTGGGTGAAAGATATTGAGAACACTCAACTTGGACAAATTATCTCTAAGTAGTCTTCAGGCAATGACTTTGATAAGAAAGTCAGCCATTTGTTTCTCTGATTTGAGATACTCCAATTTGAAATCCTGGTTTGAAATCTTCTCTCGAATGAAGTGACATTCAATTTATATATGTTCGGTTCTTTTATGATAGACTGGATTGAAAGTCATCTGAATAGTTGCACTGTTATCACAGTTATAGGTATAGGTTGTGTAGAGAGATAACCCAACTCGCTTATTAAAGAAGAAACCTACTTTCCTTCACATATAGCTTAAGTTATAGCTCTGTATTTTGCTTTTGCTATAGATCGAGCAACAACAATTTATTTTTTACTCTTCTAAGATATGAGATTACCATAAAGTAGTGTAACATAGTATGTAATAGATTTGTGATCATCTTTCGATCCAACCCAATCAGCATCAGAATAAAGTTCAATACTGAATTTATAGGATTTAGAATAATGAAGACCCATGCTAGGTATTGACTTAAGATATCTGAGAATGCAATACATGACCTCCATATGGTTCATGGTTAGTGAATGCATAAATCTACTCATAATACCCATAATATAAGTGATATCTGGACAAGTAATAGTCAAATAAATAAGTTTACCAACCAATTGTTGATATTTGCGAGTATCACTCAAATATTTACTATCTCGAATGAACAATTTTGATTTACTTTTATAGGAGAATCACTCTGTTTATAATCAAGCATATTTGTTTCCTGTAGTAGATCCATTATATATTTTCTCTGAGTTAGAAATATACTTGATTGGAGTATAATACCTCAATGCCCAAAAATAGTGGAGTTGTCACAAGTCTTTTAGGTCAAATAATTTGTGAAGATTCTGTTTTAATGCTGATATCTCTTAAACATCATCACCTGTTACAATAATATCATCTACATAAACTGCAAGAACTGACAATTTAGTACCTTTCTTGAAAAGTAAAGTATGATCATTTATACTTCTTTGATATCTCAAACTGCATACCGCATCACTGAACTTTTTAAACCAGGGGTGATTATTTCAGTCCATAGATAGCTTTATTTAGTTTGCAGAGTGTACTACCTTTTTCCTTAATATTCCTTCCTAGAGGAAGTTCCATAAATACCTCTTTATTTAGATCTCTTTGTAGAAAAATATTTTTCACATTTGATTGCCATAGATCCTATCTAAAATTTGTTGTCATAGTAAGAAGTATTCTTATGGAAGTAAGCTTTGGTACAGGTGCAAATGTTTCATTATAGTCAATCCCATATGATTGACTATAACCCTTGACAAGTTTTGCCTTATATCTTTCAATAGTGCCATATGCTTTATATTTAATAGTGAAAACCCACTTTTAGTCCACAGTATTTCTATTGTAAGGAAGTTTAACGATTGTCCAAGTATTATTCTTAGCAAGTACATCCAATTCTGCTTCTATTGTGGCTCTCTATAAGGAGTACCTGTTGTCTTCTTCAAAACTTGAGGGAATCTTATTTTGATCAGCATTTGCAACAAATATTTATAGTGTTCTAAGGTATTAGCAAATGAATTGGTTGTGAATTGTTGTTGGAACTTCCAAGTCTTCTTCCACTACTAATTAAAGATTTAAATCAAGAGAATAATCTTTGGTTGTTCGAGTCTGTGCGGTCTCCTCTTGATAACAAACAATCTTCCTTGGTCCCCTCTTATATACAGTAATATGCTTTAGTTCTGGTTCAACTTGCTTCTCTTCATTTTCACCTGTGAGATGTTATCGATAGCAGTTAGTGGGTTGTTAGCAGTCGACCCTTATATAGCGGTAGCGGGGATATAGCGGATTTAGCGGTATACTTTTATTTATGATTAAAAAATTTTATATATAATAGGTTCTCTAATTTCTAAGAAATATCAAGAAACACTGAAGTTAATAATTCGATTGTTAGAAGTTCTAAGGCCAAAGTTAACAATTACCATGAATAGATAACGATTCACCTGCAACAATTAATCAAGCACCTACCAACAGTCGCAAGAACACATGATAAATCAACAGGCACAGAAAACAAAGTTGAAGATAGAGAAAGAGATTACTTGATGCAAGCATGAACCACATTCAAGAAAGAATGTCGAAGAATCATCTATCTCAAGTCCTACTCAAGTTCTTCAATGAAACGTGAAGATGGCCTCCGAAGAAGGGGAAGAATAACATCAATTATAAACAGGATACTCTGGAGCACCTGTGGTACTGCCCTATTATTCACCTAAACAAAATGGAAAGTCATCTAAATGATGCAAGATAAACCGTGTGAATGACAAAGTGTAGAACACTCACCCACAAAGTGAAGAAAAAAAGCACTATCAGTTCAAAGTTACAATCTATAATGTTTTATCGATGTCTACATTAAAGAAGATATTTACATTGCCAACAACTTAAAGGGTGAATGCAAGATCTTCCTTCAAATAATGAGCTTGGACAGGCTACCACATGTCTCAACACTGGATAAAAAGAGGATAGTTCATGGACCAGTGGTAAGGCACTAGTTTTGGCCCTAACACTCAGGTTGGATCCTCTCATCTTAAACAAATTGATAAGATTCAAGAGTACAAAAGAAATGAATCCATACAAAGATGGCAAACATCTTCAGGGAAGAATGCCCCTGATTCTCAAGTATTATATACTTCTACTCAGATGAGAAGTACTGTGTCGGGACACTTCGGTTCCCTACCAAATTGGCCAAATTATCTTTTATGTGTTAATGTCATTCTACCACTTATATGGTATATGCAGTCTGTGGCGTGAGCATCAAGTTAGATACCAATTGCCAAGACCCTCTTTTTCTTTATACAGTAGAAAAATACCCACTTTTTCTGTATAAGGTTAGTAAAACAAATCTGGATTTGAGTGTAGCTTTTTACGCAAATATCTGCATGGATTTGGATTGAAGAACAATGGATAGACACGATTTAGCCCTTATGCAATTCAAACATGAACTTAGGAGATGATCAGGGAACATTAGTAGTGATTTTCCACAGTTTGCAATTAAGAAGTAGATAATGCTGCCAATTTGATACTCCTTTTCCCACTATACCCAAGTACTTGAATCTCCCCCTTGTAGTTCTCTTTGATAAACTGGAACACCGAACCCGGATTCCATGGTTATTCAGATTTTGTGGAATCAAATTCCTGGGGTATGTGTGTACGCCCCTAAGGTTTGATGGCACATTCATAGACTTAATCAGCCATTTTTAATGTAGAAGTGCATTTGAGTGAGAAATTATAAACTTAAATAACCAACACCAAAACAAGTCAACTTAGTTGAGCTAGAAGATTCATTCAAACTGGAAGTATAAAAATTTAGGGGCATTTCTTACAAGTGCAACATTTTGGTCTGTGTCATGACACGGACTCCACGTAACATATAAGTGGTAGAATGCCCCTGATCCTCTCGCACGCACATGCACACGCACACATTGAAAGCTTGCCTTGCTTGTGTTGAGGTGTGTCACGGTGGGAACCCACTACGCAACACTGCCTTGCCACCATCACCCCATGGGAGTTGCATTGGGCAACCTTGCCACCATCATCGGGTATATAGGTACCGATGCTAGGATCGATTTGGCCCCCTTCGATCAGGAGGAAGGTACAGGGAGAGAGAAGACAGAAAGGGGAGAGAGTAGGCCACCATCGCCCCGTGGGAGTTGCATTCGGCAGCCTTATCAAAGAGACCCGTCTTTCATTCACCATAAGAATGGAGTGGTTTTCATCTGAAGAGAGAGACAGGGAAAGAGAAGACAGAAAAGGAAGAGAGCAGAGAGAAAGGCATACCTGCTTGGTGGTGTCTGTGGGGGTGGTGGCAGCGAGAGGCGGGAGAGGGAGAGTAATCCTTTTCGCATGAATGGGAGAGGGAGAGGTGGGACAGGGACGAGGGTTTCTCAGTCTTTTATTTCATTTGGATCAACCCGACCCAATACGTATTGTTTAACCCTATTCGTTGACAGTGCTATAGCGCTGTTAGCGGTGTTATATCGGCCCTGGCGGGTCGCCCGCTAAGGGTCACCCACTATAGCATTTTTAGCCTCACTAAAATGCTATAACATGCTATAGCTTGTGCTATTGATAACATATCTTCAGTTTCACTGGAAATTATGGGAAGCACATGAGAGTTGTTGTTTAGATAGGTGACTGACTCCCCGTAAGAAGAATGATAGGGGTTGGATTCATAAAATGTGATATCCATGGATACATATAGTTTCCTTTAAATCAGATCATAATATTTATAGCCCTTTTTAGACTGAGAATAACAAAGAAAGATGCACTTTACAGATCTAGGGTAAAGTTTATCACGACTAGGTAGATGAACATGAACAAAACAGATACAACCAAAGATATGAGGGGACTATCTCTCTTGAGAACACTATTAGACATTCTATTTGTTAGATAGACAGTAGTAAGAACAACTTCTCCACAATAAGATTCAGGTACATTATGTTGAAGGAGAAGAGTATAGGCTACCTCAAGAATATACTAATTTTTTTTTTTAGCTATGCCATTTTGTTGAGGTGTATATGAGCAAGATGTTTGATAAAGTATACCATTTGAATGCAAGTATTCTTGTAACTGTCCATTAATATATTCACCCCCATTATCAGAACAAAGAACTTTCACAGAAGCATTAAATTGAGTGAGAATAAATTTATGAACAATAGCAAAAATAGCATAGACCTCAGCCTTTGATTTTATTAAGTAGACAATTATAAGACGCGTACAATCATTAATAAAGGAAACAAAATACTTGTGACCAAACAAAGATAACAGGATTGGAACCCCATATGTCATAATATAGGAGTTCAAAAGGTTGGGATCTCCTAGACTCACTTGAAGGATAAGGTGCTCTTTGGTGCTTCCCTAGTTGACACAATTTACATTCAAAAGGGAATTTATTTAACTCGACTCTAAGTTTTGGAAGAACATATTGAAGCTTAGACACAGGCAGATGACCTAAACGGCTATGCCAAAGTTGGATCTCTGCGTCTTGAGCAATAGCCACAGTACCATAAGATGCAGTATGTTGAGTGTTGTCATCTAGAATATGTAATCCTCGTCGGAGACTACCAAGACCAAAGATTTTTCCCGTCTTCAAAAACAACAACTAAGCCTTTTCCCATACTAGATGGGGTCGGCTACATGGATTCTTTGTTTCCACATATCCCTATAGTATGCCATGTTAGCAGTTAACTCATAATAAGCTAGATCATTCTTTATTGTTTCTTTCCAACACTTTTGTGGTCGTCCTCTAGCTCTTTTAATACTTTCCAAATTTAGTTTTTCATATCTTCTTATAGGTTCTTCTTTTGATCTTCTTTCTATATGTTCAAATCATCTTAAACGATATTCTATCATTTTATCCTCTATTGGTGTCACTCCTAATTTGTTTCTAATGACCTCATTATGTATACGGTCTTTTCTTATATGACCACTCATCCATCTCAACATCTTCATTTCTGTCACAGACATCTTTTGTACATGTTGATGATTAACTGCCCAACACTCAGAACCATAAAACATGGCAGGCCTAATTGCTGCTCTATAATATTTACCTTTTAACTTTAATGGTATCTTCTTATCACAAAGAATACCTGATGCTCCTCTCTATTTTAACCAATGAGCATTAATTCTATGCGTAACATCTCCATCTATTCTTCTATCACTCTGAAAAATTGACCCTAGGTATTTAAAACTTTCCTTTTGGGAGATGCAATGTGTGCCAATTTTAATTTCTATGTCCTCTGAAGTAACCAAATGATCAAACTTACATTTCATATATTCTGTCTTTGTTCTACTACGTCGGAGGCCTTTGCTTTCTAATGTTTCTCTCCATAATTCTAATTTTCTATTAACTTTTTCCTTACACTCTTCCACTAATACAATGTCATCTGCAAATAACATTAACCAAGGTACTTCATCTTGAATATGTTTTGTTACTCATCAATCACCATTATAAATAAGTATGGACTTAAAGTTGATCCTTGATGTAACCCAATATTAACTTCAAAGAAGTCTGTCATTCCTTCGTGAGTCCTCACACATGTTTTTGCACCATCATACATGTCTCTTATAAGGTTAATGTATGTCAATGGGATACCTCTTTTTTTCAAAGTTCTCCAAAGAACCTCCCTCGATAGTCGGTACTCTATCATAAGCTTTTTCTAGATCAATAAATATCATGTCAAGGTCTTTCTTTTTTGCTCTAAAATGTTCCATAAGACGTCTCAAAAGGTGAATCACTTCAACAGTAGATCTGCCTGGCAAGAATCCAAATTGGTTCTCTGTTGTACTTGATACTTGTCTTAACCTATGTTCGATAATTCTTTCCCATAATTTCATAGTATGGCTCATTAACTTGATACCTCGATAATTCACACAATTTTGAATGTCTCTCTTGTTCTTATATATGGGTATAAGTGTACTTGCTCTCCATTCCTCGGGCATCTTTTGGTTTTTTCATATTTCATTAAATAGTCTTATGAGCCAAGTGATTCCTATTTCTCTTAGTATTTTCCAAACTTCTATAGGAATATTATCTAGTCATACCTATTTACCACCCTTCATATGTTTAAGAGCCTCTTTGACTTCATTCTTTTGAATACGTCGGTAGAAATTGTGGTTTATATACTTTTCTGATTTGGCTAACGCTCCTAAGCTAATACTAACATCTTTATTTTCATTAAAAAGCTTATAAAAATATTTTTTCTATCTATTTCTTATATCATCATTTGCCACTAGAATTTTTCCTAGTTTTCCCGTCTTGAGATCCTAAAAAATGCAGCCGTTGGGATTAAATGTCACACTACAATTTAGTGTATTTGTTAAGGAAATGACAGAAAGGAGATTTATAGGAAAGCTAGGAACATGGTAAACTGATTGTAAATGTGTAAGACATGTGGGTACACTTTTCTGTCCAATCATATAAGAGAGTGAGCCATCAGCCAACTTGATTGACTCTCATTTTTTAAGTAGATGATATTTTGAAAAGTATGAAAGCTCTTCTATCATATGATCTGTAGTCCCATAGTCAATAATCTATGTTTTTGAATAAAAAGGAGAGAATTGTTTACCCTTCACCGTGTGAGTAGCATGCACTAATATAGCATGAGGAGTAGAAGAAGAATGCTGATTTTCATAAAATTTTGTTTATAACCCTTCAATCCTCTTAATAAGCTCTTGAATACCGTCTGGATTTGGCGTGGAACTTTCAGGAATATGGGCAAAATTGATTCTTGGTCTATGAAATTCTAGTCATGAATGTAATTCCGAGCAATTTTCTCTTCAATGTCGATGTTTTTCGCAGTGAGAACATACTATTTTATTCTTTTCATCAGAATGAAAATGTCCTCATCCACGTCTTCTATTATGTTGTCTACCTCTTCTACGATATTGTGAGGTTTCTCCTCTACTTTGTAGTGCATGTTGTTCGATAGTATTAATATTGTTCTTCTCCAAATTTTTGTGATCTTCTTTTCGAATCAATAAGGACTAGACTGTGCCAAGTGAGGGGAGTTCTTCCTGGCCTAGGATGTTTATCTTTATAGGCTCAAATTTAGGATTTATACCCCACAACAAATCAAAAACTTTCATCTTTTTATTTTCCAAATTTCTTTCTGCATAACACGATGAACATTTAATATTGATATAAAAAAGAAGCTCATCCCATAATCCCTAAAGATCTTCATAATACTCACTAATAGAGTGAGTTCCGTGCTTATTATACCAATATTGGATAGCATAATAGAATGCAAGCACGGAACTCGCTCTATTAATGAGTATTATGAAGATCTTCAGGGATTATGGGATGAGCTTCTTTTTATACCAATATTAAATGTTCATCGTGTTATGCAAAAAGAAATTTGGAAAATGAAAAGACAAGTTTTTGATTTGTTGTGGGGTGTAAATCCTAAATTTGAGTCTATAAAGATAAACATCCTAGGCCGGGAAGAACTCCCCTCACTTGGCACAGTTTACTCCTTATTGATTCGAAAAGAAGATTGCAAAAATTTGGAGAAGGACAATATTAATACTACCGAATAACATGCACTACAAAGTAGAGGAGAAACCTCACATTATCATGAAAGAGGTGGACAGCATAATAGAATGCAAGCACGGAACTTACCATTTGTATATAAATATGGTAATAAAGAGAATTTACTACTTGTAGTCAGCCCACGCACAAAATCAATCATCACATATTCTGAAATCTTGTCAGAAAACATGTACACTATCTCCTCAGAAATTCGTATAGTAAAAAAATTTTAGTCGGTTGATTTGTTACAAGATCTCTAACAACAGCAATCTCAAACAATACCTTAGCAATATGAGTAGTGCAGCCAAAAGACAGAGAAGATAAAGAAATTAACTTGTTCTTGGATTCCGTGATTCACTAGTATCTACTTCTCAAATGCCGCATGTCCTTTCTATCATTAAATTTTGTCATTCATTATTCATGTCCCTTGAATGATATAGATACCATACGTGAACATAGATGATTGAAGATAATAGATGAATACGTTTTATATCAAATCTAATTATGCATCGATTAGCTTCAACTTCCCCTAACTTGTATGTGTCCCGAGTTGCTGAACTTGCAATTCGTCAAATAGTCCTTGTAAGCGATCTCAGTAAATGATTTTCCAGAAACTCGCCACCCCAAGATGATGTTGAAAAACGTGGTTGCACAGCAGAGATTAGAAAAAACACATACATGAAGAAGAGGAAATGTGGAGATCAGAGGAGGGGGTGGACCTCCAATGGAGGCCGCCCCCTCTTTCTCTCTCTTTCTTAATCCCATCAACTTAAACCCTAATACAATGTATCAACCCTTATATAAGGAGCTGTAAAATGTAAAATGACCAAAAATACCCCCTAGTACAGAAAATTACCAAAATGCCCTTACAACTTCGGACAATTACAATAATACCTAAAACATCAAATTTACTATCCTAAAACATCAACCTTACTAAAACTGACTCAAACTCATATTCTTCAACAAATGAGTCTTTTGCTAATAGACTTCTTCCATGGTAGAGGAACACATACCAGAAAATTATTTTCCAGGCTGATTGGATAGATTCCACCCTTAAATCTCTTGTGGATAAATCTGCACCCTTTCTCTATGCAGTCAAGGTATTTCTCTCGCTAAAGAATCAATTTGATCGCCTTATAGGCTCTGATATTATGATAAAAAACTAGCAATTAATAATAAGATATGAAGAAACTTATAATATTCGATAAATTGGAAACATTCCATCCAATCTGCCCAAGATATTGAAGATGGCGCCCACACTTGGCTGCCTCTCTCCACTTCATTCTTAATCATAAAGCAAAATCCTAATCTCTTATTTATAATCACAATCTAACTTGAATGACTAATTTACCCCTATTACTAATTAAGTACTACTAATAAAACATAAAACAGGTCATAAAATGTCCACTATAAGACCTGTTTCCAGTAATCTTTACCATTGGTAACAGCATATGATTAATCCTGACAATCAAAGCCCACCTTAGGAACCTAGTCTGATGTGGTACAAGCTTAGTGCTTAGGATCACCTATGGACCTAATTGACTACTTCCTTTTGAGAATGTGTGCGCTTGTGTATGCATGTGCCAATTGGGAAAAGTTAGGATGGGGGATGGTGTGGGGAAACTTTTGAGGCCAAAGAAGGTAGTACTCTATGTTTGGTTTTGTATAATGTATTGGGATAATTAACACGTTATTTGACACTTATACTGCAGTCATGTTCATGTTCACATGTTATTGATGATTTTCTTACACTTTTTATTTTCTAATTTGACCTTGACCCTGCTAACTGTCATGCCTAGGCATCAACTGCCCCTTGTAGGACCTGATAAGCAGGCATCTAGTAGGACTATATGTATTTCCATGTATGATCCACTTGAAACTTCTCTTCACTTGTTTGTATAAATTGGATCAATACTTTTATGAACCAAGGATGAGAATAGCCAAGTGAGATAGTCCGCTTTATGTAACTGTATGACGATGGTCAGAATTACTCCCATTTACTATAAAATCATGTGGGTCCATATCGCATTCAAGAGTCATTTGTATCATGTCCAAGAGTAGTAATAGTCAAAGGTAGCTGCATGTGGAATTTTGGCAAAATCATCGACATTTCTGGAATATAGAAGTGTCTGTCAGTTCTCTATTTCTTATACGTGATTGGTTTTGACTGATCGAAACATAAAGTGCAATATTAATTTTACCAATTTTATGTGTTTTCTTTTCTAATTTATGCAGGAAGAAGAGGAGAGGAAGAGAATTGAAGAACAATTAGTTCAACGTCAACAAAGGATTGCTCAACGAAGTGCTACTGGTTCAAGCAAAGCAGTCAAGGCCAACCAAAGCATCAGCTCAAGTAAATCAACAAAAATGACTCATGCAGGTAATAACTACAAAGTCACTATCCAAGAATTTAGAATGGTATGAATCTGATAGTGAAGCTCTTATTAAGATCCTTATCTTTTCAGATCACAGGAACCAGAAAGAGTTACCTAATTCATCGGTTGCTGTATGAATACCAGGTATGCAAAATTCTAATCAAGTTTATGATACAAATTGTAGGTTTCACTTCCATCAGATATCCTAAGATCATTTCTAATGTTTAAGATTCTAATTTGTCCCATTCTTTTTGAAGCTACTGTCTTAAGTTGGCACTTTCTGTATCTGATTATGATATTCCATTGATATTACTTGAGAATTGACCTGGATATCTATTGGAGAAGGCTTCAATGCATTCTTTTCATGCATTGAGCTCTCTTTTTTGTTCTTGCTTGATAAATCTTTCTTATAGAAATATGGAAACAGGTAGCAATTTTAACCGCAACATCTGGTAACACAGATGTTTTGAGAACTAGAAATGGATAACTTCAATGTTAGAACCTATTAGTATCTTTGTACCATAAAAAGCAATATTAACAATGTAAATCTGAAGGGTTTGTTAGCTAAGGAAGATTGTACTGATAGGAATAAGGCGATTTTATAGAAAGAATCAGATATACAGTATTTACAGAAAAGGTACTTTGCCGGTAGCAATATGGTTCTGTCT
The DNA here is from genome assembly GCA_036023115.1 of Brasenia schreberi. Taxonomy (NCBI): domain Eukaryota; kingdom Viridiplantae; phylum Streptophyta; class Magnoliopsida; order Nymphaeales; family Cabombaceae; genus Brasenia; species Brasenia schreberi. The sequence goes on along the minus strand of JAYKKT010000092.1, from coordinate 35,708,024 downwards.
TGAATCAGGATCAGAAGGATAATGCATATTATGACCATCTTTACTTTTGTGTCGGCTATACCCTCTTATGCAACATAAGAGATGCTGCCTCGTCACTGCATACTGATCAGCTCTGTTTATGTAAGTGGAATTAAGTGCCCATGGCTGCATCTGGCTCAAGATAATGTAATCCGAACTTGATGAGCACATGTATGACATAAGCTTGAAAAAGGTCATCAATTTAAGACAAATAAAACCTTAATTACCATTTTGTGAATGAGTCAGTGTGTGTTGTGTTTGTTTGTCAGAGAGAGAGAGAGGAACGACATATAGTACTCTTGATCTTCGCTTTGTGGTTACTGACAGAATGCTTCTTGTTTTATTAAACTTCTCCTTCCTATGTAGCAGATTGTCTTTTGATTGGATTGAGACATAGTAGACGTTTTTCTTCTGTTTGAATAATTCATTATGGACTTGTAATTTGTTGTTTGTGTATTTTGTCAAGGGAGCCAACCGTGAGGAGCATATACATGGAGGTGGTCAATATGATTGCTGGAAGTTCGATTGAGGACATTGTTTGTGAGAGTCTTCTAGATGTTCATTTGCGCCATTCAGCATACATGGATTGCTTTGTTGTTACATGAGAATCAAAGGGACAAGGACTCAATCATACTACTACAGTTGCTATGCAATGCTTGTTTGTATTTAAGTTCAAGTTTTTGTTGATCATTTCGTACTACTGTACAATCCTCTCATTATTGATTCATTCTAAAATGTGATGTTTACATTTAAAGGCTATGTCACACGGGAGCGGGTGCGGGATACGGCAAATTTCTAAAATTTTGGGTGTGGCGATACGGTTAGGGTATATAATATTATATATTATATATAATATTCAAGCTACAACAAGTGAGACATCAATTAACATAAGTATATGATAATAGCAAGTACACAACTTTATATTAAAGCAAAACACATAAATGGTAAACAACTACTAATTTCATCATAATACACAAATCAATCTTCACTATCCGGACCCATTTATCCAAAAAGACCCTCGATTTTGAAGCGTGGAATGTCCACACAAAAGGAAGTGAAGAAGGTCCGTGTTGAGATATTTTTCTATGTTCATTGGCAGAGTTTTATGAGAGATGATGAAAGATAAGCTGAAGGAGCATTTTGGAAACTATAGTTTGAAAACTATGGTGAGGTACTCAGGTGGTCATCATGGGAGATAAGGTCACGAGTCGACTAAGAGTCTTTGGTTTCATCGTTTTCACGGATTACTCCCTATGGCAAATGATGACTCAAGGAAAATTTACATTTTTTTTTTTGCCATGCTACACTGACACACGGTGTCGGTGTTGGTGTCGGTGTCGCACCCGTGTCGAGGTCGACACTCCACCCCTTAGAAGTGTCTGTATAACTTAGTTTAAAGGAGTGTTACATTGTCTAATAAATGTTGTTGCAGCCTTCATGAATCAGATGGAGTTTTAATTGAACTTAGTTTGCTGAGTAATATCATTGCTTTCTTTATCCTTGGGTTGCGGGCCTGTTTACTTCTAAATGGCTTGCATTGAAATTAAACTTTTGCACGCTTTTGACAAACTGATGATGCAAAGAACCAAGTAATCATTTCTGACGTCTATGAAATAATATTCACTTAAATCTCCCTTTCCCAGATCTCTTCGGGTCTCACATATGGCAAGTGATGACCCAAGGAAATGAAAGAATATGGATCCAACTCTGTGCAACTCACACAAATCAGGGAAAGGATCCTTGAGGATCGTTATGTTGGGATAAAGATCTCTATCTTGTCTAACTGGAGCCTAACAAACCGGACCACCCTTTCCAAATGGAGGTCTAAAAGGTTTCTTGGACATTCAAGTATGAATGAAAAAGGCAAGTTCACCTCTAAGGTACGTATCCATTATTGACCGTCATTCCTTTCTTTGGAAGCCTAAATTCATTTTCCTTCGTCATCAGGGATATGAGATATGAGCTCAAAACTTCCCTTTACAAAAGAAGGGAACCTTGGACCCTTTTCTAGCATTTTCTTTTTTCTAGGATCCAACACCCTACTAACTTGACCGTTGGAAGAGGTCGACCCTGGTTTCACTCTTGGGCCTTTCACGGTTTCCTTGTGACGCAGGCAAGGACATGAAAGGACAGAGATGTTCTAGAATGGAGACCTACTTGATCTAGATGTTATACGGTTTCCTCAAGATATTCTCCATTCCTCGCTATCTCATAATCAGACCACACACAAGGAAGAAAATTTTCTGATCAAGCTGGAAGTTACATGCCCCTACTACGCTTCTCATATTCTTCTGATGTTACAACACGATGGGATTCTTGTGTGTGAACGTCTCCGGTGCAAATTGAATCAACTTGATCTTTCATGGCGATACTTCGGCTTATGTTCAGCGACTTTGCTGCATCATTTTGTTGCTTGCCGATTTGCACAAGAAGAATGGACTCATAGTAACCCCAAAATTCAATGACCACGGCATTGAATATGCAATTCTGATATTGGTGGGAAGCAGCTTTACAGGCTTTACACGGTTCCTATGGTTGGCAAGATAATGTAGCTCTTTATGCCTTCAGAGAATATAGTGCGCTACAAACGACAAGGTGTTCCGAGGTACTTCACATCGGCAAGAAGAGATTAAATCCTTAGCAGCAAAATTGGCAGCTGAGGTTCTCTGCCAATCTCCTGGCTCTATCTGAATTGTTACTTGGTATCTTGGGAAATCCCTCTTCTCTCTCATGTGCTCTTTGCTCTTTGGATAATCATGCATCTTTCATTAGTTAATGAAATCTTCACCTTTATTGGAAAAAGGAGACGAATTCCCTAGTTGCTAGATGGATGCTTCTGTAGCACAGGTTTTAGTTTCTTAAGGTCTTCAAAAGGCCAACAGAAAACCCTAAACTTCAGTGCTTATACAGTAGAGCAGTTAATTTATGAAAGGTCGTAGCAGAACAATTTCATTCTTTTTTCATGTTTTAAACCACGTTGATGACTCAAATGCACCAATGATCTGATGAAAACTCTACACACACTTGTATTACCACAACTTCATAGAAACCATATAACATCTGATATTCTAGATGTTCTCGTATCGATATAGGTTTACAAGAAAACATAATAAACATTTAGGGTAACTTTGACACTATATGTGTCTTGAATGAAACAATCGTACGAGAGTTGCAATCGTTCACCATGGAACTTTCATATATACCACAAACCAGGATTACACAATGGTTGCAGATGAAGAGGAAATGCCACGCAATGAAGTCAATTGATGACGTTTTCAAATGGTAGATAGTCAACCGCATGGAGAGAGAGAGAGAGAGAGAGACTATGGGGAAAAGATTGTTTGTCTTAGATCAAATAATAGTTGAATATGCACATACGTCATTTCAAAACAGTGATACCACTATATCCCACATGATGACGATCACCATTAAGTCTCACCGACTTATCTAAAATCCGTGCATGATGATTTCGAATGTTGGAGTAGACATTGTAAACATTAAGCACTAACTATATACATTGAAAAGTATGCTGGATACTTAGCAATAAATTTTTCCTAAAGTAATTAGCGCAGAATCTGGGCTTTGAGCATTATAAAAATCAATGAAAGCCAAAACTAGATGATGTTGGATGTTGGATGCAGGAATTGATGCTTTAAAGATACAAATTAGCTGAATATCACATACACAATTTAGCCAATTGGAGGAGCAGGTCGCTCAAAATCTACAGCCAAATGTTAGTATTTCGTTGCCGGCTACTAGCTAGTTCGGAACTATGGAACTTGATAGGCTAGATGCATAAATAAGGGCATACCTGCAATCAAGTTAATAAGCCTTTTTAAGTTAGTCTACAGCATGGAATTTATGGAGCTTTTCAAAGCCATACGGTCTCCGATTCGAGTGTGGTTTGAATCATTAGATTCCTGACTGAGTAGGCTATATTAATGTATTACTTTTATAATTTAATAGCGACTTAATCACTGCTATTTTGGGGTAAATATATTGAATCTTAGCGGTAAGATTTTGGAGCAATTTGATGTATGTGAGTGTATTACACGTATATAGTTATGTTGGCATGATAGAAGTAGTCTTCTACAAGTTTTATATAGTACATGCATTGTTAAATGTATTTTATGAATTGAGATGATATTTGGTTTATAATATGCATGCTTTATGTGGATATGTTGTGTGTTGTACATGGATTTGAATTGAAAAAGGGTGTTATTATACATACACCTGGAATTATTAAACATATACCCTTATTTGAGTTTGTTTCGAAAATACCCTTTTTGCATTTTCTCTATCAAACAAAACACTCATCGTATTCTCTCTATCATAGAGAACCTAGCAACTCAACTGCACGCCTTTGCACAGTCAGTGTTATCTTGATCTCCTTGCATGTGTGTTGCTCAATCTCAATTGAGAGTGTAAATACTCAATCTTTCTCAACGTCTTTCTCTATCGTGATTTCGTGGTTGACATTCCTCCAATTTCATTTTCCGTTTTCATTATGTCCGTGCTTTGAAGGATTGTGGTACATTGGATTGAAAATCAATCTATTTAAATAATTCCCATTTGTTTTCGTCTTTTGCCAGTGATTGGAACCCACAATGGTCGGTAAAGAAATGTGGTTGGAGCGTGACTCCTGTATCGTGGAGCTAAACCCAGGCTGCGATTGGTCTAAAAAGGTGTAAGCATAGTGTGTCACCTTATGTCTGGTCACATGGCACCGACGTGGTCAGTCATTTGCTTGGACTGCAGTACTCTGCTATGCAGGGTGCGTTCATCTTCCATGCAAGATATGCACAACTTGCATCCTTCATCCACTTTACTATATTTTGAATCAACTATTTTTTGGATTTTGTAGTAAGAATGGCTTAGAGATGATAGATAAGATAGATATCTGAGTTATCTGAGCAATGTTTTGGGTTATTTGAGAAGGGAGATTTGTTGTTTCAAACTTTGGATCAACCGTTGCTCACTGCTTTAATTAATAGATGGCAACCTGGTATTAACAATTTTCATATGCTATGGGTGAGATGACTACCACTCTATGATTTTCATGAGATTTTAGGCCTTCCGATGGGCAGTTGTCTTGTAGTCTTTACACGTGATGGATAAGATAGATATTATGGTTAAACAGATGGGTATGCACTAGGTACCTGCTCAATGAATTGAGATTATGCCTGAGCAAAAGGTGTTATAGGTGTTATTTTTGTTGTATCACATAGGATGTACAATGTACCAAAGTCGAGGGATAGGGTCTCGATTTCTATTTGTTAACTTCTGCACATAGGCACACTAGCTTAGTGGTAGTACTTTATTGCATGTACGAGTTTTTCTATTATATTTGTTTCAGTTTAGTAATAATTGATATTGACCTACTTGTTTGTTTGAGTGATAAAACAATATTTTTATATATTATAGACATAGATTTATAAGTATTTTCAACTTTAGAGTTAGGCACCACTTTGGGTGGGTTCATAGGTAACCTCGTGTGGCTAGATGAATGAGCAATGTCACTCATACATATCATCCTTGTAATTGTGGGTATACATATCATGGGTAGTTGAACTTAATGTAGGCTCACGAGATATGTGTTTAGCCATATGTATTTGGTTGTTATTTATATTACACAATAAATGCTACTATAATGTTTGTATCATTTATCTATCTTTTTTTCTTAGATCACTTGACAATATTATTGTTGGAATAGATACACGAACAACACCTTTCGCTTGTCCCTATTCTACAAATGTATTTAATGTTTGTATATTATGGAGCCATATATGTCAAATCGAGTTACTCGTCAATTTAGCCATTGTCAATAAATCTCTATTGAATCATTAAGATCCATTGTAGTATATATGCTAGTAAAATCACGTGCCTATAAGGTAGAATATCATCTACAAGATACATAGTGACATTCATATATCTTACATTACCTTAGACCATAACACCTTAGTGTGTAGGTGTCATACCGCTGAATGTGATGGCTCATATATGAGTTTGTATGTTACACGAATATATCTATTTTTTGAGATATTTTGCTTATCGATATGGATACCTCCATTCTACATCGGGGAGTCTCCCTTTAATATCACGAAGGATAGGACAAGTAATTTAGTAATCTTTTATTTAACATTTAGTGGACACTTTACATGTTGTAAGTATTCATCAATCTTTTACTTTTGTTCCAATGTGTTGTTGATGTCTTATAGACGATGAAACCTGTGATCCTAACAATCCTCGCATCCATTATCATTACGTCGTGATGTGACAGATCTCTTTGAGGATTATTACAAAATAGTATACAAACTGATAACTAACTATATGCCTGACTAAGATGAAGAATGTATGTGCCTATTTCATGTTGTATGTGTAACTAAGTAAATGTATATGTATTTTATGTTGTACGTGAATAATTGCATTCACTTTTGCTCTTTTCTCTTGTTTTGCTCTCTCTCACTCTATTCGTATATATATATATATATGTATTACTTTCATCACATGCTAAGAAATTTAGGTAGAATCATTATACAATTAAGAAAATAAGTAAATTTGTAGAAACCATTATCCAATTAAGCAATTAGGTAAAATGATATTACAATGGAAACATAGAAAGAATGTGCAACTTAATATACAACTTAATATATATATATATAGAGAGAGAGAGAATACAAACAAGGTAAATAATCAAACTCAATACAACAAGTCAATGTAAACAAGGTATCTAATGTCCTCACCATCGTGGGACAAAACCCAAACCACTCTAGGCTTGGGACATCAGCAAATGGACATTGAACTTAGTAGAAGGGCTTAAGTTAAAGCCATCCACATCATGCTCAACAACCATGAAATGCTGGTCAATGAAACTCTTGAGTTACAAGCTCAACCTTGTCACGAACAGCGAGAGAACTTGTTCTACACCTGCTACACTATCAAGAACAAGGTTTATAATGTCATCATAGACAGTGGGAGTTGCATGAATGTAGCTTCAACTGAGCTCGTGCGAAAACTTGAATTGATTATGGAGATCATCCTCATCCATACAAGATTCATTTGTTAAAGAATAATGTGGCATCACCAAGCATGTTAGCATTCCCTTCTCCATTGGGAAGAACTATCGAGATGAAGTACTATGTGATGTTCCTATGGAAGCATGTCACTTACTACTCGGGCACCATAGCAGTTTGACCGAAGGACCACCTATAATGGGTTTCACATACCTATTCTTTCGTGAAAGATGGAAAGAAAATCACTCTCATATCACTTAGTCCATAATAAAATTTAAAAGGAGCCTGAGAATACTAGTTAAAATTCTAAGCCAAATCTTGTTGTTCTTGAACAAGAAAAGAAGGACGGTCTCGTTTCCCTTAGTCTAGAACAAAATTCTAGAAAAGAGAGTTAGTTGCATACTAGAAGAGACTCAATCTTCTTGCTTCAATCTAAGTGGCAAAATTGTTGCATTGGATCCGGCAAATAAGAAACTAGAGACTATCATTGATCCTAAACCAATGATGCTCTCTTTAAGGAGTTAGACAAACTAGCCCTCAAAAATGAAGGTGGGCAAAAGAATGCAGAATTCAGCCTCTTGTTTCCAAGTAAGGTGTTTGACTTTAGTTCAATGATGAGGTTCATCTAAGCAAAGACCCTGATGCCAAGCAAGCAAGTCAAGTAGGTTTTCCACGATTAAAGCTCAAGAATCAAGAATACTACGTTGCACCGAGTGATTGTGCTATAAGAGTAAGTGTTGTTATGGAGTTTTCTTGTTGCATAGGATAAACGATATATTTGAAGTACATGCTGCAACTCTTTGTCTACAATTTAAGATGAGCTTGTTTATTCCTGACCTTAACGAAGAACGAAAGGTCACGACAGAGTTAACCACAAAAGATATCATCACTGTTTTGCAGGATATGATGTAGAAGGATCATTGTCGACCCAACCCTAGAAAGTTATATTAATACTATGTTTTACACTGGCTATAATCCAATCCATATTAGTCATCGATATATAATGGTTAAAAGGATACTAACTATCCTCCCAATAAGTAATACGACAAAAAACAATATTGATATAGAATATATAGATTGATGATGTGTGACCTCTCTATAGCACAATCTATGAGGTTCAGGCCACCATGCTTTAGCCTCGACTAAAAGCTCTCAAATGATATGATTGATATTCAGAGTTACTATCTCAAGAACGTTCACTCATATATCAATATATGAGCTCATAAATCAAGGTATCTATGTTTGTTGGGATGTCCAAAATTCCATATCCTTCATTTCAAGTTAGAGTTCAACCATGACTTAGTTTTAATAATCATCTCATTGTCATTCCCCATCAACAATATGTTATTTACATATAATGATAGAATGACAAAGTGGCTCCCACTGTTTCAAATATATACGTAGTGGTTAAGTTTGTTTAACACAAACCTAATTTCTAAAATGACATTTTGAAAAGCCAAAACCATTGACACCAACACAAGATCGCATCTAATAGAAAGTACAATTAATGCATCATAAGTATAACATGTGTGCTTTTTATAAAAATCCTAAAGGACCTAACCCTTAGAACATCAATAAATGAATTATTTTCTATATAGACTCGATATTCTCTAGGCTTGTATTTATGTAGGGTCATAGCTCTCTCTTTGTTGTTTGAGATGTGCCGAGTCGCTCTAGTCACAGGGTGGTATAGGTACAAACATTCAGAAATGACACAAATTATATTTTCCTTCAACATGGGACTACAACAACAAAGAGAGAGGGTTGTGTAAGGGATCACCTTGCATTGCCGGTCCCAAGCCCGGATAAAGGAGGAGGGTTGTGTTAGGCTTCCGACAGCTAGCGTAAAACTTCGTCGGATTTTTACAACATAGATTACAAAAATTATGAGCATTGCTTTGGGGCGTCCCCGCCTAGCGACGTGCTGCAGAGCCCGAATGCAATAAGAAGTAAGCAAGGGCCACTACAGTTTCGCCCGAATGTAGTGAATCAATTGCAGAGAGGGTTCCCACATCATGGACGGGTGTGGGTAAAGAAGTTAGTCCCGCTATATTGCCGCCCGAATGTAGTGCAAAATTTTCAGAGAGGGTCTCCGCATTTTGATTATAGACGGATGCGGGGGGTAAAAAAGCTAGTCCTAGATAATAAGATTCGTATTGGTTCTAGGAATATCGAAACATTATCGGGTAAGCTAATGGAGGTGGTAGATACTATGATTCGGAGAAAGATTCATATTCTATGTTTACAAGAGACAAAATGGGTTGGAGAAAAAGCAAAGGAGATAGAGGATACAGGTTTTAAATTATGGTACTCAGGTAAAGAAAAGGCTCGAAACGGAGTTGGTATTATCATAAATAAAGATTTAAAGGAGAGTGTAGTAGACATACAACGATATGGTGACCGAATCATGACGTTGAAATTAGTGTTAGGAGCAGAGGTTTTGAATATAGTTTGTGCTTACGCACCCCAAGTAGGACTAGAAGTTAGTATAAAGACAGTTTTTTGGGAAGAGTTAGATAAGGTGTTTCAAAAGATTCCACAAAGGGAGATGATTTGTTTAGGAGGAGATTTAAATGGACATGTCGGTAAAGAGGCATTAGGATATCAAGGGATTCATGAAAACTTTGGTTTTGGGGATATAAACGAGGAAAGTAGGGAGATTTTAAATTTTGCTATGTCATTTGATCTCTTTATAGTCAATACAATCTTCAAAAAATGAGATGAACATTTAATTGCTTATAAGAGTGAATTATCACAAACACAAATTGATTACTTTATTTGTAGAAAGAAAGATAGAGCATGTTGTAAAGATTGTAAGGTAATTCTAGGAGAAAGCTTAACCACCCAACATCGACTTTTAGTTATGGATTTACAAATAAAAAAATGGACAAAGAAGAAAAGAGTGCATCGAGCGATTCGGACTAAATGGTGGAACCTCAAAAGCGAGAAAGAAGATATATTTAAATAGAAAGTCCTTCAAGGAGATGTTTGGAATTATGTTGGCACACTCTGTGATATGTGGAACAATATGGCTATACATATTAGGAAAGTGGCGAAAGATGTGTTAGGGGTATCTAAGGGAGGTGTACCGGCACAAAAAGAAGCTTGGTGGTGGAGTGAAGTAGTACAAAATAAAATCAAGACAAAGAGGGCATGTTACAAATTACATTATGCTAAGAAAACTAGTGAAACTTTAAAAGCTTATAAGAAAGCAAAGAAGGAAGCGAAAAAGGCCGTTAATGAAGCAAAAGCTAAGATTTGGGATGACTTATATAAAAAACTCAACTCAAAAGAGGGTGAAAGAGATATTTTTAGGATAGCTAGGGCTAGAGATAAGAAAACTAAAGATCTTAATTATGTTAGATTCATAAAAGACGAGGATAAAAAAATTCTAGTGGCAAATGATAATATAAGAAATAGATGGAAAAACTATTTTTATAATCTTTTTAATGAAAATAAAGATATTAGTATTAGTTTAGGAGATTTAGCCAAGTCAGAAAAGTATATAAACCATAATTTCTACCGACGTATTCAAAAGAATGAAGTCAAAGAGGCTCTTAAACATATGAAGAGTGGTAAATCGGTAGGACCTGATAATATTCCTATAGAAGTTTGGAAAATACTAGGAGAAATATGAATCACTTGGCTCACAAGACTATTTAATGAAATATGAAAAAACCAAAAGATGCCCGAGGAATGGAGAGCAAGTACACTTATACCCATATATAAGAACAAGGGAGACATTCAAAATTGTGCGAATTATCGAGGTATCAAGTTAATGAGTCATACTATGAAATTATGGGAAAGAATTATCGAACGTAGGTTAAGAGAAGTATCAAGTACAACAGAGAACCAATTTGGATTCATGCCAGGCAGATCTACTATTGAAGCGATTCACCTTTTGAGACGTCTTATGGAACATTTTAGAGCAAAAAAGAAAGACCTTCACATGATATTTATTGATCTAGAAAATGCTTATGATAGGGTACCGAGGGAGGTTCTTTGGAGAACTTTAGAAAAAAGAGGTATCCCATTGACATATATTAACCTTATAAGAGACATGTATGATGGTGCAAAAACATGTGTGAGGACTCATGAAGGAACGACAGACTTCTTTGAAGTTAATATTGGGTTACATCAAGGATCAACTTTAAGTCCATACTTATTTATAATGGTGATGGATGAGTTAACAAAACATATTCAAGATGAAGTACCTTGGTGTATGTTATTCGCAGATGACATTGTATTAGTGGAGGAGTCTAAGGAAAAAGTTAATAGAAAATTGGAACTATGGAGAGAAACATTAGAAAGCAAAGGCATCCGACTTAGTAGAACAAAGACAGAATATATGGAATGTAAGTTTGATCATTTGGTTACTTCAGAGGACATGGAAATTAAAATTGGCACACATTGCATTCCCCAAAAGGAAAGTTTTAAATACCTAGGGTCAATTTTTCAGAGTGATGGAAGAATTGATGGAGATGTTACACATAGAATTAATGCTGGTTGGTTAAAATGGAGAGGAGCATCAGGTATTCTTTGTGATAAGAAGATACCATTAAAGTTAAAAGGTAAATATTATAGAGCAGCAATTAGGCCTGCCATGTTTTATGGTTCTGAGTGTTGGGCAATTAATCATCAACATGTACAAAGGATATCTGTGACAGAAATGAAGATGTTGAGATGGATGAGTGGTCATACAAGAAAAGATCGTATACATAATGAGGTTATTAGAAACAAATTAGGAGTGGCACCAATAGAGGATAAAATGAGAGAACATCGTTTAAGATGGTTTGGACATATAGAAAGAAGATCAAAAGAAGAACCTGTAAGAAGGTTAGAAAAACTAAATTTGGAAAATATTAAAAGAGGTAGAGGACGACCACAAAAGTGTTGGAAAGAAACAATAAAGAATGATCTAGCTTATTGGGAGTTAACTGCTAACATGGCACATGATAGGGATCTGTGGAAACAAAGAATCCATGTAGCCGTCCCTGTCTAGTATGGGAAAAGGCTTAGTTGTTGTTGTTGTTGTTGTTATGGGACTACAACACTCGGTGTTTCCACTGTTGTTTCTTTTGTTAGAACAATCTCGTTTGTAGTACACCATCTTATCACAATTGAAATACTTGATTCAAGAAGCATATCCTTGTAATTTCTTAAAATTTTGACCACCATTTTTATCAAATTTGCCAAAATTTTTATTTGGTTTATTTTTATTTTAGTTATTTTTGGACCTAGATCCTAAATCATCTTAAACAACTAATAAGTTTTCTCTTTTACTCTTGTTTATATGTTCTTTTTCAATTATTACTTTAAGAGAGAATTTTGAAAGAGTAAAGTCATACCTAAATCTAAGGGTCATCTTTCATGTATGTAAGCACAACAATCCTAGTTATTGTGTCATCCTTTTATGAAGGTCTTATACTTTTATTTTTTCTTTCTTGGGGGGTAAAATTGTTTTCCTAGTACATAGTCAATACCTTCTAGGGTTAAGGCCAATGAAATTTTTCTTTTTCATTTCTAAAAATTTAGGCCATTTAATTTTTTGTCTTTGCCAACTTAAAAACACAAATTCTGGTAATCATTTTTAAATATTTGGAAAAGATAATTAGAATAGGATCTATATATTTCAAATGGAAAATAATAACCAAGCAACAGATAAAAAGAATTAAAACAAACTCCATTACACAACTAATATAACTTAGCCATGCACTAAACTATAATAACAAAAATATTCGTATACTAATCTAAAAATATTTCCAAACACGTGTCTATAATATCAAACAAATTGTAGGTATCATTTTGAAAATAAGCAAAATTTATACAAATTCCGTAATTTAAAAAAAATCAGGGATATTATAGTAATATTCTCTCTTTGTTTGCTTGTATAATTTGCTGTAGAGGTAATGGGTGGACTGGTAATTTTTTCTATCTATCTGTTTTGATAATTTTGTCAAAGCCTTAGGGATAGAGCAATAAAATTAGGTTTTTATTTATTCTATAAATTGAATAAACAGTTTAGGGCATAATAGTGAACGTGTCATGTGTCATTTATGTAATTTTGTAAAAATATTCATAGACAAAAAATGTATTTTTGTCAGGTGACAATTCTATGAATTTAACAAAGAAACATGGACATAATAGTAAAACACACAATAAAATGGATTCTATAATTTTACGGACTATATAGGAACAATAGAGTAAATTAACAGATCAGGTATAACCAACTACGAAAGGACAAACTATAAAAGATAGCATACAAGGGTATTACATATATTTAATGCACAAAAATCTAGACAAAATTATAATTTTAACTTCCATCAAATGCTAAACTATGATTTCACTTCTGTAGTAGGGGTAAAAGGGTCTTTTGACCCACCATGAGCAAACTAGGGAAGAAAGAGAAGAAAGGAGGAAGAGTATTCTTACAAAGTTACCCATAAAGGGCTTGCACTTTTTACTTTTGTATATCGTATGTTATTTTATAAAGAAGTGTAAACTCGTTTATATATCTAGGCTTTTCATTCATCGTGATTTTCTCTCTGGGCTTTACGTTGAAAGATGTTTTGTTAACTTTTAATAAAGCAAAATAGTTTTTGTTAAATAATGTTTATCTTTTGAAAAAGACGTCTCAAAAAATCTGAGAAAAAAGCCCTTCTTCCACGATTTTTCGAGCACACATTATATAAGCCTCAAAGGACCCCACGATAACTTACACGATGGACCTCATCATCATGTACTTACGATATGGTGTATTGCAGGCCAACCAGCTAGAGGCTCGGAAAAGTGCACATAAAGACAGCTTGGTATAGCCTTATAGATGAGGAACTATATAGGTCTCTGGCACTCCCCGCTAGTCAAATGCCTCAAAGAGCAAAAGGTGCCTTTGATGATGGCCAAAGTCCATAAATAAGCAGGCAATGCTCATCTGACTGCTCAAGCAGTCGCTAAGAAAATCCGAAGAGGTCTTTACTAGCAAACCATGGTGAATTCAAAGATTATGTGCAAAAATGTGTCTGGTGCCTGGAGAGCACATCCATCTGCAGCTCCGTTCTATTGAGATAACTCCCATTGCCATCCCTTGGTGTATTCAACTAATGGGGGTTGGATATTTTAAGCCGTTTGCCTCCTTCGATAGGGCAAAAGCAATATATGCTCCTAGCTGTTGACTATTTCATTTAACGGGTAGAAGCAGAAGCAACCTGCTTGATTACCTAGGATATCACCACAATAGGATTCATATGAGAATCAATCTTGTAGCCAATTCGGGGTTCCTTGAGCTCTCACAGCCGGAAGTACTTTAAAAATGACAAGCTAAAGAACTCTTCCAAGGGCTATCGAATGTAGGTACGTTATGCCTCCACGGCGACACCAAAATATGATCTTATTGGGAGTGAAGACCCGAGCGTTGGATGCTAAAAGAAAATGGGTCGAGACCATTTGGTCATACCATACACCACCACGAAGACCTACGAGTGAAACTCCTTTCAAACCAAACCTCCGTGTGGAAGAAGTAACCCTAGTTGAGATTAGTATGATAAGTTGACGGCTCACAAGCCAACTCGGAGCTAATGAGAGAAGAAGAATAGGATCGCTTAAAAGAAACTCAAAACTTAGCTGTCACCAAACGAGCTGGGTATCAAGAGAAAATAGCTCAATACCATAATAGAAATGCCAGACATAGAAGGCTACAAGTTGGAGACTTGGTCCTTAGAGATACACGCTTCTTAGGCTAAGGTCGCTCTCGCCAAATTGAAAAGGGCTCTATATCATCCAAGGGGAAGTCTATCCGTGCACCTACTAATTAAAGCCAACAGCACTCGTAGAATATCGCTCGTCTTAAAAAATTCTATCAGTAGTGTGATGAACAGAAGCATGCATTTGGTTACGTGGCAACCTAAGGCCCTCTAAGAGGTCACCACATGTCCCAAGAAAGGACAACCTCAGGAAGCATGCCCCCTTGACCCGGGAGGAGCAAATGTTCGTTCTTCGCGAACTCAAAGTGAGTCTAGCCACGACACATAGCCATTAAATACCTCGTTGTGGACACGACATGAAAGAAGCATAAACGGGCACTTTGCAGGGATGCTTATCGGGAGGGGATTCCCGTTTTCCATGAGGACTCGTTCGGAACGAGGTGGATTTGGGTGAATAAAAATGGGAGGCAGGAATGGGGCTAGCAGGTTTCCATCATGTGAATCCGGTCTCGATCCATTGTCTCATCGGTTCTAAAAAGTTAGGTTGATTTGAAAATGAGACAAACTGTGTAACCATAAATAAAAAAAGTGTTACCTTATTTTAATTTCATGAATTCATCGTTGTTACCATGCACATTCATTCATAATATTATGTTGTATTTTTCATAAATTAAAGTTTTATTCCATATGTAAAGTGAGCTCAAATATGTGTTTGAGTATTTCTCTTTCTCCCGACGGGTACTCGTGAGAACTCATGAGGATACAAGAGCGAAGATGGGGGCCTTCTTAATCCCCGTCATGAAGATGGAGACGGAAACTGGGGCGAAGTTTGGAGACCGAGACAAGGACTTTGATCACCAGCCCTGCCCCATGAACGTCCTTAAAGACACTTGTGCCCTACATGATGGATACAAGCATGAAGCCGGGTTCCTTAAAAATTTGAATCTGGAAATAGAAGCAATAGGTCCCGCCGAGTGATACCTGATCCATATGATGACATGCGTATCCAAACCCATTGTTCCAATTTGAAGCACCTGGTCTACGAATTCAAGCTTATATAGAGAGGAATTAGAAGAGAACCCCTAGTATGTACAGAAAGAGTTGTTCTGGTAGGTTCCACATTTTGGGACTCACAAGGTCCAAGCCAACTAACACTCGTCGGCTCTTGAGCCCTTGTCTCCGAAACCGCAATTCCACCTTGGGCAAAGAAGGGGGAAAGTTGTTAAGTCTCTTGTCTGCGAGCTCAATTCATACATCATGCCAGGTTTTCTGACGAATTAGCGTCTATGGTCGGACCTGGGTTGGCTCCCCATTCTCCTTAGGCTTGACGACAAGCTTCCCAACCTTCGTGTACAGCACAAAGAGCCTTCCTCTTTGCCTCTTCACCGTGCACGTAACGATCCGCTCTAAGTTCTCGGCATTTCGAAGGCAGTGCTTCAGGGCGGCTGCTTCTTCCTTCTTCTTCAACCTCTTCTCCTCCAGTCCACGAGGATAGATCTCATCGTCTCCTTCAGCACCCTCTGTTGTAGGTTGAGAATCCCTAAAGGATGGAGGTGCTTACATCACAGAGATCGTCAACTCTACTCCTCTTTTGCCGATATTTGAGGCCCTCGCATTGTTGGATCCGTCTTTGTGGTCATTGACTGTTGGATCCCAACTCTAAATTATCACCGACACAACACGAATTATGGCTACAACTGCTCCCCACAAAAGGTGATGTTTGCACATGACGTCTCCTAAAAGTCGGGGTGAAGTGATGTGCATGCAAGGGCATTCCTCATTTGATTTCTTTTGCAAACCAAACCATATGAAATCTTCGTTGAAAAAAAAGAAGCAAAAGTCTTTGCAAAAGTACACGAATACGATTCTCATCAAATCTACGTAACTAAAGAGATATGCCTAAATACCTGTTATCTTCCAGACTCAGAACCACCCTATTAGCATTGCCAAATGGAGACCGCTAGGGGTTTCCTAGGCCTGATTACATATATGCCGAATCACTTACTAATATTTCTCTTCTAATACCTACTTCTTAAGGGAAGACACAAAAGCATTCGGATCGACTTTCAAGCCTCTCGCCATTACCATTGATGACAAGAACAAAGATACTCATCAATCTCTTCTGCACTTGTATCCATGCAACCATACATCTAGCTCCTATTAGTTGGAAATCTCACTACTGCGAAAGATCATCACGTGTAGATATCATCAAACGAGGGTAACGGTTTTTACACCGTCGATTTGCCAAATGGAGACCGCTAGGATTTCCTAGGCCTGATTACATATATGCCGAATCACTTACTAATATTTCTCTTCTAATACCTACTTCTTAAGGGAAGACACAAAAGCATTCGGATCGACTTTCAAGCCTCTCGCCATTACCATTGATGACAAGAACAAAGATACTCATCAATCTCTTCTGCACTTGTATCCATGCAACCATACATCTAGCTCCTATTAGTTGGAAATCTCACTACTGCGAAAGATCATCACGTGTAGATATCATCAAAAAGCATTCGGATCGACTTTCAAGCCTCTCGCCATTACCATTGATGACAAGAACAAAGATACTCATCAATCTCTTCTGCACTTGTATCCATGCAACCATACATCTAGCTCCTATTAGTTGGAAATCTCACTACTGCGAAAGATCATCACGTGTAGATATCATCAAACGAGGGTAACGGTTTTTACACCGTCGATACCCATCCACAACGAGATACAACTAGAACATGACGCAGTGACACGAATTGCCACCCCTAAGACTAATATGTATTTTTGAAGACTGTCGTTAAGTCAAAGAATCACCTTTCTAGAATTGGAACAAATCGAGCAAAACCTTCCAGGCTGTATTGGCTTACACAACAATGGAACCAACCCATAGGAGTTAGATCCCTTATGACGGCCACAAGATCATTCGCTATCTCGTCTGATCATGTCCGAAAGCAAACCCCATCAAAATGATACATGCCCCTAGAAGTAACAACAAAGTTCCAAATAGAACCGTTACAAAACAAGGGCCAAAAGGACAGTCACAAATATGCTCGTTTCAAAAAGCCTCCGAGTAATAAAGTTGTACACGATTGATGTTATTTGAAAAGTCTAGAATTAATTTCACGCTTATTGGCTAAAAGTATATGTGAATTCCCTAAAGTTGTACATACCAAGAACATGAGAACGGAGGCACTTGGCACTCGTCTGTAACAGTGAAGATGCGAATTTGCATATATGGTATATGTACTTCAGATATGTAAGAGAGAGAGAGAGAGAGACCTTTCCATGTCAAAAACCACGATCTCATTGCGCTACATTCAACAAACTTGAATATCCCGAACTATATTGTCCATGTAAATACCAAAACTTCTGCCCCCATGTTCAATTGGCAAATAGATAGGACAGCACAGCTGGAGTTTTACAGCTTTAAGCCTTCCAAAGAAGCACAACAGTTGCCATTTCAACAGATTCATGTAGACTAAAACAATGACCTAATTGAATTGATTCAAAATTGCCTTCACCTGGAAGACAGATCATCTTTACGACACAAGAGCATTTGCAGTTTGAGCCTCACTGGAATGCAAAAAAAATGTTCTTATCAGTCTTATATTTAGTAGATCCAAGAGCAAAAAGTTCACGTCATATATGAAGAAAGCAATCAAAGCAAGAAAATGAAGCAATTGAAAGACAAAAACGAGAGAAATGAGAAGATGAAAGATCACTTAATGCCTGAAGAACATAATTGGTACATATTTCTTGTCAACATGGAAAGGACTAAAACTTCTCCCCAGGTTACTGATGACAAGGAACCCTCTTTGAGATAAACCCTGAGTTAGGACAAATTGTGCCTTACATGCCCCACAGCCTAAATTTAGTGAGACAACCACACAGCAGTTTGAATCTGCCAGATTCTTCAGGTGACCTGAACCAAACCAGTTTCTCATTTTCGAAGGACCTTGAATATAGTAGATCATTTTACACAAGGTCAACCTAGAACTTCAAAGATTTTGACAAAATGTTTATTATGTATAACATATATTAAAATTCTAAAATAAATGTTTTATATCATTATATTTTTTATTAAGTATAGTCATCTTTTATGACCCCTCTTGGATAGATCTAAGTCACACAAACACCTCTAGGAGGTGGAGTGTCGGCCTCAACATGGATGCCACACCGACACCGTGTCGTGTAATTGCGATACGGTCAATGTGTCGAGGCTGAGAATGGGTGCGGTCAACGTGTCGGAATTCATTTTCGTCCAATTTTTTTAGGTCATATATATAAAAGGCTCATCCACTTCTATTCTTCACCCGACTTCTTCATCAACGCGTCTGCACACTCGGCTTCACCTAACCTTCACATCCTCATTACTCTCGACTCCAACTTCTCCCTCCTCCCTCTCTTTCCTTCATAAATCCCCCCGCCCCCCCCCTCTCTCTCTCTCTTGTTGAGACGCAATGACGAATCAATCACTACCATCATCGTCAAGCATAGATGCCTCCACGCCCCTTTTGTCAGATCATGACGCCACTGGTTAGCGAAAACTGTGGAGTGTCGTCACCTCCACCCTCTTGGTCGTCGTCGCCCTTACGGCCGTTCTCATTCTCTTTGGGATCCGGTCCAAAAATCCACCACTACCACCATCCGACAACAAATCCAGCCATCACCACAATCCTCATTCCGTATCTTTCTAGCCGATCTCGAGGGGGAAACCTGTTGGAGTTTCGAAAAAGGCATCGCATGTGTGGACGTCTTCTTCCTTCAAATGGACTAATGATACGCTCGCTTGGCAACACGCCACCTACCACTTTCAACTGGAGAAGAACTGGATGAACAGTAACAAAATCTAAGAAATAATTACTCTCTCGTTTCTCTATTTGGATTTTCCTGACTATGGTTTGTTTTCTGATATTACTCTTTTCCTTCTTCCTTGTTCGGTGGGTGCTCCTGTGTTCATCCTTATCCTCTTGGTTGTCTATTGTATCCCAATGGTAAGCGACAATTTTTCTTGTGAGTTTAATCTGTTTTCCTAGTGCATCTATTCTTCCCCTAATAAAAATAGTGTGAAATATCATATTACTATTTCCTATTCCATGTTGTTTTTTCACATTTATGAACATTATAAGCATTAATAATTCCATAATTATGGATAAGAATTAGGTAACACTTTGAGGACATACTAAAATCCAACATCAACACCAAAAATTGGGTTGTCTTTGGGTTGATTTGACGTGAAACACAACCCAGTGCTTTACAATTCGTATTTCATAAAACTTACTACGTACATGACCTTTAGATCATTCACTCATTTTCTTCATAAAACATAAACATTTATGAATAATATAATATATATAATATTATATACCTTAGCCGTGTCGCCGCACTCAAAAATGTTGAAATTTGTCGTATCCCGTACCTACACCGTGTCCGCACCCGCACCTGTGTGACGTAGGGACAGACCTTTTGTCTAGTTAGCAATAATTGTGCTTACTATCTCTTTCAATGCTTTCATAATTAATAATTCAGTTAGAGGGTTCTTTTGTAGAAGCGATGGGAGATCACTATAACTACTATAATGTCAGGCATCTCGGGACACAATCTCCTATTTCTGTGTACTTTTTAAGTAAATTCATGTGATCTTATGATCATGTGTGCCCTCCTCCTCTCGATTATCATCCAAGCCCATTCCACCCAAGTCATGTATATCATTATATATCCGATAGCTTCAGCTGGTTATTATGTTTTTTCTTCAGTGAACCCCTTAATTATGTTGAAGTTCTGTTGCCCATTGCTCAGCTTGTAAACATATTCAAAATTCTTCATATCATCCAAGCCCATTCCACCTAAGTCATGTATATCAGTATATGTTCAATAGCTTCATCTGGTTATTATGTTCGTGTGAACCCCTTAATTCTGTTGAAGTTCTGTTGCCCATTGCTCAAGCTTGTAAACGTATTCAAAGTTCTTTATATTGAGAAAAGAGCTGGCAGTAATTTCAAATTTGAACATCACCAGGGTAGGCCGCTGATAGGGAAATGGTTTCGGCACTCAAAAGAACTTGACTTTGCAAAAATATCCAATTTTTAAACTGATTACATAACAGAACAAAGAAAAAATGATTTTGAAGAAGATCCCTCCCATGGAACTAGGGGTTTAAAAGAACATTTGTCAACAAGGAAAAGGTATGAAAGGAACCAAGCATTCATACGATACAGTCTATGATGCACGGGTATGCCTGTAAGGGCACCATACCCGTATCCAATACATTCGAGAAGCGGGTACACATTTTGGTACATTGGGTACGTACCCTTACCACAAAATACATACCGGTATATATATACACATACCGATAAGCATACCCTCTATTGGTATGCCAAGTACTTATATTGGGTATGTATTGGATCTTGGCCTGATTCAAATAACAAATTTTCAAGGTTATCCCCTGTATGCGTGAAGCCTAGTCCCCAATACTGGCCTTGTTGTTGTAGCCCTCTGGGTGTGACATTTTCAACACCCGTGAACGGCAGCAAGATCATCGAAGGCCCGACAGGCAACGGACAATAGTGGGACGTGCAACTGGTTGGTTTTGCCAGTGAAGTCCCGTACTCAGGTCATGGTTTTTCTGTCAATATCTTTTACGCTTATGTTTAGTCGTGTCTATGTGTGTGCATTCAGTGGTTGTTTTGGTCATATGCATAGCAAATGTTTGTTAGATTGTATTTATTTGTGGAGTATGTTGACTTTTGGATATGAGGTTTTCTTTGTCTCTTTTCGTTGTTTTGGCTTGTAAGGTTAGAGTGATATAGCGTTTTAGTGGCTCTCTAGCCGTTATAAATTTATAATGCTTCGAATTTGGTGGCCAACCTCCAAACCCGCTATAAGTGCTGCTATGAGCGCTATAGCGGTTCCCTAACTTAGATCTTGCTAACTGGCGGGTCGACCCAAATGAATATGGATCAAACCGGTCCAATTTAAACCATTTATAAAAAAGAACAAAAACCCTTTGAACTTTTTACTACTTCACTCTCCCTCTCCTCTTCCACCGTCACATCACTGGTGGCAACGACAAGTGGTGGCCACCACCAGCAACAACGTAAGTCTCTTCCTTCTCTTACTTTTCTTATCCTACCATGTCGTTGCTCCATGCAAAGGAGTCATGTAGTCTCTCTCTATATGTGTGTGTTTGTCTCTTCATCTTCTTTTGTGTGCTTCTGATGCATGGAACCGACAACCTCTGGCTTCTATTATTGCTTGCTTCTTGCTTTCATCTGAGTTTTTGTAGGACTCTCCTTACGTGCAGTACAATTAATGGCTTGCTTGGTTAAGATCAAACTTAAGACATCTCACTCTTGTTGTTATTGTTTCATTTGATAATTTAGTTAAATGTTTTGATTGATGAGAATCCAACTTTATGCACTGTATAGTGTTGGTTTCATGCTTGTCTCGTGCCACAAAAGTACATTAAATGTAGCCAAGTAGTTTGAATTAAGTGGATTTGTTTTGTAATGATTTGCATTTGTACTTGCAGCATAAGTAGTTACATGCAGCACATTGTATAGTGGATTCATAAATGGGAGTGTACATGTATAGTGGATTCATAAATGGGAGTGTACAGCTAAATCTGCTATAATCCCCACTACTGCTAGATTAGGGTCAACTACCGTCCACTAATGATACCATTAGTCAAGTTTAACAAGTCGGAGTTATCTGGTGAGTTCACTATATTCATGAATGCCCAACTTCTATGTCCTTTAGGGATTGTTTAAAGGATCCAGTCCCTTGCATGTGTTATTTTACCTCGAAAGCACACGAATGGTGAACTCATCGTAGAATCATTTTGACGAGTTTCATGAACATTCTAGCTTTGGTGTATGTTCTCTATCATGATTTATTGGCTACATGTGACATATTTTAGTTCAACATCCATGGCTCAAGAATTTGGAATTTTGGAGTAACTAGTAGATACTAGATAGTCGTGTGCTTACTCAAAATAATAATTGTTTTGTTTGTCTTTTATAATTTTTTAATTCAGTTGCCTATTCAATGTGACATTATAGTTTGTTTTATTTGTTAATGGTGCTTCCTCGGAGTTAGGGTGGACCATGAGTCCACCCTTCAAAGCTTTGTTGGTGGCCTTTTATGATGGAGCCTTCAGAATATGATTGATCCTTTTATTTTTGTTAAGCACTTAGGATGCATTATATTATGTTTAGAATCTGAATTTTCATATGAAAGATTTATGTATAAAGTTGAAAATGCTATTGAATGAAACTTTATTGTTTTCATATTTTATAATTTTTAGTTGGTGTTGTGTTTATATTTATTTGTGTAAATTTATCTTTTTATTATATTTTGTAATAGTGGTGTACCTGTACCTTAGTTTTAAAAGAATGTGCATACCCCATACCCATACCGAGTACTGGTACCTTACCAATATCCATGCAATGTAGGATACAGTCAGATATACATTACTGATAATCCTTTTATTTCGATAAATGAGATCGATCCAGATACCTTTTCATGAGATTATAGATACATGTTCTAAGCATCTAAACATCAGATACTCGCACTTGACAGAAACAGAATGCACAAAAAAATAATGCCTACGAGACAAACATGAAACATCTAATGAGAAGAAATTAATAACAAATAATTAACAGAGCACGGGTCACAGAAGGAAAGAAGAAAAATGCATAAAGTACACACTGAACTGTATAAAAGTTCAGAAAGCAAAACGACACTCAATAACCAATAGCAAGGTCATCAAATCCCCATTTCTTACTATTTCCACACAGGGGCAAGTTTCTTTGTCCTCTTGTAATAGCGAGCCAGCCGGTGAACCCTGCTCTCAACCAAGATCAACCTAAACTTGGAATCTTTGTCCTTGCGGTTCCTCTCTAGGTGCTTCCGAATAGCAACAGCCTTCTTGATGAGATGGTACAAGTCCTCAGGTATCTCCGGTGCAAGGCCTGCACTTTTTATGTTGATGACAAGTCCTCTGGATACTGCTAACAGAATACAGCCTAAGGTTCTATAGATGAAGAAAGTACCGTGGGCCTTAAGAATCCGGAGGATCTTACTCCCAGTCACACTGTTGACCTGGGCGATACCATGGGAATCACGAAGGATGACACCAATCTGAGATGGTGTCAAGCCCTTCTTTGCAAATTTGCATATGTTCTCCTCGACCTGCACGGGAAAAAGATCACCACAAAAGATTCCACGCATAATGTCATTTTGCAATGTTATGATAGAACGAGCAGATAAAAGAGAAACCTTCGTCAAATAGGAAGACCCAACACAGAGAAATGTATGAAATAATTATCACGCATTTCATTCAGATGCACCAGTAGTTTCATCACCACGTTATCATGCAATTGGCAATTTTAACACAAAAAGGCGCTACCTTCGTCAAAGATTTGTAAACAAATTATCGATCTCCCATCAAACAGGCAACTGCTCCACAATGGAATTTACCTCAAAGAGAAATAAAGAATAGCATAGCAATAAAAAGTGCATTTTCCAGAAGAAACGAAAAGTAGTAGAAGAATGAATCACCAAGCTAGGGAAAAGAAGGAAAAAGCGGATCTTTATCACCATTCTTTATCATTGTTAGGCCATCTAGCAAACCCATTAGTGTGAAAATCCTAGAGCATGAAATGAAACCAGCAAACCATTTCTGTTGCGAGAGAGAGAGAGAGAGAGAGAGAGAAAATTACATCCTGAGATGAGATCTTGAGCCAGCTTGGAGGTGTCCTCTTGTAAGGGAGGGCAGACGAAGAGATACCCTTTCTGTTTAAAAGAAATGAGAAGAAAACAATCAGAAAAATCGCAACCAACAATTGAACGTTCGATCGTCAATTTCCACAAGAGCGAGAGACAGATAGAATTACTCACCCTCGGCTGTGCATACGACCCATGGCTACGAGAGGTGCTGGGAACGGGAAGCAGAGAGGAACTCTTTGACTCAGGTACGCGGCCTACTTCCCACTCTACTCTTCTTCGGTTATGCGCTTCTTATCAACCAAAGAAACCCTAACTGAGCGGACCTGAAGGGCACGCCGCACTTCTCTTATGAAGCATGAGATGTCAAACGGGTCGAACTCGGATCCGATACAAGAAGTGAATCCGATTTAATTGGATTTTGTATCCGTATTTGGGTTCTAGTGACAATCTCATCACTGAAACCAACTGAATGAGTACACGAGTTGAATACGCGTTTAATTAATGCTCGTGTCGCACCCAGATTGCTAGCTCAATAGGCAGGGTCTCTGACTCCTCCAGTAGTTTACTTCCAATTCAATTTAAAATTAAAACATAAGTTATATTATCTTAGTTTAATTTCAATTCGATTTAAAATTAAAACTAAATCGAAACACAATAAGATGATCTTAATTTTTTTTACAAGAGGAGGCAGAAGAAGCCTAACATAGACACCCACATATGCACCCTCTATAAGTCAAATTCCTCACCAGCACCAACGCCACTAGAGGATCCTGTCATTGATCTAACACTTTGGGTATGACATTAATTATATTATTATGCAAAGTATCATGTATGTACTTTATACATGTAATGCAATAGTATAACATATTGATACAATCATACACATAATGTGACACATATACCCTCCCTCATACATCGTTCACACAGAGAAAAAATAAAATAACAATGAGTTAGATTTTAATTTGCTTATCTTTGAATTTAGCTTTCTATCCTTTTTACATGAAAAGAAACAAAGCTCATGCAGTTTTCACTAATCTTTTTATGAAGTCTCAACTCTAAACATTGATCTCCTAATCATCAATATAATTTTATAATTGTTTTATGATATTATAGTAGTACTAGGACTAGTTGCTCCATCAGTAGTGGAAATATCCTCAATGTATATGTCAACCGTAAACTTCTTCATGTTCTTGTGCTCAATCTTTTGCTCTTTTCAATCGTCTAAGTAAGCTTAAGCTATGAACTTATCATGTTGTAAGCTAGAGAAATACTCATCCAATATGTTCTCATTTGCACTAGGTATCTACTCCATAACAATAACTAAGGATAGAACAACAAACCTATCTTTAGCAATTAAAGATAAAATAAAATAACTTTATATAAACTCATAATTTTTGAAATTGTAAATGTTTTCAATCTTCATTATCTCTAAATGTGAGAGGATCGTAATAAGTAACAATATATGCCTCCAATTTAATCAAATTCACATATTTCGGATGATTATTGAACATTAATTTCAAAATATAACCAAGAGATTTACGGCTAAAAGAGGAGGATGTATGACTATTGTTGTTTTTTCTTCTACTCAATTGAACAAGATAGCTATTTGTATTACTATAATCTCTATATAATTGATTAAGGATTGATCTTTTATCATTAATTATATTATTGATTTCATGTTTATCCATTACAACTTTAGTATAATAAGTAGTCAATATATCTTCTCAGCTACCTATTTTAGTTTATGAACTAATTGCAGAAGTAACTAAACTAGTAGGAGAAAAGTTGTATAATAAAGTCACTTATCTATCATGTCCTATACATAATCGATTAGAGATGTCAAAATGGGCCTGGCCCGGGGGCGGGCCCAACCCGACCCTGGAAAAATGTAGGGTCGAGCTAGAATATCTTAGTTCATATTATAATCTGATTCAAACGGACCTACCCGTCTGACCCTAGGGGCGACGCGGGCCAGGCTGGGTTGGCCCGTAGGGCCACAGACACATCGGATATTAGATTGAGTCAATAGGACCCGATTCATATCTACTTAAAATCCAAACTCAACTATAATAAAAAAACTATGTATATAATATATACTACATATATAATAAAACTTTATATATATGTGTATACATATACATTCATATATTTATATATACATATATACACATGTAATAGAAAAAAACTGTATATATGCATATGTAATTGAAAAAGCTATATATAGTATATATATATATATATACATATATATAATACATATTTATACATGCAATAAAAACCTATATATAATAAAAGTATTTATTTATTTATTTATTTATATGGGCCGGCCTGACCCAACCCAACCCATATTTTTCTCGGCCCTTCAGGACCAGGGCCAGACCAGCCTAACCCGTATTGACATCTCTTTAGTCAATCACGTAAGGTTGTTTCAAATATATACTAATGAAGAAGCTACTTCTACAAATTGGTCAATCATCAATAAATTACAAGATGTATAATAATCATTAAATAATATATTTTGACATCGTAAAAAATAGACCAGATGTTTAAAGAACTCTTATAAATGTTTCAATAGACTCAAACAAATTCAGTTGTGTAAAATAAAGATACATAAACTTAGTTCATCAGTCTTTATTAAGATATAATATTTAAAAGATTGAATTCTCGTAATGTCTTCCGTTCTTTTGAAATTTTCTAGGTCTTGTCAATTTTCTCTTGCAAATGTCAATGCAAACATTCATTTCTAATATTAATATAAAATTATGGATAACTCTAATAGGTTGTATTTCACATTCTAGAATTTTCAAATTCTAAATAGGTTAACATATTCTTTATAAGTTAGGAATAACACATGTATTTGCAACAAGATTATCAAGTGAAATAGATAATACCTTGCAAGATAATCAATATTCTTCAAAAACTTATTTGAGAAACTAACAAATCTTGTGTAATTTGTGAGTTATCAAAGTAACAACGTGTAAGATTAAATTCTTAAATCGATCAAGTATCTTCTATTCAATTAACATCAATGCCTATGTATGCATGCAATTGCCAGTTACAGCTCTATATATCACCATGTAATGAAACATTATGATTAAGTGAAGTAAAAACTGTAGCTAACTCTTTTCTTCTCTTCTTTATATAATATATGTGCATATCTTAGAAGTAATTGTCTAGAAATAGGTATTATTAAAGGATTATGTATATATCAAGTTTTTGGTTAAAACTAAACAGAAGATGTTCTACCGACACAAAGCATATAAACTCATCTCTATCTCAAATGGGGTAGTGAAAAATCCCTATTCACCGGTGCAAGGACTTTTCTCTAAAAAAAGTTTTGTTTGCCGAACATCAAAACCAATTTTTATTGGATGTTTTTTTCATATGATGGTTTTGTTGTTTGCCATAGAGATCTCTAGGTTTAAAGTTATAGATCTTTGTAGAGTAGTTATATTTCATTTGATTAACAATACATTCCTTATCATATTGTTTTATAAGATGAATCTTGAAAAGATATGTTCCTTGTGATTTGACTTTTAGATGATATTTTTTTGCATTAATGATGGTTATATTTATCCAACTTCTAGTGGCATAATGATCTCATGCATAAATAAGGTGTTAAAGTCACTACTAATATTTATAGTACTTTTTTGGCTTCGCAGTATCAACGGAGGTCTTTTAAGGAATATGACAACTTTGACTTTTAGTAAAAATGACTTTTCTTTGTATTTAAAGCAGAAAACACCATCACCAAGATTAGACATTGATTTGACAAAAATTTAGAGTGGATGATTTGAATAGATTGAAGACATGTAGAGTCAAAGACTTTGAGTGGAAAAAAATTAGAGAAATTGTGTACGAAGTTATGAATTATGAAAAGGAGTAAGTATAAAGAGAGAGAAAGAGTGACAAGAATTAGTAAGCATTAAGCAGTGAGCTGGAGAACTTAAAATTTGAATGTCAGTCCTCCTCAAGAGTACTTAGAGATTTTTGAAATCCAAATATTGAAGATATTTAAAAAATCGTGATGCTAACAAGAAAAATTCATATGAACTTTTTAATATTATTTTCTAACCTTTATCACTATTCTATTTATTTCTAACCTTCATTTTATAAAAATAGTAACCGAATTATTCTTTCAATTATTTTAATATTAATTTTTTTTAAAAAATAAACATTTTTGCTTTAAAATTTTATAATATTTTAAGATACACAATTAAACTGTTGATAAAGGCAATGAATGACCCGTGCGGTTATTGAAAACCTTTTTCATTTGAACGGTTTATTATTTTATATAAAAATTGATAAGATCAGTCTGAGTCTTATCTGGTCCATTCAAAAGGACGGATGATCCGTCTAAGTCTTTCTCTCTCTCTTAGTAGAAGTATTATTTAGTATCAAAACTTTTCTTTTCTCAAAAATATCAGTTTAAGTAACATTATTTGCAATATTTAAATTTTACCCTCAAAGATGCACTGCAAGTTGTGGGAGTGCATCCTGACTGACTGCACATCTAGCTTAGTTTCAAGAGAACTTCTCGGGCTAAACCCCCTTGGGGCCCTTATTGGATACTCGCCAAATATAACCCAATTCTTCGAAACCTATGAGGCAAGGTGTGTAAGACAAGTGTTGTAAGGATATGATCCATTAACAACTCTAAGTTGTTACATTTTCCATCGGTGCCAAACCCAAATATCCCAAAACTTGTTTCCCAGGATGGTTGGGGTCATAATGTGTAAACATTTTATCCAAGCCTAATTCAATTGTTGCAGTTCCTTCGTTTAGGTCATTCACGCATTAAATCTAGTGCCATCACTAGTACAAATTGTTTTTTTTTGTAATTATTCTAAGAAAAGCTATTTTTAGTGGTTCAAACCGCTAGCAACCAGATACAACCATTGAAAAAAGACCATTAGAAATATGAGAGTTGAAAAAAACCACAACAATTCTCAGAAATATGTAGAGAATTGTTGAAAATATCTCATCAATCTAGAACCACCGAAAAAAGCTTTTCTGCCAATTGTTGGAACCGTCGATAACGTTCTGTTGAACCGAATAGTTTTCTGGCACCTGAAAATTTCTAATGTAATACAGAAACCACTGGAATTAGTTTTTTAAAAACCGTAAAAAAAAGTCTTAGGTAAACATAATCTTGTGTGTGTGGAGGGGGGTGCAAATTATCTAAATGCTTAATGGGAATCGTTGGAATTAAAAGGTATGACTGTTGAAAGCGGATGCATGATGGATCAACTGCTAGAATTGTTCATTTTAAAAAATTGAATTTATACTAGTGAATACTATGGTAACCAACATGCTATTTGTGTTTTGGCCCTCCTTAAAATCAAGTCTAACATCGGGGAATATGACGTCACAACGACATAGATTAAAGAGAGAAACAAAGGAGTTGGAGAAAACAAAAAGATAGATGAATCATTGGAGACATGCAAACATCTTATGACTCTTCAGGAAACAGTTTCTTGCTTCCATATGAAGCTGAATCTCCCAGTTTAGTTGGCAATAGAAGGTAACTTCTCACCCGAGGAAGGGTTAACATAGTCTAGAGGATACTTGCTCAATTGATCGCCATCTTGCTTGAAGCAACTCACATCCGTCTTCTCTTGAGTTAGGTAGGGAGTGCAATTCTGGTCTTGTGTATAAAACTTTTTACAAAACCAGAAACTCAAAAGTTTAGCACTAAGCACCAAAAGCAAAGTATACCTCCGAGAAAGGATATCGATCATGATGTTGGTACTTCTTATCTTGTACTTTATAACATAGGGAAAGACTTCCAAGTATTCAACCCATTTAGCATTCTTCTTGTCAAACTTTCCTTGACTTTGAATATACCAAGTGCTTCATAATCCGTGTAGATTACAAAGGTTGGAGAAGTATGTACGTTACATTGTCTTTGATGTCGTTCCAACTTGATAGCCAGCTTGAAGACATCATCAATGAATACATAAGGTTGGAGTTCCATGACGTTGGCTATATCATACAACAATCCATCCAGTACCGACATCTCATCATCAAGATTTCAAAGTTCTTGATGTAATCCTCAATACTCATGGATCCTTGTTGAGACCTTGGAGATGGAGATAGAGTTCTTGTTGGTAGTATTTCAGCATGAATCTTCACAACATCTCCCTCTTCATGATCCCCAAGTACGGATCTCAGGGTCACCATCATGCCTTCTCCATTCTTGAAGATTTATCTACTATAGACTGACATAATTGGTAAACTTCAATACCACTACTTGCACCTTCATTGGTTTCGAATAATCATAATATTCAAAAACCTTATCGATCTTATGAACCCAATCGAGGAAATTTTTCGGAGAGCTTCCACCTTTGAAAGATAGAATTGGTATCTTCGGTCGAAATTTATTTCGATCATGTCTAGGAGGTGGATGACCTTGTATAAGGAATGGGGGTGCTTCTCCCTCAAGTTCAGGAAGGCCTCGTAAGGAGGAAAAGGCCATTGATGGATAGGAGTGGGTAGAGGGTGCCCTTGAGATGCTAAGTTCGCACACTTCACGTTGAAGTGCTTCAACTTGACGTTCAAGAGCTAGGATTCGGGATTCATTAAAGGTAAGGACATGTGAGACTTCAACTGAAGGTTCATCATGGGTATGGGGTTAGTGCCAAAACTAGCCATAGGGGCACTTAATGAGAATTTTAGACGTGCTAGTAGAAACTTACCAAATAAGATAAATCCGGACTGCAATAAAAATTTTTATGGAATCATTTATAGATTTCGATCTAGAACTCCGATTGAGTTGAAAATTGGTTAGAAGGTTATCTAATATGTCTTCAATTGGTAAAAAATATTTCTCGAAATGGACAAGCCAATGAGAAGAAATGGCTTTTGTAACTCGATGAGATGTAGAAAATTACTGTTGGACTTGAGTTTGGATGTCAATGAAAGCACCAAAATTGATGTGCACCGGATTTGCTAAAGCAATCCACCACAAATTCATGATAAGGATCACACCAACAACTCGCCACTAAGCCTCGCATAAGACTTAGATAAGAAGAATAAAGGACAAGAAGGCCTTGGGAAGGAACCCTACTTGAAACTTCCAGGACTTTTATTATTTCAAGAATGACTAAACAAGGTGCCCTCCAATACCAACCTAGAGGGGGTATTTATAGGGTTGAAGAGGCTTTATTGTATATGCCTTGTACAAGGAAACCTAGCTTTGGAGATTTGAAAAGTTTCCAATGCCCACCAATTGTGGTTTTCTTTCTACAAAACTTACTAAACACATCGACGATACTAGAAATAACAAAGGAAATATCTAACAAGCAATATGGGCCTTATTATAGGCAATAAATAAAGAAAAACATGGGTTTGACTTGACATATTGAGGCTACTTAGATTTAAGCCAAATAATACAATTTATATAGACTTAACTCGTGACAATTTTGGAATGTGTGGGAACATCTTTAATTGCGTCAAGTTCTTCACGAGAATAGCAATAGATGACTTCAACTTCAATCCAATGAAAGTGTGTTAAATTACGAAAGGTGGAGTTCCATGCTAGTGTGAGATGGGTCTTGGATCAAGTCATGGGCTATTCAATCCATCTCATTGTATTATTGAAATATGAGCTAATGGTTGCGTTCAGGCTAAAGTCATTTGAACCTAGTTTTGTGCCCGGGTTCAAAGTCAACAAGTTAGAGTCGATGTCCTCATCATTAAAGATGGAATCCACACATACTGTGTATCACGGACCCAGCTAAAAGAGGAATTTCATTTGAAAAAATTTGCATGTAAAACATGGTAATGTCCAAAGGTAGTGTACACAACTGATCTCAACAAAATGTGGAATGTGAATCTGATAAACAAGTATGCCACATGAAGATTTGATGAGAAGATTTTAGGTAAATGTATAAAGCCTAACACTCTACTAGGGCCAAAACCAAGTCTAAATCATTCAAAATCATCATTATTTGAAAGACCTGAGTATGTAGAATCAAAAGGTAATTAAGCAACTCTTTTCTTGCTTCATTAACTGATAGTGAGTGTAGTTTATAAATATGTGCATGGGGACGGGTGACCAAGGCTCTCTCATTGTGATTACCTTGGGATCCAGAGAAGCGGGATCTGGGCCTGGGCCCATATCTGCCCTGGACCCAAAGGTTGAGGCGGTTGCATGACCAGCAATATGACGACAAATGCACCACGGTATGGTGAATGTCACGACCATCAGGGAGAGGATGAAAGAGGGCAAAAGAGAGGGTTTCGGTAACCCTTTCAACTTCCCTTCTTCCTATCCCCTCCAATTTCTGCCGCCACTGCCACCTGTAGGCAGTGATTTGTGGGTGCAAGTGGCCGGTTTGGGTATGTGGGGAGTGCTTCCACCCCGGGGTGGTTGGAGAAACACCGACGGTTTTGAGACCCACAACGGCGACCAGTGGTGGTTTCGTTGGCATCGAGGTAACTCGTGTCTTGAATGAGATAGGCCAAGGTATAAATCGGGTCAGGCAGGTCAATTGTGTAAATGGGTCTGGGTTTATTAAATAAATCTAAACTGATATAGAATGGAGCAAAATTCCTTAAATGAATCCATCTCGAACTGACATGGATCCAAGTTGTTTTTTAGGTTATATCAAGGTCATTTGGAATCTGTTTTCAACGTAGATTGAAACATCAAGTTCGTGGTAGAATAAACTTTAATATTAGAATGTCTTTTTATGATTTGGGCAAGATGTCAAATGATTTTAGACTAGAAGAGTTGAAAATGCTATCTTTATTTAAGATCTGGTTAAAGTACCTTTATTCGGTTTCGAGTCACACAACCTTTGATTTGCATGCGGTTTCAATTCTTATTGGATAGTTTATCATTTATTAATGCTTTTATGTTTGTTTAGTTCCAAAATTGGAATGATTAGAAGATGGTGTATTTCGAGAATTGGATATGACTAGGTGGATACGTTCCCTCTTTGGGTACATGCTAAAAAATAGTTTTGCTTAGTTCTTGTGATGCTGTAATTACATTGCTTTATTAGCACCTTAAATTATTATATATGCTTGCTTATTGAATGCGTTAGAAATGTTTTATTACTTACATTTGACATAGAATGAGTATGCTTCTGTGCAAGTCAAACTGGTTGCACCTCTCAACGGTATTTGCATAAAAATGAAAGTGGACTCAAGAAATTCCAATCCCACCCTATTTTCTGCCATACAAACAACCCCTATATACTCAAAGAATACCTCATGCTCCTCTCCATTTTAACCAACGAGCATTACTTCTATGCGTAACATCTCCATCAATTCTTCCATCACTTTGAAAAATTGACCCTAGGTATTAAAAAATTTCCTTTTAGGGGATGCAATGTGTGCCAATTTTAATTTCTATGTCCTCTGAAGTAACCAAATGATCAAACTTACATTCCATATATTATTTCTTTGTTCTACTAAGTCGGAGACCTTTGCTTTTTAATATTTCTCTACATAGTTCCAATTTTCTATTAACTTTTTCCTTAGACTCCTCCACTAGCACAATGTCATCTGCAAATAATATACACCAAGGTACTTCATCTTGAATATGTTTTGTTAACTCATCAATCACCATTATAAATAAGTATAGACTTAAAGTTGATCCTTGATGTAACCCAATATTAACTTCAAAGAAGTTTGTCATTCCTTCATGAGTCCTTACACATATTTTTGCACCATCGTACATGTCTCTTATAAGGTTAATGTATGTCATTAGCATACCTTTTTGTAAGCTTTTTCTAGATCAATAATTATCATGTGAAGGTCTTTCTTTTTTGCTCTAAAATGTTCCATAAGCATCTCAAAAGGTGAATCGCTTCAACAATAGATTTATCTGACATGAATCCAAATCCCGTGCTCTAGAATGTTCCACAAGCATCCTATGACAAGTGGATTCTTATCTAATCCAATTTATTTCCACACTTCGCAAGCAAAAATCAGTTTCTGGTTGGCAATTTCATGTTTTCAGATCAGCTCGTATTCGTCATAAACGGACTACTGCAAACATAGCCAATTCCTTTAAGATAGAACCCTTGTGGAAATTTCGTACTTCTAGCTGTGTCGATAAGATGTTCACATGGCCATCTAACAATTGTCTTGTTATTTTTCTTTGATGATATTTTGGGTAGACATGAATATGTGCCTTAGAGGTCGCATCTGGATCAGGGTTTTGTGCCAAGTATTTCCAACCCTAGAAATCAGCACGGAACTATGACCACTATTTTATATACACTAGTTCCTTGTCCCATCTTGTTCTTATTCCATTCACAAGTCATCATATGCACACCAATATAAATAAGCATATCAAAATACATTTGATTTGAGTAACGCAATAAGAGTCCACTCAGCTGGTTGCTACAGTTGCTTTTGTTGAATATCATCTCAATAAACAAGAAAATCAATAAACTGCAAATCAACACCACATCTGAAAACGAGGGCCGACAACTTCTCTTGCTGTTGTGCTACTCTTCTCTCTTATTTCATAACATTACTTAAAACTAATTACAATTACGATATTTTAAATACATACTTGTAACTTGAAAGACAAAAATACCCTTAATTTTTTGTTATCGTATTATGTTTTTGTTATTTAATTTCTGTTAGTGTAAAATTCTGAAGGTAAACTGAATTCTCATCCTCTTGGATCAGGGATAAGATTTTGATCAAAGAGGATCAGAATTCACTTTACCTTCAGAAATTTACACTAACAGAAATGAAATAACAAAATCATAATATGATGGTATGAATAAATTTACACTTACTATGTACCCTGAAGTGGATCTTCTATCTTCTGCTGAACCTACCCAATCCACATCTGAATAAATTTCAATGTTCAAGGATGAATGTGGTATGAATATTAACCCGAGAGTGATGGACGATTTCAGATATCTGATAATATGGAACACCATGTTCATATGATGTCTAGATGGTGAGTGCATCCATCTACTCACATAACTTACTACGAAACTAATATCTGGCCTTGTAATTGTAAGATATACCAACTTTCCCACTAATCTTTGATATTTGCCCACATCTTCGTAAGGTTCTTTAGAATTTTCAACAACTTTCTTTTGTACTTCAATATGAATGATACATAGCCAACAATCCTCCATCCAGAATATATTTGCGCTAAAAATAAACAGTAATTACATCTAACAATTTCTATTCCAAGGAAATAATAGAGTTTTCATAAGTCTTTGAAGTCAAACAAAGTATGCAACTCCTTTTTTAATGAAATAATTCCTTCCACATCATCACCAGTAAGAATGATATCATCAACATATACAATCAAGAGAATTGTTTTCTTTTCCTACTTAACAAGCAATGTGTGATCACTAATGCTGCGCTTGAAACCCAAGCTAAGTATTTTATCACTAAATTTTTTGAATCACGCTCTAGGAGATTGCTTTAAACCATATATAGATTTCTTCAGTTTGCGTACCTTATGTGGTGCATTTTTGAGGTCATAACCCGGAATTAAATCCATAAAAAATTTCCCTGTAAGATCTCCTTGGAGAAAAGCATTGTTCACATCCAGCTGCCATAAATCTCATATCTGGTTAACTGCTATGCTTAGTAGAATTCTGATTGAATTTAGCTTTGCAACTGGAGCAAAAGTTTATGTATAGTTAATACCATAAGATTGACTATAACCTTTTGCTACCAACCTTGTCTTGTATCGTTCTATATTACCATCATATCTATACTTTATGGTAAATACCCATTTGCAACCCATAGTCTTCCTCTGTGGTGATAAATCTGTAAGTTTCCATGTTTGATTTCTTTCAAGAGTTACAATTTCTTCTCTCACAGCTGTTCTTCATTTTGCATAATGCATAACCTCTTCAAATGTCTTTGGAATATAAGATTTTTTTGCATTCATCACAAACAACTGATATTCTTTTCGATAATTAGTATAAGAAACCAATTTCTGAATTAGATATCTAGTTGCTTCACGTTTTTCCTTCTCAAGAGCAATAGGTAAATCATCTGAAATAAT
Organism: Brasenia schreberi; assembly: GCA_036023115.1. Classification (NCBI taxonomy): domain Eukaryota; kingdom Viridiplantae; phylum Streptophyta; class Magnoliopsida; order Nymphaeales; family Cabombaceae; genus Brasenia; species Brasenia schreberi. The sequence continues at coordinate 35,671,566 of JAYKKT010000092.1, read as the reverse complement.
AGATAAAGTCAAAGGATTTACCTGAGTTGATGATGGAACTGATTGGGGGAGAGTATCTTGATCGAGAGTAGCATTAGGACTTGGTAGAATTATCTTCCTTTCTCCTCTTGAATAAGTACGCTATTCTTCCATCTTCAAAGGTATGATCACCTGCTATTCATTTTCCTTTGTGTGATCCATTTCTCTAAGTAGTATCGGCAAGACAATAGAGGTAAGAGTATGTGGTAAATTGATCCTATCATCACCAAAGTATGGAATATTTTTATGAAATGTCACGTCTATCGTGACATAGCTCTTCCTTCTTAACAGATCATAATACTTATATCCTTGTAGATGAATATCCCAAGAAAATACACTTAACTGCTCTAGCATCAAGCTTGTCCCTTACATTACTGAAAATATATACAAAACAAGTACATCCAAACACCCTTAAAGGTATATGAAATTATTTTTGAGTAGGGCATAAAGAATGAAATGGAGAATCACCAGAATATTACTGGGCATGCAATTTATTCCCCCAATAAATTTTGGGATATTATTCCCAATTAATAAAGTTCTTTTAACTTCTAATATATGTCTATTCTTCCTCTCGGAGACCCCATTTTGTTGTGGAGAGTATGGGCAAGACATTTGATGTAAAATCCCATAACTTAAAAAAAAAAGAATGTAGTGATTGTGACATAAATTCTCTTCTATTATCACTATCAATGACCTTAATAGGTAATTGAAATTGAGTATGAATAAATTGACAATATACGGGTAGAATATTCTTCACTTCATCTTTGGTTTTCATGAGATAGATCATAGTGAATCGTGTGCAATCATCTATAAATGAAATAAAATATTTGTAGTCATGAAAGGAATTAATAGAGACCCAAACATCAGAATGGTCAATTTCAAAAGGTTTTGAAGCACTAGTTTCATTCAAAGAAAATGACACGATTATGTTTAACCTTTTGGCAAGTTTCACATTTCAAAATAAAATCCCTACAACAAAATTCAAGTAATATCATCCTAATTTTGGATAGCAGAAGATATCCCAGTCTTCGATGCCATAATGTTAAAGCTTCATTTTCTCTCTTTAGGAAGAATAGATTGCAATGCTATTTGTCTGATCTCCTCAAAGAAATAAAGTCATTTTCTTACACTACTCCAACCAAAGATCTTTTCTGTCCTCAGTTTTTCAAAAATACAGCAAGTAGAGTCAAAAGTTACTAGACAATGTAAGTTTGGTTAAGGCATGAACTGATAAGAGATTGATGAAAATATTTAGGACATGTAAAATATTTTTAAGGGTCTCAAAACTAGTGACTATACTCCTTTTTCCCACAATAGGGGTGTTCCATCGACCACCTTGATTTCAATCTCTTCCTAAATTGCTTTATAGTCATAGAACAAGTCTTTCATGCCCATTATGTGGTCTATTGCACCATAATCAATCACCCATATTCTAGAATTAGATGAAGGATTATTACCCAATGCCATAAACGAGAAAGGATACACCATGATATCCTTTAAATCACCAGTAGAAGACGTATATGCAGTGTTTGATTCATTTAATCTAGCTCTAAGTTCTTTAATTTCCTTCTTCATATCGATCAAAACATTAGTCTCCATAGTATGTTTCTCAACGTGATCACTGAAATAAGCTTTGTTCTGTCGTTCTGATTATAATTAGGTTTGCCCACTAATTCCCAACACGTCTCTTTGTATGTCCGGTCTTGTCGTAATGTGAACTCAATTTATCTTTTTCGTCTATATTAAACTGAAATTTGCTTCTGCCGTGACCACCAAAGCCACCTCTACCTCTAAATCCTGCAATAGAAGTTGAGTTTTGACTCATAAATGCACTTGTATCTTGGTTGATCTTGACTCTTTTTTCTAATTGCTTTCAATTCTCTTCTCGCAAGAGCAAAGAATAAACTGTACTTAACAATGGAAGCTCTTCTCTACTTAGAATATTGTTTTTTACTGTCTCTACTTCGAAAAGATTCCTTACAAAAGATCAAACACTTTCCGTTATTCAAATTCATCGTTCATTTTTTTCATACAATTTTGGCATTTAGTTTTAGAATAATATTGTAGCACTTTCCATAAACCATGTAGTTCAACATAATAATCACCAACGGACCTTCCACCTTATCGACATTTTTTAATTTTCTCTATAATCTCATACATCTTTTCTATGTTTTTCTGCTGAACATATGCATCCTGCGCAACCAACCAAATATCTTTCGTAGAATCCAAGAACATAAACGTGTTAACAATTGATGGTGTTATGGATTGAATGAACAAAGCACTGACCAATGCATTTTCCTTATGCCATTTAGAGTACGAAGAATCATTTACATCAAGCGTGGGAATATCTTCAACGAAATATTCTTATCACCCCTTGCCATCACGACTAGTTCTATAGATCTAGCCCATTGAAGATAGTTTCTCTAATCTAGCTTTAAGCTAGTGATATAAAATCCTACAATTTTATCTGAAGAGAGATTTTCCCCTTTCTACACACTTCCCTTTATCAAACATTGTAATTGCCCCCTATTTTTAGAGTTGAGATATTGTTTTTCGGATTTTGAGAATAAAACTTTTCAACTTTACTGTAACTTCTTTTTCGAAATGAAAGATTCTTGAAATATCACTCACCTGAACCAATGATTCTTGGGCGGCACCTGATAGGCTCTACCCTAATCCCGTTTTTCCTTTATAGATAGTTGCAAATACATGTTAATCTTGCACATAAGACTCTGATACCATGTTAAATATCATCTCAATAAACAAGAAAATCAATAAACTGCATATCAACATATGAAAACGAAGGCCTGTGTGCTCCTCTTCTCTCTCTTATTTCATTCCATTACTTAAAACTGATTATAATTAAAGTATTTTAAGTACATATTTATAACTTTAAAAACGAAAATACCTTTAATTAGTAATCTTAATGCTAGACGAATCTTTTTCAAGAAGATTTGAATTCAATTTACCTTCAGAAATTTACACTAACAGAAATTAAATAACAAAAAACATAATACGATAATAAAAAATTAATTTATCTTCAACAGTTTTTTCATGAAAAGGTCACACCAACGGCCCAAGCTAACATGTCCGGCGCAGCTCTCGACTTTAGAGTGAAAAGGATCACAAGTCAACCAATTTCAGTTTGCAACCTATAACCTCACTATTCACAAATAAACACTAATTTGAATAAAGTTGCATATGACGAGGCCAGGTTTGTCCATACACATCTTTCTTATGATAGTGCTTATCCCACGACCAGGGAACATCTGAGAAACCACAAACATGGAGTTAGACAGCCGGGATGGCTATTAGCAGAGCAAAATGAAGATTTATACAAAATGTGTAATCAACCTTCAGAGGTGTATGGCTCCGGAGGAAGCTGATATGGCACAGGCAAGCGTATCAATGCAGAAGATGATACATTTTCATTTTCTTCCCAACAGAGAGTGACGAGTTTTGTTCCTTCTCTGTCTCGTGCCCCCCCAATCTCCCCCTGCACATTCTAGGAGGCAACCCACTTTATGGCCTTAAAGAGGAACGATATCAAATTGTCAAGAGAAGCCAACAAATAAATTAGGTAAATGAGTAAAACACAACACACAAAGTACAACACACCATGCCATCAAAACAAAAAGAAGTGGCTGGAACTTAAGATAGAAATACCAACGGCAAAACGTGGTACCTGCGTCAGTCCTTCACCATGCGTACAAGAAAATTGGGGGCGATCCTTAGAGACCAGAGAAGGCAAGAAGATGACTCCAAGCTGACCATGTTTGGAAAAACGAAAAACGTTCAATGTAAAAGCTGTTGCAGAAAATGTTCAAAAGGAGAAACGAAATTGATGTTTTATATATATTTCTGAGTGCATTAGAAATAGCCCAAATACACGTCACCATTGCAGATAATAATACAACAACAACAACTAAGCCCTTTCCCATACTAGACGGGGTCGGCTACATTGATTCTTTGTTACGAGAATAATGCTATTTCAAAAGTACATCTTTTTTATGAGAAAAATGCAAGGGATAACACCTAATTCAACATGGAACTGCAAAGGTTTCAACAAGTTCGTGTCATGGATAAAAAAGAATTGCGACTTTCTCATGCCTGCGTTATAAGAATAGAGATCAGTAATTGTCGCAAGTTAGCTAGATCATCCCCAGAGGAAAAATACAAGCAGTTTTGGAGCAGTTATTTAGTACACGTCATTGACCATCAAGAGAAGCCTCCTGCCGTTGGTGAATCTTTCTTTTCATAGAGGCGCATCCATCTTCACAAATAATAAAGAAACAATCGACTCATATCAGGAAAAAACACTCACCTTCTCATAAGGTGGCCTACTGCTGTTGGCGGATACTTCAATATTGAGACATTTATTGATATAAGCACAAAAGATGGTGGATACTGTGACATATAATGCACAGAGACGAAGTCAGTAGAAGAGCCCTTCAAAATGAAAACCCAGAGGAGTTGCTTGGGATATTAACGGAAATATCTCTTAGATGTGGGCAGATACGGTGACATGATCAAGAAGGGCCCCCTATTCTTCTTCCTCACTCTTCTACTTCTCCACGTTCTTCCTCCAGTTTTTCTTCTTTTTCTTTTTATTCATCATCAGTTCCTAGATCCATGATTGCGTTGTTCAAATGACACAATATATCAATCATGTTAAAGTTCTATGGCCTTTATTGTTGCAATTATTTTAAAAATTTTATGTGTTTATTTATTTTAAAGTCCCTTCTTCACCAACAACGATGTGAAGTAGAAGGTGAGATCATGAAACAAAAATCTGCAGAACAGAAACCCAAATATCCATCAGAAGTAACTAGCCTTGAAGATGTAGAAAACAAAGTGCATCAGAGTACATATGATGAAAATGAAAACCCCAAAATAAGTGGAACATAAGAAGGCGGAGACAAGATGATTTGTGAAACTCATACTATTAGGACATAGAGGTGTGATTGGCTAACATTATTTACATATTGAAGGATCAAAAGTTTGCTGGAACAACGGAAAATAGTATAGTAATGCTCAAAAGCAAGGATGAAAGGGGCATCTAAAATTGAACAAACTGTAGAGGTATCAAGCAAATGAGCCGTGCCATCTAAAATTGCTCTCTAGTTTGCATCCTCTAAAATAATGGGGGTTCTTCTTCTTTGACTCAATCATCAAGAATATAATATTTTCATAGCTAAGTGGGTCATATGACACCTTCCTTGCCCTTCTTGCATCTCTTTGCATTTGTTTATAAAAAAAAATAAGAAAAAGAATACAATATAATTAGAAGTTAAAAAATCATTACTTTCGCATCCACTCGAATTACATAAGCAAACCTCAATAAGTTTGGTGCATCTACACTAAAAAGAACCCACCATTCATCTAAAATAAAATATAATAAATGAAAGGATTAAATCTTAAGAAGCAATACAAGTCATAAGAATGAAGAAATAATAATAATTTATCAAAAAACCAAATCATACATGACCGTATCTGGGAGCGAAGTATTGCAATTGGCCTTTCAAAATCGCCAACACTATGAATATAATTGCTTAGCTCTAAATGGATGTTGCACCAAGTAGATGAATTTTGCATAAGGTCAATTGCATTCAATATCCCTTTTTTACTTCTTCATCCACTACAAAGTTGGGAGAACAAATCATAATGCATTTGCCTGTTCTAGTGTAAATCAATTATCTTCTAAATCTTCTTTAAAAAATGACCACTTGCGGTCAAGATTTGCTTATATTTCCAATTTGGCCTTATCTATAGCATTATATATATATATATATAAGACATAACATGCCTACTTTTACTGTCTATCATTCTCATTACCTTGACTAAATGCATAATCATCCTCAAACACCTTTTTCAATACATTTTTTGTATGATAAGATTTAAACAATAAGAACAATCGTAGCAAATCTTGTCAATGAAGGCCTAATAAACTCCCTTGCACTAGTGTGGACTATCATCAAATGCCATACATATGAGTGATTATAAATAAGCTTTGTGACATTTCTGCATGTATCAATTGTTCCTTTGATTTAATCCATTGCACTCAATTCCTCAAGCATTAAGTCTATGCAATGTGCAATACATGAGGTCCATACTAAGGATAATGGTTTGACTCAAGCATCTTACTAGGTGCTCTAAAATTTGCACCATTATCAGTAATGAATTAAACAACATTTTCAACACCTACATCCTCAACATCTTCAAAAATAGGAAGCAAGATATCTACAATTTTATTAATATGGAATAGGTTATAGGATTTCAAAAATAATGTCTCCTTTGAACACTAGACGAAAAAGTTTATTAATGATCTACGATGACCATCTGTCCAACCATCAATCATAATAAAACAACCCATAATTTTCTATGACTCCTTAAATTTAGAACTTTATTTACAAACAATATCAACCTATTTTTGTAGCAATTTACCTTTCAAAGCATAAGTAGAGACCTTATAACTAAATCTCACATTGACAATAGCATCTACCATGCTTGAAAAAGAAAATGAATTCGCAACATATTTTCATAAAAAAACCTAAACACTTGAGATATGCTTTCTTAATTACCTCATTTGAAGCCATAACTAATATAATGCTTGGTTGAGCTCTAAGAGTTGTACCTGGGAGAATAAATGAAGGCATTTCTCTACTAACCCATATAGTCATTGGATGAGTAGGAGATCTTATAGTTGAACAAAAACCAACTCTACTATTACTATCACCAGAACCTACACTTTTTCCCTTCTCTCGCCTTCTCCTATCTCCTTAACTGTGTCCTCCTCAACCACATCATGACCATGCATTTTGTCATTGTAAATCTCTCGAGAAGCATCTTCAACTGGTTAAGACATATCCTAACCACCTATTTCTACTCTCTCTCTTTGCTGTAATCTTTTTCTCTCCTTTGTAGCCTCCAAAACTTGTTAAATTTCATACTTTACATCTTCGGGTAGCCGATGACAAGCACTTGCATTTTTTTTTATTTCTATAAGGTGAAGTTTCATTTAAAAAATACCCTCATGCTTAACCTCGTTATAGTACATACACCTATTTATAAGCCTAATGCCTTATTGTACTGGGGTGCAATACTTTCATGCTTAATGAAACCGATCGAACGCTATTAAGCTGAGAAGAAATGAACAACAAGAAAAAAGCTTTTGGAAGGTGAGGAACCTCGGAACGTATGAAAACCTCAAAATTTTCAAGTGAAAAATCGGTTGTGAAAGGATTAGAAATGAAAAGAAAGGTGTATGCCATGGGTTTGAGAGTAAAAACTTGTGATTTCTTTACAAAATCAAGCAAATGATAGGTAGAAAAAAGTTTGGGAGCAGGTAGAACGAAAAGACCAGCGGGTCTCAGGGTTTTATACTCGGGGGATTCAATGTCAACTCGTATGATACGACACTATATCATGCAATACAACATGATATGGTTTGACAAATCGTAAGACACGATACACTGAGTTGTACAATACCGTATTAGACTCCAATACACAATAAAACCATATCATATCGTAAGATATAATCCAGTTTTAACAACATTGGTTTAGACGGTTGAAAAGATGGAATATAGTTTAATTATGAAGATATGCAATCTGTAAAACCATACCACATAATCTTACTCTTTTGGATTCAAGGTGTAGCCAACTATAAATCAGATTGGCGATGAAGATTTCAGGCAAGAAGCCACCCCTACTATGGGAAAAGCTTAGTTTTGTTTCTATAATTATCACATCAAATTCTAATGACTAAAATATCATAAAACATAGAGGTGAATTACTAAATAGTGATGCTAAATCATTCAATATAGAATAAAGAAGGAAAGTCATTATCCACAAACACTTTCTTGTTTAACCAATTGAGTTCAGCACAAGGGGTTTAAAATACAGATGCCATCCATCCTTCCTAATTGCTATTTGAGGTATACAAAGAAATATAACAGGACTGTAGATGCAACGCAAACAAATAGTTTTTAAAGTGTTAAATAGTTAGTAGTACATGTTGACAAATTTACCTCATAAGACCGTATCATGAGTTGAGATCCATTTTTTTGCAGTGCACCCCAGGCAGCTTTACTGAGATTAGCTGAAGTAAGAACAAACCATCTGCAGACAAAACATTATATTGTCATTGAAATCATGCTACATATTACGTTAAAAATAAAGGAAGAAAGATAGCATAATAGCATATAATAGTATAAAAAGGATAAGGATGAGGACATACGCTAGCCTTTGTCCACTATATCGAGTGTATGACTTGATATGAGGCATTGAGCGGCTGAAAGCAGGAAACAGAACCAACAAGACTGGTTAGTAAAGAGCCACATCAGATTATCTACATCAGAAGAAAGTAGCTCTGCACATAGAGAAGTCATGCTGAATGCATAAAGCTTTTCTTCTGAATAGTTTAGATAGAAGCTACACTCTGGTCAATACTTACATGTGTTGCCTCCAATGGGAAATAGGTTACTACTTACGGCAAGATTTTCAGCTTACTGAATTTATTCTGGTTTCTCAGAGAAAACATGGTTTCTCAGAGAAAACAAAATATTTGGGAATTCTAATAAGAAAAAGACATCTCAAGAGAACTATTTCCATGGTGCAACCTTTTTATTTTTATAACTTTTTTTAGGTATATAAACTCCGCCCACGTAAGGGATCACCCTTGCATTGCCGGTCCCAAGCCCGGATAAAGGAGGGTTGTGTTAGGCTTCCGACAGCCAACGTAAAACTTCTTCGGATTTTTATAACATAGATTACAAAAATTATGAGCATTGCTTTGGGGTGTCCCCGCCTAGCGACGTGCTGCAGAGCCCGAATGCAGTAAGAAAGGGCCACTACATTTTCGCCCGAATGTAGTGAATCAATTGCAGAGAGGGTTCCCACATCATAGACGGGTGTGGGTAAGGAAGTTAGTCCTCCTACATTGTCGCCCGAATGTAGTGAAAAATTTTCAGAGAGGGTCTCCGCATTTTGATTATGGACGGATGAGGGGGGGGGGGTAAGGAAGCTAGTCCTAGATAATAAGATTCGTATTGGTTTTTGGAATATCGGAACATTATCCGGTAAGCTAATGGAGGTGGTAGATACTATGATTCAGAGAAAGATTCATATTCTATGTTTATAAGAAACAAAATGGGTTGGAGAAAAAGCAAAGGAGATAGAGGATACAACTTTTAAATTATGGTACAGAGGTAAAGAAAAGGCTCGAAACAGAGTTGGTATTATCATAAATAAAGATTTAAAGGAGAGTGTAGTAGACATACAACAATATGGTGACCGAATCATGACGTTGAAATTAGTATTAGGAGCAGAGGTTTTGAATATAGTTTGTGCTTACGCACCCCAAGTAGGACTAGAAGATAGTATAAAGACAGTTTTTTGGAAAGAGTTAGATAAGGTGATTCAAAAGATTCCACAAAGGGAGATGATTTGTTTAGGAGGAGATTTAAATGGACATGTCGGTAAAGAGGCATTAGGATATCAAGGGATTCATGGAAACTTTGGTTTTGGGGATATAAACGAGGAAGGTAGGGAGATTTTAAATTTTGCTATGGCATTTGATCTCTTTATAGTCAATACAATCTTCAAAAAACGAGATGAACATTTAATTACTTATAAGAGTGGCTTATCACAAACACAAATTGATTACTTTATTTGTAGAAAAAAAGATAGAGCGTGTTGTAAAGATTGTAAGGTAATTCTAGGAGAAAGCTTAACTACCCAACATCGACTATTAGTTATGGATTTACAAATAAAAAAATGGACAAAGAAGAAAAGAGTGCATCGAGCTATTCGGACTAAATGGTGGAATCTCAAAAGTGAGAAAGAAGATATATTTACAAAAAAAGTCCTTCAAGGAGATGTTTGGAATTATGTTGGCACACCCTGTGATATGTGGAATAATATGGCTATACATATTAGGAAAGTGGCGAAAGATGTATTAGGGGTATCTAAGGGAGGCGTACCCGCACAAAAAGAAGCTTGGTGGTGGAGTGAAGTAGTACAAAATAAAATAAAGGCAAAGAGGGCATGCTACAAATTAGATTATGCTAAGAAAACTAGTGAAACTTTAGAAGCTTATAAGAAAGCAAAGAAGGAAGCAAAAAAGGCTGTTAGTGAAGCAAAAGTTAAGATTTGGGAGGACTTATATAAAAAAGTCAACTCAAAAGAGGGTGAAAGAGATATTTTTAGGATAGCTAGGGCTAGAGATAAGAAAACTAAAGATCTTAATTATGTTAGATGCATAAAAGACGAGGATGAAAAAATTCTAGTGGCAAATGATGATATAAGAAATACATGGAAAAACTATTTTTATAATCTTTTTAATGAAAATAAAGATGTTAGTATTAGTTTAGGAGATTTAGCCAAGTCAGAAAAGTATATAAATCACAATTTCTACTGACGTATTCAAAAGAATGAAGTCAAAGAGGCTCTTAAACATATGAAGAGTGGTAAATCGATAGGACCTGATAATATTCCTATAGAAGTTTGGAAAATACTAGGAGAAATAAGAATCACTTGGCTCACAAGACTATTTAATGAAATATGGAAAAACCAAAAGATGCCTGAGGAATGGAGAGCAAGTACACTTATACCCATATATAAGAACAAGGGAGACATTCAAAATTGTGCGAATTATTGAGGTATCAAGTTAATGAGTCATACTATGAAATTATCGGAAAGAATTATTGAACGTAGGTTAAGACAAGTATCAAGTACAACAGAGAACCAATTTGGATTCATGCCAGGCAGATCTACTATTGAAGCGATTCACCTTTTGAGATGTCTTATGGAACATTTTAGAGCAAAAAAGAAAGACCTTCACATGATATTTATTGATCTAGAAAAAGCTTATGATACGGTACTTAGGGAGGTTCTTTCGAGAACTTTAGAAAAAAGAGGTATCCCATTGACATATATTAACCTTATAAGAGACATGTATGATGGTGCAAAAACATGTGAGAGGACTCATGAAGGAATGACAGACTTCTTTGAAGTTAATATTGGGTTACGTCAAGGATCAACTTTAAGTCCATACTTATTTATAATGGTGATGGATGAGTTAACAAAACATATTCAAGATGAAATACTTTGGTGTATGTTATTTGCAGATGACATTGTATGAGTGGAGAAGTCTAAGGAAAAAGTTAATAGAAAATTGGAACTATGGAGAGAAACATTAGAAAGCAAAGGCATCCGACTTAGTAGAACAAAAACAGAATATATGGAATGTAAGTTTGATCATTTGGTTACTTCAGAGGACAAAGAAATTAAAATTGGCACACATTGCATCCCCAAAAGGAAAGTTTTAAATACCTAGGGTCAATTTTTCAGAGTGATGGAAGAATTGATGGAGATGTTACGCATAGAATTAATGCTGGTTGGTTAAAATGGAGAAGAGCATCAGGTATTCTTTATGATAAGAAAATACCATTAAAGTTAAAAGGTAAATATTATAGAGCAACAATTACGCCTACCATGTTTTATGGTTCTGAGTGTTGGGCAGTTAATCATCAACATGTATAAAAGATGTCTGTGACAGAAATGAAGATGTTGAGATGGATGAGTGATCATACAAGAAAAGACCGTATACATAATGAGGTTATTAGAAACAAATTAGGAGTGGCACCAATAGAGGATAAAATGAGAGAACATCGTTTAAGATGGTTTGGCCATATAGAAAGAAGATCAAAAGAAGAACCTGTAAGAAGGTTAGAAAAACTAAATTTGGAAAGTATTAAAAGAGGTAGAGGACGACCACAAAAGTGTTGGAAAGAAACAATAAAGAATGATCCAGCTTATTGAGAGTTAACTGCTAACATGGCACACGATAGGGATCTGTGGAAACAAAGAATCCACGTAGCCGACCCTGTCTAGTATGGGAAAAGGCTTAGTTGTTGTTGTTGTTGTAACTTTTTTAGGTATATAAAATATTTTTTTCTTTTCTTTCAAATAAATTTATTTCCAGGTGCAATTTTAAACTGTTAGGTACATGCAATATTTGTTTTTTTCTTTTAAAGATTTTTAAAATGATTCATTAATCTTTCTATAAGAGAAACAATACTAATGTTCCATTATTACTTGTTCTCTCTCTCTCTCTCTATCTACATGTGTGTGTATAATAAGATTCTTTACCCACATGTAGTATTGTATAATAGATTCTTTTCTATAATAGATTCTTTTGAAGATTCTATTAAATTATTCACTACATTAAAGAGATCAATGTAGCGGGACTAACTTCTTTACCCACACCCGTCTATGATGTGGGAACTCTCTCTGCAATTGATTCACTACATTCGGGCGAAAATATAGTGACCCTTGCTTACTTATTACTGCATTCGGGCTCTGCAGCACGTCACTAGGCGGGGACGCCCCAAAGCAATGTTCATAGTTTTTGTAATCTATGTTATAAAAATCTGACGAAGTTTTACGTTGGCTGTTGGAAGCCTAACACAACCCTCCTCCTTTATCCGGGCTTGGGACCGGCAATGCAAGGGTGATCCCTTACATGGGCAATGTATATATATATATATATATATATATATATATATATATATATATATATATATATATATATGCACAAGAAAAAAAATTGAAGTGCCCAAGAATTTTATGAAAATTTCCCAATACATTCACTTAATAAAAATTCTCCTAAGAAGACCAAGAATGAGGATAGTAACCAACCATCGGTTGGAGACATAGACATGGCAGTGTGCGTCTATGTGCGTGCATGCATCCATTGTGTATGTGTGTGTGTTTGTTAAGAGATATCAGTGAGGGTCATCGCTGTAAACATCTCCATTAGAAATGTTCTCGTCAGGATGGAACATCATTGCTGATTTACGTTTTCTTGTAAAGAAAGATAAAAAGATAAATATCACATGCACAATTCTACGCTTGATGGTTAATATTAGTGATCCATGTCAAGCAAAATTATTTGGACCTTATGAACAAAAGTAGGCATCAAAAACCAATCTAGAAATAAAACCAAGGAAAAATGAATATCATTTACATATATACAAATAGTTTAAAAGACAAAAGTGGTTCACACAAATGAGTACGATCTTAGGAAGAAAACTTGGACAACAGATTATAAGTAAAATTGAACAGGCACAAGTTTAGCGTACTAGATAAAATCATGTCACAGATTTTATAGGGACTTCAGATGTAGGAACCCACCTACGACCACTATGGTCAGCTTTCCATTTACACCAATACTTCTTCAGAAATGTTTTCTCAATATTCTTTTGAGGGCTTGGGAGAGCATTACCAGCAGCATAACCCTGAAACATACAAGGCCAAATCACAAATCCTGAATGAAGTTGTGTAGAAATGTGAAATGAGAAACATGAAGAAGGAAAGAGAATGTCAAACATAATGCTATAGCTATGACATGAATTATTTTCAGAAATAACCCCAAGAATTTTCATATAAAAAGCTTCAGATGGCAAATTAAGTTTTCAACAGAATATAAGCTTAATTGAATACGAAAGGGACAATTTAGATGTGAATTTAATTCCTAATTAGGTGTTTGGAAGCAAGAAGCCTAAAATAGATAACTCTAGAAACGATAATATATCAGCATTTTTACATTTCAAGCTAATACTAGAATTCTAATGCAAAACTTTGAGCATGAGATGTATGTAGAAAAGAAGAAGAAAGTCTTACTATTCTCAAGTACAACTTGAGTTCAACGTGCTTACATATGTTCAAATCCAAGTTCTAATCAAGTGGTATCACAGCCTTATTCAGGAAGCTTGGAAATGGTTTTTGAAAAAGAAAACAGGGTTTAAGGGCATTTCTATAACAGTGCGTTGTGTAAAGGTATTGATATACTCTTCTTTTTGGCTTTCCAACATTTTTTCATATTCTGTTCTCGGACTTTTCAATGTATTGTATGGTGATAGCTACAATAACTGCTACCCTAGCTAGCCATTGGGCTTCACTCTCTTGTTCCTCTCTGATGCTGCACACATGCATATATTCCCCACCATTATACGAAGAACCTTAAGAGATGAGTGAAAATGGTTTTCAATGAACTTAAAACCATATGAAAGATTTTAGAGACTTATCTTTAGATTTCATTAAATAAACAAGAATAAACCGAGTATAATCATCAATAAAAGAAACAAAATATCTGACTATTGAGAGAAGTATCAGGACAAGGACCCATCAAAAGGAATTAACTCAAAAGGTTTTGAAAATCTAGACTCACTACATGAAAAAGAAGTATGATGGTGTTTTGTTTTTTTGCAGAACATCACAATGAAGGACTACATTATTGATTTCACAAAAATTTTTGGGGCAATATATTTAATCTTCGACAAGGGAAAATGACCAAAATGATCATGTCATAGCTTGATCTCAACTTCTCTAGCAGTCATGACTGAAAGAGTGCAGGTTGAGGGTTTAGCTCGAGATTCTTCAAGAATGTAAAGCCCCTTCCTCAAGCTACCATGACCGAAGATTCTTTCTGTTTTAGATTCTAAAATACACAACTAGATGGAGAGAAGGATACACAACTAGATGGCAAGAAGGTAACAATTTAGATGTTTGGTTAAGGAACTCACGAACAAGTTTACAGGGAAGTTGGGAACATAAAGAAAAAAGGTAAATTAAATAAAGTTATTGAAACACTTTCCTTTCCCACCATAGAGGCATGAGAACCATCAACTAGTTTAATTGGCTCTTTGTTATGAAGGAATTGGCAATTAAATACACTTTTGGTTTCCAACCATATGATGAGTAGCTCAAGAGTTAACAATCTATATTCAAGCTAAAGTGGAAGTTGGATTACCAGTCACCATGAATGAGGAATGTGACATAGTGTAATGGGAGTTTGAGGTAGAACGCTACTCCCAAAGTTGTGACTCTAGGCCCTCTATGTGCTTCATTAGTTCCATTATGGTACTCATATGTGTAATATCTTACGGAGTTTCCAGTATATTAGCTTGGTAGGCCTTGTTCTTAATGAAGTTGGGCTTACCAATCAAATCCCAATATTTTTCTTTTGGATATCGGATCTTACAACACTGAGAGCACTTTTTCACTAGAAGAGAAAGCTCAGAGCACTTTTTCATTAGAAGAGAAAGCTCAATGCTGTCTCCTACGAGTACCATATCCTCCTCTCCCTCAGTTAAATGGATTCTGATTCTTTTCCATGAAGGCAGTCTTGTTTGTAGATGGTAGGCCCACCACCAAAACCACTAGTTTTGTGGCTTGTGGCTCTGATATCAAGTTGAGCAAATATATAAACGCCTAATTTATTGATTGGAGGAGATTACATGTTCATGTAAGGCACTTGGAGACAGGTAGAAGAAGATGCTACTGCACTGCAGCTTCCTCTCTCTTCTTTTATTAATCTAAAAAATTAGGGTTTCTAAACTAATGACAGCATATATAGTCTTTTATAACTTGAAAGATTAGAATACCCTAATTACAATACTTCTAATACATTAAGATGTCAATTAAACTTATCCAATTAAGATGCTTCTTAAACCAATCCAAAGTCTGCAAAATCCAGATCTTGGATTGTCTTCTCAATAACAATGTGTGAATCTTAATTTCTATGCCTTCTAAAGTAACCAAATGATCAAACTTGCATTCCATGTATTCTATCTTTGTTCTACTAAGTCGAAGGCCTTTACTTTCGAATGTTTCTCTCCATAGACCCAATTTCCTGTTAACTTTTTCCTTAGACTCATCTAGTAACACAATTCATCTACAAATAACATACACCAAGGTACTTCGTCTTGAATATGTTTTGTTAACTCTTTAATAATCAATACAAATAAATATAGACTTAAAGTTGATCTTTGATGTAATCCAATATTAACCTCAAAAATAATAATAAACAATTATCTCAAGGTTTGTATAGTACTAAAATTAAATTTGAATATCCTTTTTGTTCCATAATACTGTATTTCAAGTACAGTACCACATTTTTATCACACGCCTGTTTGGTACAATTTCCTGAATCCTATAAATGGATTGGGAAATGCAAGGAGATGGCTAGCATATCATTGATGTTTGCATCTTTCCAAACACTAAGCAGATCACGCATTGGTGATTCAGGAGATCAAAACTTGGCATAATGGATTTGGCCTTCCAACTTTGAACCAGAAGCTATTACCAAGGTAGAGAATATACTAGATGGTTATATGTTGAGCCTTAAAAGGGGCTTATTTAAGCTTCAGTAAGCTCCACAGCCTTGGGTTGATACATAGTAGTTTTATAAAAAGAATGAATTTGCTGTCATGTGTACTGATTCTGGCCCATTAAGGAGGTTAGCCATGAAATAGCTTGTCATTGTTGTTTGTGGACGAAATGTTGATCTCAAGAGATGATAAGAGTAGCAAGATGCATGGAATTTCGTATTATTGAGGAAGAAAATATCAAATTACAGCATGGAGCTTCATTTGGCAGCATGCAACCCTTCTTGGGCTATGCGGTTGCTGCCTTTTATGTCTCTCTCTTTACTAAACCTAATGACACTCTATTTTATACTACTTATTCTAACTTGAATGACTAATTTATCCCCACTTAAGTAAAGACTCAATGAATACCAGTCCATTTGACTTTCTGATCTCACGTGTTGCACTTGTAGTATTTTGTTTGCAATCTTTTCTCTTATAAAATGGTAGTGTACTTCTATGTCCTTCGTTCTTTCATGCTCAACAGAATTAGTAGAGATTTGAATTGTTGCCTTGTTGTCTGTATATAAGGATATTGAAAGTTTGTTTTGTTGTTGGAGTTCGGTAAGTAGAGAAATAAGTCATAATCATTCATTAGTAACTTGTGTCGTTGCCCTATACTCCGCTTCAGCACTCAATCTGACTACAGATTGGTTTTTGCTTTTCCATGAGATTAAGTTTCCCTCCAAATAGAGTAATATAACCAGTTATGGACTTCTTATCATCCATAGATCCTGCCCAATCAGCATCTCTATACAACTCTACATCTGTGTGTCCATGTTTAGAGTATAGAATGTCATTACCAAGAGTATTTTTCAAGTATCTAAGTACCTTAAAGACTGTATCTATATGCGGTTGCTTAGGTGCATGCATAAATCATTTAAGAATTCCAGCTGCATGGGTTATATTTGGTCTTGTGATATATGCGGTTGCTTAGGTGCATGCATAAATCATTTAAGAATTCCAGCTGCATAGGTTATATCTGGTCTTGTGATAGTTAAGTATATCAATTTTCCTACTAGTTGTTGGTATCTCTTAGTGTCACTGAGTTCTATGCCACCTTCCAGTCCCAACCTGTGATTAATGTCCATGGGGCCCTCACTTGGTTTTGATCCTAATGTATTAGTAAGTTCATCACATCCATCACATATTTGCATTGTGTTAGGAACATACCTTTTTGTGACTTGAGGACCTCAATTCCCAGAAAGTAGTGACATTGTCCAAGATTTTTTAAATCAAATAATTGATGCAATCTTTTCTTTAGGTGACCAATTTCTTTTATGTCATCACTTGTTACCACAATATCATAACATACACGATTAATATAGAGATTCCATTTTCACATTTAAAGAATAGAGTATGATCATTTTTACTCTTGGTGTATCTAAGGCTAATAATACCTTCACTAAATTTTTCAAACCAAGCACGTGGTGACTGTTGCAATCCATATAGAGCTTTCTTTAGAAACAAGCTTGGTCGAGACCATAGATATGTCTCAATCCTTGAGGTATTTTCATATATACATCTTCATCTCCTTGTAAGAATGCATTCTTAACATCCAATTGCCACATTTTCTATTCCTTATTTACTGTTAGGTTGATTAATACTCGTACCGATGTCATTTTTGCCACGAGAACGAAAATTTCATTATAGTCAATCCCGTAAGATTGATATATGCCACTAGTCTGTGGGCTTATACTTTACTGTGTATACCCACTTACATCCAACGACTTCTCTTCCCTTAGGTAGAGACACAATCTCCCAAGTATGGTTCTTCTTAAAGGCATTTATCTCTTCCTTCATAGCATGTTGCCATTCTCTAAATGTGTTGGCCTCTTCTCAAGTTTTTGGAATCTTTACATCTCCTGAATTCACTGCAAAGATTGATAATTTGATGAGACTCAAATCGAAGACTTTCCTCTTTTCAAATTCACTTACCCTCTCTCTTGCGCATTCTTTGCAATGAATCATAGTGAAGTAAGATAATTCATCCCACAAACTTCTCATTTCTTTGTCTTTCTTTGCACTTATCTTTTTAAAGAGCTTATATTCTTTTGCAATATTTTTCTTTCATGAATATGCATCTCTCACGGCCTCTCATATTTTATGGGATGTCTAATGTAAAGGAACGATCGTGCAACATTGGGTATCATAGAGTTGATAGTCATGCAGCCACAAAAGCATCATCTCTTCCATCGTGATAGTCAGGAGTCCCTGAATCTGGTTTTTCACATGCACCAGTAAAATAATTTGTCTTTTCTTTGGTCTTGACTCTAAGAAGAACTGACATAAACCATTCTAGGTAGTTTTTTCATCCAGTTTCACATTAGTTATAATCAAGGATTTGTTTCTATGTGTCTACCCTACACAATCAACCATCTTTCCTTCCAAAAAAATATTCTAAACTAACCTGAATGTTGTCTTGCTTGCAGGTTTCACGAAAAAAAGTACAAAAATCTTATCGGCTACTCCTACTATCTCTTCTACACACTTGATGTGCACCAACAACTCACCTTCACCTTCGATTCATGCAACCTGCTCTGATACCATGTTGAAGATGCATGGAATTTCGTATTATTCAAGAAGAAAATATCAAATTACATCATGGAGCTTCATTTGGCAACATGCAACCCTTCTTGGGTTGTGCGGCTACTACCTTCTATCTCTCTCTCTCTCTCTCTCTCTCTCTTCACTAAACCTAATGAAACACTCTATTATATACTACTTATTCTAACTTGAATGTCTAAGTTACCCCCACTTAAGCAAAGACTCAATGTTACATGGTAGGGGTAGATTTGTCCATATCATATATACTAGTGACACATAACACAATACTCGTATAAATTCTGGTATCCTTCAACATTTAGCAATCTAATACTAAGACAAACTATATTTACATGGCATCAGAGTCATGTAAGGTCTCATTTCTCAATTTCATGGACCTTGGTGTTTGACTTGAAATCTCAATTCACATGCCAACTTTAAGACCTGCCAGGACTTATTCGTGAGATATGTTCATTGCCTTCAAGCATCTACCTAAGCTTCTGTTGTTCCTAACACAAACAAATTTCACACGGTAACAAGAGCTTATTAAAAGCTTGTGAAGTATTTTGTTTCAAATATCAAAATCAACATTACGAAGAGTTTTTGTGACTTGGTCTCAATTCGGGCACTTTTGAGGATTGGTAATCAAATAAGTATATTTTGTTTCCAAAAGAAAATGAAAGATAAGGAAGAATATACTATCTAGTTTTCCCCTGATTGATCTAAATTAGATTTTCTCATCGGCTCCTTCGAGACAAGTGAGACACTCTTGGAACTTAGATTCCAAGCCTTTTTTTCATGCGATTTCCATGAGGTACTTTAATCAGTATGCAATCATAGAAATATTGAATCAAATCTTTTCGTAGCGGATGGTAGATTTATATAAGTTCAAAAGTTGGTCATTCAAAAAATAATAAAATTTTAATTCCAACTCATGTAGTACCAAAATTAAATTTGAGTATCCTTTTTGTTTCACAAATACTATATATCGAGTATAATAACACCTTTTTATCACAAGCCTGTTGGGTATAATTGATTGGGAAATGTAGGAGGTGGCTAATAATGACATTGATGTTTGTGTCTTTCCAAACACTAAGCATATCATGATCTCGTGGATCAGAAGAAGATTAAAACTTGGCATAATGGATTTCACCATCCCACTTTGGACCACAAGCTATTACCAAGGTAGGGAGCTAGAGAGTGTCTTATATGATTATACCTTAAGCCTTAAAGAGAGCCTTATTTGAGCTTCAGCAAGCTCTAAAGCCCTCAGTTGATATTTCCCCAAAAGTTTAAGATTTTTCATTTTTTAACTTGACTTTCCATTTCTTTTGCTGTGGAAACAAAGAATCCATGTAGCCGACCCCGTCTAGTATGGGAAAAGGCTTAGTTGTTGTTGTTGTTGTTGTTGTTGTTGTTGTTTCCATTTCTTTTGCTTTGATATTTCCCCAAAAATCCAAGAGAATTTAAGATAAGTTGGTGTCGAAGAATTTAACACCCTATGGTATTGTTTGTTCTATCCAAAGATAAGTTGCTTCCAAAAATTTAGTTTCCCCTAGGGCATTCTTTGCTGTACCCAAAGAAATTTTGTTTGATTAAATTTAATATTGGGTTACGTCAAGGATCAACTTTAAGTCCATACTTATTTATAATGGTGATGGATGAGTTAACAAAACATATTCAAGATGAAGTACCTTGGTGTATGTTATTTGCAGATGACATTGTATTAGTGGAGGAGTCTAAGGAAAAAGTTAATAGAAAATTGGAACTATGGAGAGAAACATTAGAAAGCAAAGGCCTCCGACTTAGTAGAACAAAGACAGAATATGTGGAATGTAAGTTTAATCATTTGGTTACCTCAGATGGCATAGAAATTAAAATTTGCACACATTGCATACCCCAAAAGGAAAGTTTTAAATACCTAGGGTCACTTTTTCAGAGTGATGGAAGAATTGATGGAGATGTTACGCATAGAATTAATGCTGGTTGGTTAAAATGGAGAGGAGCATCAGGTATTCTTTGTGATAAGAAGATACCATTAAAGTTAAAAGGGAAATATTATAGAGCAACAATTATGCCTATACATATTAGGAAAGTGGCAAAAGAGTGCATTTAGTCCGAATACCATTTAGTCCGAGACTCCGAATACCATTAAAGCCAAGTGATTGTAAGGTAATTCCAGGAGAAAGCTTAACCACCCAATATCGACTTTTAGTTATGGATTTACAAATAAAAAAATGAACAAAGAAGAAAAGAGTGCATCGAGCTATTCGGACTAAATGGTGGAACCTCAAAAGCGAGAAAGAAGATATATTTAATCAGAAAGTCATTCAAGGAGATGTTTGGAATTATGTTGGCACACCCTGTGATATGTGGAACAATATGGCTATACATATTAGGAAAGTGGCAAAAGATGTATTAGGGGTATCTAAGGGAGGTGTACCGGTACAAAAAGAAGCTTGGTGGTGGAGCGAAGTAGTACAAAATAAAATAAAGGCAAAGAAGGCATGTTACAAATTACATTATGCCAAGAAAACTAGTGAAACTTTACTCATAAGAAAGCAAAGAAGAAGCGAAAAAGGCCGTTAGTGAAGCAAAAGCCAACATTTGGGAGGACTTACATAAAAAACTCAACTCAAAAGAGGGTGAAAGAGATATTTTTAGGATAGCTAGGGCTAGAGATAAGAAAACTAAAGATCTTAATTATGTTAGATGCATAAAAGACGAGGATGAAAAAATTCTAGTGGCAAATGATGATATAAGAAATACAGGGAAAAACTATTTTTATAATCTTTTTAATGAAAATAAAGATGTTAGTATTAGTTTAGGAGATTTAGCCAAGTCAGAAAAGTATATAAATCACAATTTCTACTGACGTATTCAAAAGAATGAAGTCAAAGAGGCTCTTAAACATATGAAGAGTGGTAAATCGATAGGACCTGATAATATTCCTATAGAAGTTTGGAAAATACTAGGAGAAATAAGAATCACTTGGCTCACAAGACTATTTAATGAAATATGGAAAAACCAAAAGATGCCTGAGGAATGGAGAGCAAGTACACTTATACCCATATATAAGAACAAGGGAGACATTCAAAATTGTGCGAATTATTGAGGTATCAAGTTAATGAGTCATACTATGAAATTATCGGAAAGAATTATTGAACGTAGGTTAAGACAAGTATCAAGTACAACAGAGAACCAATTTGGATTCATGCCAAGCGGATCTACTATTGAAGCGATTCACCTTTTGAGATGTCTTATGGAACATTTTAGAGCAAAAAAGAAAGACCTTCACATGATATTTATTGATCTAGAAAAAGCTTATGATACGGTACTCAGGGAGGTTCTTTCGAGAACTTTGGAAAAAAGAGGTATCCCATTGACATATATTAACCTTATAAGAGACATGTATGATGGTGCAAAAACATGTGTGAGGACTCATGAAGGAATGACAGACTTCTTTGAAGTTAATATTGGGTTACGTCAAGGATCAACTTTAAGTCCATACTTATTTATAATGGTGATGGATGAGTTAACAAAACATATTCAAGATGAAATACTTTGGTGTATGTTATTTGCAGATGACATTGTATTAGTGGAGGAGTCTAAGAAAAAAGTTAATAGAAAATTGGAACTATGGAGAGAAACATTAGAAAGCAAAGGCATCCGACTTAGTAGAACAAAAACAGAATATATGGAATGTAAGTTTGATCATTTGGTTACTTCAGAGGACAAAGAAATTAAAATTGGCACACATTGCATCCCCCAAAAGGAAAGTTTTAAATACCTAGGGTTAATTTTTCAGAGTGATGGAAGAATTGATGGAGATGTTACGCATAGAATTAATGCTGGTTGGTTAAAATGGAGAAGAGCATCAGGTATTCTTTATGATAAGAAAATACCATTAAAGTTAAAAGGTAAATATTATAGAGCAACAATTAGGCCTACCATGTTTTATGGTTCTGAGTGTTGGGCAGTTAATCATCAATATGTATAAAAGATGTCTGTGACACAAATGAAGATGTTGAGATGGATGAGTGGTCATACAAGAAAAGACCGTATAAATAATGAGGTTATTAGAAACAAATTAAGAGTGGCACCAATAGAGGATAAAATGAGAGAACATCGTTTAAGATGGTTTGGACATATAGAAAGAAGATCGAAAGAAGATCAAAAGAAGAACCTATACGAAGGTTAGAAAAACTAAATTTGGAAAGTATTAAAAGAGGTAGAGGACGACCACAAAAATGTTGGAAAAAAACAATAAAGAATGATCTAGCTTATTGGGAGTTAACTGCTAACATGGCACACGATAGGGATCTGTGGAAACAAAGAATCCATGCAGCCGACCCCGTCTAGTATGGGAAAAGGCTTAGTTGTTGTTGTAGTTAAAATGGAGAGGAGCATCAGGTATTCTTTGTGATAAGAAGATACCATTAAAGTTAAAAGATAAATATTATAGAGCACCAATTAGGCCTGCCATGTTTTATGGTTTTGAGTGTTGGGCAGTTAATCATCAACATGTACAAAAGATGTTTGTGACAAAAATGAAGATGTTGAGATGGATGAGTGGTCATACAAGAAAAGACTGTATACATAATGAGGTTATTAGAAATAAATTAGGAATGGCACCAATAGAGGATAAAATGAGAGAATATCGTTTAAGATGGTTTGAACATATAGAAAGAAGATCAAAAGAAGAACTTGTTAGAAGGTTAGAAAAACTAAATTTGGAAAGTATTAAAAGAGGTAGAGGACGACCACAAAAGTGTTGGAAAGAAACAATAAAGAATGATCTAGCTTATTGTGAGTGAACTGCTAACATGGCACACGATAGGGATATGTGGAAACAAAGAATCCATGTAGCCGACCCCGTCTAGTATGGGAAAAGGCTTAGTTGTTGTTGTTGTTGTAACACCACTGAAGTGCAGTTAGGGTAAAGAGTGGAATATACTTGAGATGGTATGGCAATAACAGTCTTGAGAATGGTTTATATTACTATTTTCAGTTTTTAAAGTTTACTAAGAAACATGCAAGTTTTACTAGAATTACACATAAGTTTGATACCTTATACAGCAGAAATCCTGGAAGTGAACTGTAACTATGATTTTCAGTCTTGTGACGAGTGTAAGGAATGTTCACAACTGAAGTCAGTAACTAGCACCCACCATGTTTCAGGGGTTCAGCAATTTAAGAATGAGCATCTATAGATTTAAGAAAATAGGCAAAAAATTATAGAACAAGTTAGGCAGAGCACCTCAAGTGAGCACCGAACATCCTCGACAGTGGGCCAGATCATTTGCACTCTTCCCAATCCTAAGGACATCCGGTCATCTGATAATCCTGAAGACATTGATGTTGCTAATTCATCCATCCACTTTTCATCAAGAGATCCAAGAGAAGAGAACTATAAAAAATAATAGCATTAGGAGTTAATCAAAATCAATAAGTTCAGAAGATTCAAGGGTTTATTCACTTTTATCTAATCATTCTACTCTTTTGGAATGCAAAGAGAAATGCTCTACATTGATAAAGGATAGTACTGCAATTTAAATAAACCAGCTCGTTTCAAAAATTCGCAAACGACCATGATAACTAAGCCTTTTCCCATACTAGATGGGGTTGGTTACGTGGATTCTTTGTTTCTATAGAGCTCGATTACGTGCCATGCTAACAGTTAACTCGGTATAAGCTTAGATCATTCTAGTTAACCGTTTGTGTAGAATTCCAAATATTTAACTGTGACCAATTAGTTTCCAGAGTGGCACTCACCAGAGTTGAGCGCTGCAACCAGTATTGATATTTTGATTGAATAAAGAAAATTGTTGAAATTGATGGAACCCAAATAAACACTTTCTGACCCAAGTTTGAAGGAGGCTAATGCAAATCATACATCCAGTGGCCCCATCCCTCCCTACATGCTTTTTAAAATCATGCCCTACCTGTTGCATGCATAACCTCACATCACAAATCGACATATCATAGACATCATACACAGATCAAATACCTAGAACACCATCCAATTAGAGCATAATTCTGTATGTTTCAATTTCATGGAACCAATTCTTAGGATACTACAAGCAAATGTTTTAACAGAAAAAATACGCGGTCAATCTGAGACGAAGCCGAGAAAGTGGAGAGTTCATGAAGGTAGTTCAATATTATCTAACAATTCCAGTACCAATTTAGAGCAATGAACAACAACAACTAAGCATTTTTCCATACTAGACGGGGTCGACTACATGGATACTTTGTTTCTACGTAGCCCTATCATGTGCTATGTTAGCAGTTAACTGCTAGATTAATTTTCTTTCCAACACTTTTGTGGTCGTCCTCTACCTCTTTTAATACTTTCAAAATCTAGTTTTTCATACCTTCTTCTTTTGATCTTCTTTCAATATGTCCAAACCACCATAAACGATATTCTCTCATTTTATCCTCTATTGGTGCCACACATAATTTATTTCTAATAACCTCATTATGTATAAGGTCTTTTCTTGTATGACAACTCATCCATCTCAACATCTTCATTTCTGCCACAGATATCTTTTCTACATGTTGATGATTAACTGCCCAACACTCAGAACCATAAAACATGGTAGGTCTAACTGCTGCTCTATAATATTTATCTTTTAACTTTAATGGTATCTTCTTATCACAACGAATATTTGATGCTCCTCTCCATTTTAACCAACCAACATTAATTCTATTCATAACATTTCCATCAATTCTTCCATCACTCTGAAAAATTAACCCGAGGTATTTAAAACTTTCCTTTTGGGGAAGCAATAATGTACCAATTTTAATTTTTATGTCCTCCGAAGTAACCAAATGGTCAAACTTACATTCCATATATTCTGTCTTTGTTCTACTAAGTTGGAAGTCTTTACTTTCTAATGTTTCTCTCCATAGTTCCAATTTTCTATTAACTTTATCCTTAGACTCCTCCACTAATACAATGTCATCTGCAAATAACATACACCAAGGTACTTCATCTTGAATATGTTTTGTTAACTCATGAATCACCATTATAAATAAGTATGGTCCTATGGACTTAAAGTTGGTCCTTGATGTAACCCAATATTAACTTCAAAGAAGTCTGTCATTTCTTCATGAGTCCTCACACATGTTTTTGCACCATCATACATGTCTCTTATAAGGTTTATGTATGTTAATGGGATACCTCTTTTTTCCAAAGTTCTCCAAAGAACCTCTCACGATACCATATCATAAGCTTTTTTTAGATCAATAAATATCATGTGAAGGTCTTTCTTTTTTGCTCTAAAATGTTCCATAAGACGTTTCAAAAGGTGAATCACTTCAATAGTAGATATGTCAGGCATGAATCCAAATTGGTTCTCTGTTTTACTCGATACTTGTCTTAACCTACGTTCGATAATTCTTTCCCACAATTTTATAGTATGACTCATTAACTTGATACCCTGATAATTCACACAATTCTGAATGTCTCCCTTGTTCTTATATATGGGTATAAGTGTACTCGCTCTCCATTCCTTGGGCATCTTTTGGTTTCTCCATATTTCATTAAATAGTCTTGTGAGCCAAATGATTCTTGTTTCTCTTAGGATTTTCCAAACTTCTATAGGAATATTGTTTGGTTCTACCGATTTGCCACCCTTCATATGTTTAAGAGCCTCTTTGACCTCATTCTTTTGAATACGTCGATAGAAATTATGGTCTATATACTTTTCTGATTTGGCCAATACTCATAAGCTAATACTAACATCTTTATTTTCATTAAAAAGCTTATAAAAATAGTTTTTCCGTCTATTTCTTATATCATCATTTGCCACTAGCTATCCTCTTTTGAGTTGAGTTGAGTTTTGCCTCCCAAATTTTACCATCTATTTCCATCTCTTTCACCCTCTTTTGAGTTGAGTTTTTATATAAATCCTCTCAAATTTTAGCTTTTGCTTCACTCACGGCCTTTTTCGCTTCCTTCTTTGCTTTCTTATAAGCCTTTCAAGTTTCACTTGTTTTCTCAGCATAATGTAATTTGTAATATGCCTTCTTTGCCTTGATTTTATTTTGCACTACTTCACTACACCACCAAGCTATTTTTTGTGCCAGTACACCTCCCTTAGATACACCTAACACATCTTTCGCCACTTTCCTAATATGTATAGCCATATTGTTCCACGTATCACAGGGTGTACCAACATAATTCCAAACATCACCTTGAAGGACTTTCTGTTTAAATATATCTTCTTTCTCGCTTTTGAGGTTCCACCATTTAGTCTGAATAGCTCGATGCACTCTTTTCTTCTTTATCCATTTTTTATTTGTAAATCCATAATGAAAAGTTGATGTTGGGTGATTAAGCTTTCTCCTGGAATTACCTTAAAATCTTTACAACACGTTCTATCTTTTTTTTATATAAATAAACTAATCAATTTATGTTTGTGATAAGCCACTCTTATAAGTAACTAAATGTTCATCTCGTTTTTTGAAGATTGTATTGACTATAAAGAGATCAAACGCCATACCAAAATTTAAAATCTCCCTACCTTCCTCATTTATGTTCCCAAAGCCAAAGTTTTCATGAATACCTTGATATCTTAATGCCTCTTTATCGACATGTCCATTTAAGTCTCCTCCTAAACAAATCATCTCCCTTTGTGGAATTCTTTGAATCACCTTATCTAACTCTTCCCAAAAAGTTGTCTTTGTACTATCTTCTAGTCCTACTTGGGGTGTGTAAGCACAAACTATATTCAAAACCTCTGCTCCTAACACTAATTTCAACGTCATGATTTGGTCACCATATCGCTGTATGTCTACTACACTATCCTTTAAATCTTTATTTATGATAATACCAACTCTGTTTCGAACCTTTTCCTTACCTGAGTACCATAATTTAAAACATGTATCCTCAATATCCTTTGGTTTTTCTCCAACCCACTTTGTCTCTTGTAAACATAGAATATGAATCTTTCTTCAAATCATAGTATCTACCACCTCTGTTAGCTTACCGAACAATGTTTCGATATTCCAAGAACCAATACAAATCTTATTATCTAGGACTAGCTTCCTTGACCCCCGCATCCATCCATATTGAAAATGTGGAGACCTTCTTTGTAATTTATTCACTATATTCGGACGATAATATAGCGAGACTAACTTCTTTACCCACACCGTCCATGATGTGGGAACCCTCTCTGCAATTGATTCATTATATATGAGCGAAAATATAATGGCCCTTGCTTACTTTTGACTGCATTCGGACTCTACAATATGTCGTTAGGTGGGGACGTCCCAAAGCAATGCTCATAATTTGTTTAAACTATGGTATAAAAATCCAAAAAAGTTTTACGTTGGTTGTCGAAAGCCTAACACAACCCTTCTCCTTTATCCAAGCTTGGGACCGACCATGCAAGGGTGATCCCTTACATGGGCAGAGTTCATTTAGAGCGATGAAGAAACAATAAAATGATAACATCTTCAAACCACCAAGCCTTTGGATCTTCTTCTTATTATCAGTTTTTAACTTTCAACTGTTCCATCTTTTTCAAATTGTTTGCTGATACAACTAAGCCTTTTCCCCAGTGTTGTCTGACGCGTATCGTATCGCGTATCGTTGGGCCCCACGATATGGGCGTATCGTATCGTATCGCCCGTATCATACTTTAATATTAAAATAATACAAAAATTTATTTAAAAAATCAAGAAAAAATAGTAAAAATCCTCAACATTGAACAATTGCATCCAAAATTACATATTTTGAAGCAAAAAATGAAATACATTTACATTTTACATATTGTAAATTTGTATCAAGATCATTAACTAAATAATCTTCATCTTCTCCTTCATAAAGATTCAAAGTTTCTCATCACCTTCTGCTTTAAAATGAAAATCTTCATCTCCTTCATGATGTTGTTGCACTTCAAATTAATTCATGCAGTGTCTTCTTCGATTAGGAGTGCATTTTTTTCATTATCTTCCATAATCCATTCATCTAATATATCAAAATTAACAAACTGCTATCTTTGTACATGTAGTTGTCATATTTGCTAATTTTCATATGTGAGCAAAACAATGAGCTCAATTTCTTTGATTATTGAGTCTATGACACCTTAGTGATTTGATATTATTACTTGATGATATCTCCTTTTCCTCTTACTAGAGACTAGTTTTTTAACTAATGCTTGAGCTTCATTTCTTACTTCACAGACTGAGTTAAGCCTCACACACGTTGATCATGTTCAACTCAACGAAAGTCATGTAAGGTGAACCCTAAAATAGTGAAGTACCCACTCAATGAACTGAGACAACCAAATGTTTTTAATTGTTTGTGATCTCATGAAATTTGAAATTGCTAGCAGAAATATATCTAAAAAGTTGGCAACAGAAAGGGAAATGATTTTGTCACAATTTTTATTTGTTCATAAATTATTCTTATTCAATAAATGAAATTATAAGCCCAAATTACAAGCATATCAGAGGATGCCTTGGAGGGAAGTGAAGAGAGGCCAGAAATTTGCAAAAAAAAATTGAATTTCTTTTTTGAAAAAAAAATTTGAAAAAAAAAATGAATTTTTTTTGGGCGTATCGCTCGTATCGTGGCTTCCCACGATGCAATATGGATAACACTACTTTTCCCATACTAGATGGGGTCAGCTACATGGATTATTCGTTTCCACAAAGCCCTATCATGTGTCATGCTAGTAGTTAACTTAGTATAAGTTATCATTCTTTATTGTTTCTTTCCAACACTTTTGTGGCCGTACTCTTCCTCTTTTAACATTCACAATTTAGTTTTTCATACCTTCCTACAGCCATGTGGTAATCTTTCTACATGTTCAAACCATCTTAAACGATTTTTTCTCATTTTATCCTCTATTGATGTTACTCCCAATTTATTTCTAATAACCTCATTATGTATATGGTCTTTCCTTATGTGACCACTCATCCATCTCGATATCTTCATTTTTGCTGTGAACATCTTTTGTACATGATGATTAACTAGCCAACACTCAGAACCATAAAATATAGCAAGTCTAATTACTACTCTATAATATTTACCTTTCAACTTTGATGGTATCTTCGTATCATATAGAATACTTGATGCCTCTCTCCATTTTAGTCAATCGGCATTAATTATACATGTAACATCTCAATCAATTTTTTTATCACTCTTAAAAATTAACCCTAGGTATTTAAAACTTTCCTTGTGAAGGATGTAATTTGTGCCAATCTTAATTTTTATGTCCTCCGAAGTAACCAAATGATCAAACTTATATTCCATATATCATGTCTTTGTTATACTAAGTTGGAAGCCTTTACTTTCTAATGTTTCTCTCTGCAGTTCCAATTTCCTATTAACTTTTTCCTTAGACTCATCCACTAACACAATGCCATCAATAAATAACATTCACCAAGGTATATATTTTGTTAACTCATAAATAACCAATATAAATAAATATGGACTTAAAGTTGATCCCTGATGTAACCTAATATTAACTTCAAACGAGTTTATCATTCCTTCGTGAGTCCTTACACATGTTTTTGCACCATCATATCTCATATAAGATTTATGTATGTTAATAAGATACCTCTCTTTTCCAAGGTTCTTCAAAGAACATCTCTTGGCATGCTATCGTAAGCAATAAATATCATGTGAAAGTTCTTTTTTGCTCTAAAATGTTTCATAAGACGTCTCAATAGGTAAATCTCTTCAACAGTAGATCTACCTAGCATGAATCCAAATTGGTTTGATATTAAACCTACGCTCGATAATTCTTTTTGATAATTTCATACTATGATATCTTGATAATTCAAACAATTTTGAATATTTTCCTTGCTCTTATATACTGACTCATGAAGGAACGACAGACTTCTTTGAAGTTAATATTGGGTTACATCAAGGATCAACTTTAAGTCCATACTTATTTATAATGGTGATGGATGAGTTAACAAAACATATTCAAGATGAAGTACCTTGGTGTATGTTATTTGCAGATGACATTGTATTAGTGGAGGAGTCTAAGGAAAAAGTTAATAGAAAATTGGAACTATGGAGAGAAACATTAGAAAACAAAGGCCTCCGACTTAGTAGAACAAAGACAAAATATATGGAATGTAAGTTTGATCATTTGGCTACTTCAGAGGACATAGAAATTAAAATTGGCACACATTGCATTCCCCAAAAGGAAAGTTTTAAATACCTAGGGTCAAATTTTCAAAGTGATGGAAGAATTGATGGAGATGTTACACATAGAATTAATGCTGGTTGGTTAAAATGGAGAGGAGCATCAGGTATTCATTGTGATAAGAAGATACCATTAAAATTAAAAGGTAAATATTATAGAGCAGCAGTTAGGCCTGCCATGTTTTATGGTACTGAGTGTTGGGCAGTTAATCATCAACATGTACAAAAGATGTCTGTGACAGAAATGAAGATGTTGAGATGGATGAGTGGTCATACAAGAAAAGACCGTATACATAATGAGGTTATTAGAAACAAATTAGGAGTGGCACCAATAGAGGATAAAATGAGAGAACATCGTTTAAGATGGTTTGGACATATAGAAAGAAGATCAAAAGAAGAACCTGTAAGAAGGTTAGAAAAACTAAATTTGGAAAGTATTAAAAGAGGTAGAGGACGACCACAAAAGTGTTGGAAAGAAACAATAAAGAATGATCTAGCTTATTGGGAGTTAACTACTAACATGGCACACGATAGAGATCTGTGGAAACAAAGAATCCATGTAGCCGACCCCGTCTAGTATGGGAAAAGGCTTAGTTGTTGTTGTTGTTGTTGAAGTGTACTCGCTCTCCATTACTCTGGCAACTTTTGGGTTCTCCATATTTCATTAAATAGTCTTGTAAGCCAAGTGAGTCCTACCTCTCTTATGATTTTTCAAACTCCTATAGGAATATTGTTTTATCCTATAGATTTACCAACCTTCATATATTTAAGAGCCTCTTTGACTTCATTCTTTTGAATACGCCGATAAAAATTATGGTTTATATACTTTTCTGATTTGACTAACTCTCCTAAATTAATACTAACATCTATATTTTCATTAAAAAGCTTATAGAAATAATTTTTTCATCTATTTTTTATATCATCATTCGCCACTTTGTCATAGGGAGTGATTAAACATATCATGAGTTATTCACCTTCTATGTCCTTGATTCCTAGCATATGCAGAAAATTTGTACCATATCCCTATTTTAATACCCAAGATAGCATGCCTTAAGCAGGCCATGTCAGGCATTTTTTAACAATCCCCATATATTAATTATTTCTTTTGTACACTTCACACCATGCACTTTATTATCAAGCCATGCCAGGTGCGAGCAAATTATAGTGAAGCCACTGCTGATGCAGAAAATTTCATCATGTAAGACAATTAATTTCACTTCAATACCAAATATCCTAAGTAGAAAATCGAGAAGCACTAAAAATGGGAGGCATGGAGCTCTTCAAGATATAGCTAAGTTTAGTACATTTCAACACAACATTTCTTTTAGCGTCGATATGGTACTGGTGCCCTAAAAAATCATGTATACTGGTGCACTAAAAATGGGAGGCATGGAGCTCTTCAAGATATAGCTTAGTTTAGTAAACACGACATTTTTTTTAGCATCAATGTGTAAGAATAGTTCTTCAACTTGCTTGGAGAGTCTTCGCCAAATCACAAACCAAGAATCACCAAGAGATCAATACGCCAAAAACACAAACACTTGGTGTTCAAACACAAAAACCAAGTCAAACAAGGAACTAACTAATCAAACCAAATATCCAAAGTACTACAAAACATCATGCTTCATTAAGAGGCAAGTAGATCTATTTATAGAACAAATGTGCAAATGTACAAGTTATTTACAACAAGAGAGGTAGGTGGTATCCAACTATCCCGTCGTTGGGGGTCTCTCCAACGGCTATGTTGACTAGCCGTTGGGGACCAGGGAGGCCCCCAACGACTAGTTGGGGGTGGCCAGGACCATACTCAAATACGAGTCCTAGTGGCCCATCCTATTAGAGTTTAACACCCCCTCAAACTTAAACTAAATCTAGGAGCCGATACTGACTTGGTGAAGAAGTCGGCTAGTTGCATTTCAGATGATATATAACATAGAGTGACACCATGTCTTTCTAAAATATGTTTCGTTCTTTCATAAAAAGTATTGTTAGATGTGATGTACATGGCACTCTTATTGTCATACAACAAAGTAGATGGGTGTTCAAGGGTGACCCCATATCTCTCAACACCTTTGTAATTCATGAGATCTCAGTAGCACTAGTCGTCATGACTCGGTATTCTGCTTTTGTGGATGATAGTGTCTTGCATCTCCAGGAAATCAAGGATTCACCTAAAGATATACAAAAATCAGTGGTGGAGTGTCGATTGTTGATATCTTCACCCCAATTTGCATCAATATATGCAATCAAATCAAGAGAAGAAGAAGAAGTTAAAAATACCACCTTATACATAGTGCTTAATGTATTTGATGATTCTCATAATCACACTCATGTGAACACTAGTAGGAGCCCTGGCTTGTAGTGTGTACGGTGTGTGATATGTGTTGAAGAATATGCATAGTGTTCTTAGTGTTAGTTTTATAATTTCTGATGTTTTTAGGTATTATTGTAATTACCCGTAGTACTAAGGGTATTTTGGTAATTTTCTGTTCTAAGGGTATTTTGGTCATTTTTCGTTTTACAGCTCCTTATATAAGGGCTGATAGGTTGTATTAGAGTTAAGAGGTTGTGTAAAAGAAAGAGAGAGAAAGAGGGGGGCGGCCTCCATTGGAGGTCCGCTCCTTCCTTCGATCTCTCATGTTCCCTCTTCAATATTGTTAATATTTCTTGTTTAATCTTCTGTTACGCTTCTCCCGAATCTCAACATGGTATCAGAGCTTTGCCGTTGAAATATTGTTCGGAGTGGAGAAGAAAAATCGGAATCAAAGGATCTAATCAATGAAGTCGTGCCTGATCAGTTTTTTTTTGCATTTGATGTCAAAGTAATACGAGAGGCTAAGGAACTTACAGAGGAGGTAGGAGTAAGGATATTTATGGCAGGAGATCCAAGATATGTTGTCAGATGACACACTCTCGGAGATTTCTGATCAGGGATGTATAGTTTCACCTATTTTGCTCAAGGCTGTAAGAGAGAAAAGGTTAACCTTTGGTTGGATTGATGGAGAAGCTCAAAGTGTTTGAGGTGGACCCTGCTCCTGCTATTGTTTTCGTGAAGGATCCAGGTGTAAAGCCATTGTTTTTTCTGGAGACTTGAACAGTTCACGGTTTTCAACCACAATGGAGCAGAATAAGAATAAGTGCTTCCTCAGATAAGGAAAGTCAATTCTATTGAATTGGGCTGTGATGCTAGAGGTTATTCTCGTTATGGAAAATGATATATACAATACTATTACCACGATAACAAGGAGGCATGCAGGTACCTTGAAAGTCAAGCCATAATGATCATGGAAGAAGTGGATAACATATTGAAATAGACACAGAACAAGATGAATCTCAGGAACCATGACTGGAATTGAATCCATAAATGATGGACTTTTCATCCCTTTTCTCATCATACTATTATGAAGTTTTTTTGTGCATAATTGCTTCTAAAGTCAAGCATGAGTATCATTTAGAGATGCTGGTAAGATAAAAGGAACTTGTAACCAGCAATGTTGTTGGACAAGAAATTTTTGATTAGATGGAAATGCATAGGTGTACAACAGCAAGTATGAATGTCTCTAAGTGTGGATTCGTTTGGTGTTGAGGTGCTCTTCAAGATAGCTTTTCTTAAAACAGTTAGTGGCTTTGGCTGAAAATTTAGTACTCCAGTCCTTTTCTGTCTTGATATGGCATTTCATGCTAATGTCTTTTCTGCAATGTTATTACGTTGGGGCAGAGAATTCAATGTTGCGAAGAGGCTATAATGGTTGCATTTATTGCATATGGTGACTGAATTTATTGAGCTTTGCGGAGTTTAAATTTGTTAGTGAGAAGTTAGCTGTGTTGTTTGTATCGTGTGGTATTTTAGATGTTGAATTTATTGCTATGGTGGCTGAAATATTACGTTGGAGCAGTCTGGGAAAGTGGAGCAGTTATTGCACATTGAGCAGTTTGGTGGTTGCATATTTATTGCATATTCGAATTCTCAAGAAAGTGAAGCGGGAAAGTGGAGCAGTTTGTTAGGCTTGGGAAGAAGAATAAAGACGTTACAGGAGCAGTTTGGTGGCTGCATTTATTAGATATGGACTTTATTAAGGTACTATTCGTATTCCCAAGAATGATGAGCAGAACACCAAGTCCCTCAATTATGTGTCTCCAGCCGAGAGCATGATTGAACTCCTGGAAAATGAAAACGAAAGGTTGCATACCCAAGTAGAATCTCTAAGTCATTCCAAGAGTATCTGAGAGATGACCTAGTGTGGCTGAAACAGGATGGGGAAGAACAGAGTGACCAACTGACCCGTAAAAGAAATAATGCCTCTGGTGCATTGAACATGGGATCCACATCCAGGGCAGCTTCCACCAAAAGAAACATTTCAGGTTCAGAGGCTGCAAACTCTGAGTACAATGAGGATGAAGATGATGACAATGAAGGTGATGACCCTGATGATGCTGACTTCGATCCTGATTATAGTGGTGAACAAAGTAACAACACTAAACGGGAGTGGAGCTTTAGGATATCATAGCATACGGCAGTCTCTGCTTGAACAAAGAAGATTACTTAAGGAATGACCTTTTATAGAAAGCACTCTAATGAAACAGGTTCTATGCATCAATTGCTGGAAGAAAAGACTTTTGATCTTAATAGCTCGGATTATGGAGGATTTCCCAGCCAATCAGGCAGCGATGAAGGAGGTGCTAGCTCTAATGGGAAGAATGTTGATGTAAAGGAAAATGATGAGTGCCAAAGTGAAGAGGAAGTTGCTAGGTCTGAAAGTGGGTTCAGTGGAGATGTAATTGACAGGAAGACAAAATTCTCAGCCTACTGGGCAGAAAGCAGCTTTAGGACAGTGGGGTTCTTCTTTACGGAAGAGCTATCAACAGCCTTTCTCTGAGGAAGGATCTGCATTTGGAAGGGATTCGAAGAACATGGATTCAAATTACAAAGCTGAAGATGGTTCTTCGAAGAACATGGATTCAGATTACAAAGATGAAGATGGTTCTGAAAATAATGTTCCTGATGGGGGATTAGATTGCCTGGAGTTGGAGCAGCAGGAAGATTCACAAAAGAGCCCTGTTGGGACACCAAGTTTCTTCAAACAAAGTTGGTTATAAGCATCTTGTAAATGTGGACGTTGATGTGGATGGAATCCATAATGATATGAATAATGAACTTGAAATCGAGAAGTAGCTCCCACTGAATGGATAAGGAAGAGAAGAAAAAGAAATGGTCAAATAGTTGCAGACACAGTGATACTGTTTCATAGTGACTGGAATCTGCAAATGGACCAGCAGGCAGTTGAATGATGCACATCAACTGTTCGATGAAATGTTCAAGAGAGATGTTTACCTACACGTGAAGTGTTCGATGAAATGCTCAAGAAGAGATAATTAACATGAACATCAAGTGTTTGAGGAAATGTTTACGAGAGCTGAAAAATTATTAGTAGAGTGAGATTGGATGGATTGTCATACTTATGTGTTAAAGAAAGAAAGAGAGGTAGCCATGTGTGGGCGCCGAAGTAGAGTTGTGGGAAGGTTGGATGGAATGTTTCCAATCTATCGATTGTTGTGAAGATTGCAGTCATGAGGACTGCTAAAATGTATTTTGTAGCCAAAGATGCTACTTAAGTTGATCAGCCAGGAAGGCTGAGTTGATGTTGTTGCAGTCAAGAAGGCTGAGTTGATGTTGTTACAGCTAGGAAGCCTGAGTTGATGTTGTTGCAGCCAGGAAGCCTGAGTTGATGTTGTTGCAACCAGGAAGCTTGAGTTGATGTTGTTGCAACCAGGAAGCCTGAGTTGATGTTGTTACAGTCAGGAAGGCTGAGTTGATGTTGTTACAGCCAGGAAGCCTGAGTTGTTGTTGTTGCAGCCAGGAACGCTGAGTTGATGTTGTTACAGCCAGGAAGGCTGAGTTGATGTTGTTGCAGTCAGGAACGCTGAGTTGAGTTGATCAGCCAGAAAGGCTGAGTTGATGTTGCAGCCAAAGATGTTGCTTAAGATGATTAGCCATGAAGGCTGAGTTGAGATTGTTGCAGCCAAAGAAGCATTAGATCAGTGATGAAGACAGATGAAGAATTTTAGCAAGTTTGGAGTTCGAAGTATCTCACTCCCAACTTTAGGGGGTGTTGAAGAATATGCATATTTAGTGTTCTTAGTGTTAGTTTTATAATTTCTGATATTTTTAGGTATTATTGTAATTGTCCGTCGTACTAAGGGCATTTTGATAATTTTTTGTTATAAGGGCATTTTGGTCATTTTTCGTTTTACAACAACTTATATAAGGGCTGGTAGGTTGTATTAGGGTTAAGAGGTTGTGTGTAAGAAAGAGAGAGAAAAAGGAGGCGGCCTCTATTGGAGGTCCGCCCCTTCCTTCGATCTCTCATGTTTCCTCTGCAATATTGTTAATATTTCTTGTTTAATCTTCTGCTACGCTTCTCCCGAATCTCAACAATATGTTTGGATAAGTGATAGTGAGATAGGTCAATGCTCGTATCAGTTACTTATGGTGTAGGATCTTCTATCTCTATCTCTTGCTCTCAATTTTGTTCCTAATACTTTTAGGATATCTACCTTCTTCTCATCGGTTACACCCTAAGTCACGAAGACACCTCTAGGAGGTGGAGTGTCGGCCTCGACACGGGTGCGACACGGGTGCGACACCATGTCAGTGCGGCACCGACACCTTGTCGTGTAATTACGATATGGTCAGTGTGTCGAGGCTCAGTATGGGTGCGGTGAACATGTCGAAGTTCATATTCGTCAAAGTTCTTTAGGTCAAATGTATAAAAGGCTCGGCCTTCACCCGCACCTCTTCACGTCTCCAACATCTCCAACAAACGATGACATCCTTACTTTCTCCTTCGTGCTCCCTCGCACCCTCACAGACGACGACATCCACGTCTCCAACATCCCCAGTAAGCGACGAACCTTCAAGCTCCCTCGCAACTTCACAGACAACGACATCCAGGTATGATGTATCTGACCGTTTGACTTGTTATTCGCCCCAGGGGATCTGAGAACGGAGTTTTTTATGACTGAATCGTCTCTGTTAGGTCGGGTGCATTTTGTCAAGAACCCATTCAATTCAACCAAAATCCTCTCAATTCTTGTGATTATTCGCTCGGGTCAACCAGTTTCTATTGGGATACATATTGTGGAGTCAGTGTCACTGGTTTTAGGCGTCAATTACCTAACTTATCAAACTGATATCATTTGCTATTAATTGGGTTTTGTTCCTTGGTCGACTGAAAGAGGAAGGTCTTTGTTATCGGTTCTTTATCTGAATTGATAATGTTTTTTCTTAGTTCATTGGTCTTACCTGATCTGTGTTGGTTTGAGTCACGTCCAAAAGTGTTTACCAATGTATTGTCATCCAAACTTGAACATGTTTAGTCACTTTAACGTGTTTAGTCCTCTTGTTCTTCTTGTTTAATTTAGTCTTCCTAAAATCTTGGTAACTTGGCATCTGGCAGAAGTTCACTGCCTTCCATTTCCTGTCATTGTTTGGGTTGAGGACCCGAGCATGCTGGCAGGGGAGAGCTCCATGTCTCTGTCAATATTGGATTTGTTCTCTTCACATGCAATTTCCAGTTCATGGTTGCATGAGTAAAAGCATTTTTGTTGATACTACTGGTCGACTCATTCTAATTACTTATTGTATTTAACCTTGTGGTATATCAATGTTACGACTGACTCCATCTACTAATTGTTGTTTTTGACATTTTGTTTTTCAATCAGATTGTGAAATTATGAATTGAGTTGATCCTAAAAATGACCGACAATAGAAAAGGAAAAGGAGTATCAATTGGTCCTTGGCCCTATTGGGAGTTTCAGTGGAAGTGTTTCTTTAAGTTCAGGATCAACAACAAAAGTTACAAAACCTTTAATTTCAATACCTCGTGAAGATGCACCAGTGTGGATGTACGTACAAAGGGGAGAATCATATGAAGGTGGTAGAGGTAATACAGATTTTATGTGTAAATTTTACAACATTAGTTTTACAGGATCGTATACTAGAGTGAAGTCACATATTTTAAAATTATCAAAACATGGTACAAGAGCATGTCCGAATGTGGAAGATTTACGAAAATAATTAATGAAAAAATTAGATGAGTATAAAAAGAAGAACGAAAAGAGTGAGAAAGGAACAAATATTCTATTATTTGGTGGATACAAAGAAGATGCAGAAAAAAAAAGAAAGTTAATGCAAAGTGAGTTTAAAGGTTTTAGAGGAGCAATTTAAAAACATTTAATGTAGTTAGAAGGGAGGAGATAGATAGAAAGGTTGGAAGATTTTTCTTTTCAAGTTCACTTTCTTTTAATGTAAATTTTTCTTTTCGAGTACTATAGGATTCAGATCGGATAGTTAAGGTTATGGTTATTGTTATTATTGTCTTTGGAAGCATTTATTATTTGATGATCATCTCTCAATCCTCCCTTTTCCCATTTTTTCTCCCATTGGTGAATGGATCTTTTGATCGGAGCAGTTTCAGTCTTGTATATCACTTCTTCTACGAGCTCACAACCTCGTGCTAAGTATAGTTTAATACTAATTATCAACTTATTGAATAACATACCGAAATCCATAGTGATGCCTTTCTTTTCATAGGAAGTTGAACTCGTTCTTTGCTAATAAAATGATCTTTTGCTTATTATTTCATACATTAAATAGTCCTGGTAACAAATTGTGTAGTTTTGTATTGTTGCTAGCTAACTTAGTAGTTTTATACGTTATGTGGCCATATTTCTACCAGTAGAATAACAAGATACAAGGACCATTTAATGGAAAGGAGCGGAAATGTAGCAGCTTGCAAGAATGCAACTGAAAAAATAAAGAAAACAATTTACGATTATGTGCACGATACATCAAAGAAGAAGGCCGAGAAGATTTCATTTTCATATGAAGGAGAAGTTTTAGTATGGAAGCAACATAGGGGGAGGCGCCTAATGTTTATCATCTTCATCGTTATTCGGCTCACGACTACCACTTCCGAAGGG
Source organism: Brasenia schreberi (assembly GCA_036023115.1). Taxonomy (NCBI): domain Eukaryota; kingdom Viridiplantae; phylum Streptophyta; class Magnoliopsida; order Nymphaeales; family Cabombaceae; genus Brasenia; species Brasenia schreberi. The sequence continues at coordinate 35,631,642 of JAYKKT010000092.1, read as the reverse complement.
AACCATGGATTCATTTGTGCGTTCATCGCCAGACTCACTACGACAAGCTACATTAGAAAATTGATATAACAAAGAAGAAAAAAATGAGTATGTATATCCATTAGCAAATGAATGTATCAAAATAGAATTCCTTTTAATGTTGTCAGATCCCCAAGGGTAAGTGATGATTAGTGATATAGGGTAGTTTGGACCTGGAATGAAGAATCCATCACACCATGAAGTAAGGGAAACATTTATTGGAGAAGGAAGTGGGAAGAGTAAGAGAGTTTACGAATGGATTTAGAAAGCATTGGGCTACATATGGATGTTCTATTATGTCTGATGGATGGATGGATAGAAAACAGAGAACACTAATAAATTTTTTAGTGATTGTCCAAAGGTACGGTGTTTCTTAAGTCCATTATGCATCCCATGAAGTGAATGATGCAAATAAATTATATACATTGTTAAAAGAAGTAATCTTACCCCGTCTAGTATGGGAAAAGGCTTAGTTGTTGTTGTTGTTTGTTTGTTAAAAGAAGTAATCTTAGAGGTTGGAGAGAAGAATGTTGTGCAGGTGGTCACAGATAATGCATCAAATTATGTTGGAGTTGATAGAATGTTGATGGTTGAATTTAATCATTTGTTTTGGACACCATGTATTGCATATTATATAGATTTGATGGTTCAAGATATTGGAGAGACAAAAAAGCTAAAAGGCATCTTAAGCAGGGCAAAGAAGCTAGTGACATTTATGTATAACCATGGGCAGATATTGTATATGATGAGACATTTTAAATGAGAAAAAGACATACACATACCGGTTGTGACCCGTCTGCTACTAGATTCTTAACCCTGAGCACCTTGTGGCAGTCAAAAGAAGCTCTAAGGTCGATTATTATTTCTGAATAATGGAAAATGCCCTTTATCAAATAGTACTGAAGGAAAGCAATCTATGACAATAATTTTGCAACTCAGATTTTGGAAGGACATTAGTTTTTTACTTACAACAATGGGTCCTTTGGTAGATGGTATGGTTGACAATGATGAAAAACCAACCATGGGCTATATCTATGAGAAGATGAGTCATGTAAAGGAGCAAATAAAGGTACATAAATATTTCAATTTTATGTGTTGTTATTTCTTAATCTTATAATAACATTTATCTTGTTTTATAGAACAAAGAAGAGTAATATACTTTTATTTGGGAGATCATAGACAAAAGATGGGACAGGCAAATGTATAAGCCATTACATACTGCTACATTGTATCTGAATCTAGGGTTGTATTATGATTATGATGGGATAAAATCTAATGTTGAGATTAAAGGTGGTTTGTTTCAAGTTATAGCTATACTTTACGAAGTAAAGAACAACAACAAATCACACAACAACTAATGAGTTATCGAAGTGTCGTAAGTGGTTTTGAATTAGAATTAGCTATAAGTTCGAGGAAAGCATATGCACCAGGTAATTAATTCAAGCAACTTTGCTTTCTTAATTATTTCATTATTATGATATGATTTAGGTTTTTTAGTATGATTAATTTATTCTTTACACATAATTTTTAACTTTTTGTAATAGTTGAATGGTGGATGACCTTTGGCTATGGATGCCCTGAATTGTAAAATTTTGCTATACAGGTTTTGAGTCTTACTTGTAGTGCCACCTCATGTGAACGTAACTGGTGTACCTTTGAAATTGTAAGAAATTAAAGATTATGCTTTTTATTTACACTATAATTAAATGAAAGTTTTTTTGTTGAGTTAACAACTTACCTAAATTCTTTCTCTTATCTTAGATTCATATAAAAAAAATGGAATAGATTATTGCATCAAAAGCTTAACGACTTAGCTTTTGTGTAATATAACGAAAAGCTAAGAGAAGGTACGAAGAGAGAAAATCTAATGGAGCAAATTTTGACCCCATCATATTGGCATCGGTTGAAGATCACGATGAATATCCTATTTATGATGAGTTCGTTGGTGACGATGATTACCTTACATGATAAAATGTCGCTATGGCATCCGAAGCATCAAGAGGAGGAGTTGTTTATACAAGGTTAAGGACATGAAAGCGACAAAGAAGACAAAGCAAAGGGAAGGATAAGATCCCTATGAAAGATGAAGAAGAATTTAATTTTGAAGAAATAGATGAAGAGAAAGAGGAACTAGAAGAACACAGATCTTTGTTTTAAAATGAGTGAACATGACATAAACAATTAAGTGTGATTGTAATTGAATTTTGATGGATGCTATGTAACTTATTCTTCCATATAAATCTAATGCATCAAGTTGATTGATTGTTGTTTCCTTCATTTGATTATTTTGTATTTGACTAAAGGAAATGTCTATCTCTAACATTTATCCAAAAAAATCTCTAGTATGCTCCATACCAGACTTATGAAGCATGCTCATGTTTCTCTATCATTCTATGTTATTTGCAGAACAAGGGTGAATTCAGATGAAAGTTATCAGCTGCTAAGGGAAGGGAATTTCTGTGCGAGTTGTGATTTTTCCTAATAGTTATGTTTTATCTTGTTTATGTCTCAAGGGCCAGGGCCAATAGGAGTGGATGACAAAAGTTAATGTCCTTGAAATTGTTGAGCACTCAAATCTTGTCAAATTACTGGGATATTGTTTTGAGGACGATGGGAGAGGAATTCAGTGGCTTCTTGTTTATGAATTCATGCACAATGGAAGTGTGGAGGACCATTTGTATTCAAGTGCAGCTACACCACTGCCATGGTCTATGCAGTTGAGAATAGAAGGTAGGGGATTAACTTACCTCCATGAAGAGTTGGATTTCCAGGTATTTCATCTCTTTTAATTTGTCTTTCTCAATATTAAATGTTGACATCGTCTATGGATTCATAATGCAGACTTCCATGTATATTGATACTGGAAGATGATCAATTTTTAATAATCACTGATGCACATGAAAGGGACTGGCTTTTGGTTTATATCGCTACCAGTTATTTTGGGCATATTGTGGCATCATTAACTTTTCTTTTGTTGATGAAGATTATCTTCCATGATTTGAAGACATCAAGTTGATTGATTGCCCCCAGAGGATTACAAAAATGGGGTGGTAGTATAACGTGGAGGAGATGGACATTACTTCAACGAAGAGGCTGCACAAGTTTATCCTCTGTCCCTGTGATTCTGTAGTTCTGTCTCGTCTGATTTGAACTGTTTCTCCTTCATTTAAGTGTTATTTCTCTTTAATGGTTTTAGTGCAGATAATAATCAAAATAGCGGTAGGAAACGGAGTAGGAAAAATTTTTGTTCACAGGTGAAAGTTTCATTAATGCTATTTTTTGGATATATTTAACAGCAGAGAACCCATTATATATATATATATATATATTTAATCATAAATAAAAGTGTTCCGCTAAATCCGCTATATCCACACACCGCTATATCAGGGTTGACCGCTAACAACCCACTATTGATAACATAGATTTCATGACACCGTGTTGGTGTCAATGTCGCATGGTCGACACTCCACCTCTTAGAGGTGTTTCAAATTAATCAAGGTAGATATTATCATGGTCAACACTCCACTTCAAATTAATCAACATAGATAACATAGATTTCATGACACATAAATCAAGGTATTCTTGAAATTAATCTATTTTTTGAAGTTTTTCAAATTTATCAAAACTTCATAGTTGACTCTATAATTCCAAAAAGTCATTGTGATAATCCCTAATGCTTAAGTTGTCTTTCTTAAATATTATCATTTTTTCCATCAAATAAATTTGGAAAACAAAGTCATCTTAAGAATTGATTTTCCTTAAATACTCTCATGTTTCAAATGCATTTTCAAAGATGTTGATTCTATTGTGGAGTTTTTCATCTATATTTTGACAAATAATCCAAGTAATTTTTTCATTATTTTTTTCCAACATTTTCAAATTTTGTTTGTAATTTTCTTGGGCTTTGATGATATCATCTTAATCAAGTGCATCAATTTTCAAATTTGGTTCTTGGATAGTGTCATCCACGTAATCCCAATAATATTTTGACAAAAAATACTTTTTTATTGTTCTTGACGAACTTTGATAGCAATTTAAGTCAAGAAAGCAATGAAACACTTCATTTTTCTCTTCCATTTCTTACAAAGACAAGTTTTTGAAGATTACCTCAACCTTGGAATATCAAAAGCAAGAAAACAAAACTTGCTTTAAGTTGGACACACTTCACAATGCAACCATGTCTATGATATTCTTTCGAGTATGCTCTAATACCATGTAAGAATAGCTCTTTAACTTGCTTGAAGAGTCTTCGTCAAATCACAAACCAAAAATCGCCAAGAGATCAATATGCCAAAAACAAAGGTGTTCAAACACACAAACCAAGTTAAAAAAGGAACCAACTAATCAAACCAAATATCCAAAGTGCTGCAAAACATCATGCTTTATTAAGAGGTAAGTGACTATTTATAAAACAAATGTGCAAATGTACAAGTTTTATTTACAGCAAGAGAGGTAGGTGGTATCCAACTATCCCGCTGTTGGGGGCTCCCAACGCTATGTTGACTAGCCATTGGGGACTAGGGAGGCCCCCAATAGCTAGCTGGGGGTGGCCAGGGCCCTGATGACCCTGGTTATCCTTTACTCAAACACGAGCCCTAGTGGCCCGTCCTCTTTGAGTTGAACACAATGTGGTACCGATGCCTTTTCAAAAGGAACATATATATGGAACTAAACAATTTACCGGTATTAAACTAACGTGCCTTGAATTGAAGTGATGAGTGATTGGATGAACTAACATGCCTTGAATGGAAGGGATGAGTCATTGGATGCAAATGTTTGTGCACAACACCATTCTTACCTTGAGTGAATAAAGAAAAATTACCCATTTGAACAAATAAAGAGGACCAGGCAATGAAGAACAAGGAAATATTAAAAGGAAGCAAAACTAAATATCCATTTAAGATGTAAATAAGAAAATGTAGCCTCACCTGGTATGCAATGGGAGATTTCTGAAACTCTTTGTCAAAAATGAAGGACTGTAGAACATCACGAAGCTTCATGTGGCCCCACTTTTTTAAGTTATGTCCAGAGTGGTAACCAGGAACAGATGCAATAAGTTTGACCTGAAACATGATACTCTTGATAAGTACAAGTAATGAAGTGCAGAAGGTGCACAATAAGAATTAGAAGAAAAGAAAATCCTCCTTTATGTTTAGACTGGAAAAGTACCAGCAAGTTGCAAGATATTCAACATGTGAAGCTCAAAACATGAAACTGCTGAGAAGTGCAAAAACTTTTAACCTGACATACTACAGACAATTTTATGTAAAGAAAAGGAAAATATTATTCACCCAATCCACCAGTATAATCCAAGGGAAAGAACTTGTCCCTGCTTTTTCCCCTCATACAAACACTGAAAACAGCACCACATATATCTAGCACAAGCACATATATCACATGAAAAAAGTTAGATGGCTAAAGTTCTATACTTTGTACTCCAGAAGGAAATACTCATGTACATAACCTATAATAGTTCCAAGGCACGACAAGAAATGATTAAACATCAGATAGAATCCACAAGCAACAAGTGAGCCCCTCACAAGCATGTATATGAGAATTGGGACATTAGAAATCCCTATGATTCTTTAGAATTACAACCCAAAATTGCATTTCCTCTCCAACTTGAAAGTACCACTGCATTTCTGCAGGAGATCAATCAAGTCATAACAAAAAGTGTTTTCTCTGAAAACAAGCATTACCTACGAAACGCATAATATCACATTGGAGGGGACACAGAGTTTTCTAGGTAATGTTTCTCTGAAAAGAAAGATTACCTAAAAAAGGCATATCAAATTGGAATGTACACACATACAGTTATCACATTGGAAGGAGACACATATAGTTATTCATATAGTAGTTTTTGAAGGGAAAAAACTATAAGTTTAAAAGTTTACCATGAAACCAGAGAATATTTGTATGCAAGAAGTTTCAATCATAAAGATCAATGCCATATGTATGTATATAGATGTCATATACCAAAGCAATGTTGCAGACATCATATTTGGATCCAGCATAGAGTGGGTCACCAACAAGCATTTGTCATACTGCATCATACTCTATCACAAGCTATACAAACTTTTAAAGGTTTTTTTAATCATAAACATGTAAATCTACAGACAATTAGAAAAATCTAAAAGAAGAAAAGAATTCAACAAGAAAACCCTCACATGACTTACATCTATCTCCAAAAAAGTAAAAGCAACATGATGGATGACCCAGTTTGGTCCCTCATGGATTGGTTTGGCTTGTAACGATCCAAATAGGACCTTATTTTGGTATCTTCATAATCTTGGAGCCAGTCCGACTTCGATTTTTCCATGATTTGAACTGTTTTGACCCGAATTTGAGTATGTTTCAATTCTATGTGGTTTTCATGGTTGTTTAGTGAATATGTTTAGGAGATTTCGGACATGGAATGTCGCATCTAATAGTCGGAATGTTTGGACTTTGAGTTACATATAGTTTAAACCATTAGATTATAATCAAATAAACTTATTATAATATCTAATGGGAAACTAAGATTGTTTGAAATTATAATCTCTTTGGGATAGGTGAATAAACTTTTATTAATATGAGGGCCATAAATGATTTTACTTGTTCTTGACTATACATGACATAATATGTGCTTTTCGAGTCTTGTAATGATGCTACAATTGTTATTTGATTTGGAATTGCATATGAACATTATGCAGATGATGAAACTGCTACCGATTGCATGACTTATGGGTGATTTATATGTGATTGTAGAGAGGATATGTGAAGTCTGTGTTGGCTATGGTCACGGAAATGTCAATTGCTCGAGCTATCCTATCGGTGGTGTGCATCCATAGTATATATCGATAAATATGCTGTCAAGGTGAGTCTCAAGCAACCTTTATAGTAGATGAGCATGACTGAGTAGGGTGCCTAATGAAAGTAGAAAGTTATATTTAACTGTGGTTATATATGTTTAGATATGGACACTGGTGATATAAAAATATGATTAACTAATTATGGAATTGTACATCTATCCTAACTTTTAATGAATATGAATATTGTTTGATGTGTGCATGCCTTTTGTGCCTTTTGTGTTATGCTATTGGGTTATTTCACCAATGGTGTAAGCTGGTGCGTGCTTCACCACAGGTAATTGAAGACAAAATAATGATGGGTTACCAAGAGAATGATAATAAGAAGCACAATAATTGAGAAATGTCATAGGCATAAAAAAGATCTACTAGTTATAAATAAGTTATTGAACTTCGTCTGCAATCATGTATGATCGTTAAGATAAAAAAATGCTCGGAACTTAATGAGATTGGTATTTTAAGGAATAATATTATTATCTATATGTAGGAACTCTTAGGATCTTCCGCCTCAGGGTTATGTGTAATGGCAAACAGGTCAACTTGAGTGTTGCTGTGGTGGAGCCCATGGAACCCAAGTGTGACACTGCCATACGGCTATTAGCACGAGCATAGGTGCAGTCTTTTAACAATAGTTTGTTGAATGGTTATGCAAATGTGTTGGCACCTACTTATACCTATATCATACACTAAAAATTTCTAAATTTTATTATAACCAGAAGAGGAAAAATATAATATATGTAATTAAAGAAGAAAAGTGACACATATTGCTATCTTCCAAAAAGATATTATTCATAGAATTAATGTAGGTTGGCTAAAATAGACGTATATGGAATTCTGTATGACAAAAAGGTATAGGTAAAAATTAAAGGTAAATATTATAAAGCAGTAGGAAGAGTCATAATGCTCTATAGTGTCAAGTGTTGGGAAGTCAAGGTAAATATTATAAAGTAGTGGTAAGACCGATAATGCTCTACGGTGCAGGGTATTGAGCAATCAACCATCAATATATGCAAAAGATGTCTATGGAAGAAATAAGATTTTGAAGTATATGGCACACAAAGATCAAATTTGTAACAAGAGGATATTAAAGGAAAAGTTAGTGTGGCACCAAAAGAAGATAAAATAAGGAGCACACCTAAAGACTTTTAGACATTTAGAAAGGTGATCAAGTGGAGCTCCCCATAGTTTTGCTAGATATTGAACACTTTAAAAAGGAACATGAAGGCAGTATTGGAAGGAAACAGTAAAACATGATCTTTCCTTTTGAAGTTAGTCACACATATGGCACAGTAATCGAGTTCTATGAAGATTAATAATCCAATTTCCATGTAGCCATTAATTAGTGTGGGAACGGCTTAGTTTATAGTGCATGGTTTTATCATGTTTACCTATCCTCATCTAACCCTCGTGATACATCCATCGAGAGCTCTTTCCGATCTCCTTGCAACTAGTCCCATTTGTGCTTCTTCATCACCAGGCAATGTAGCCACTACCTCTTGTTGTTGCTGCAACTGCTAGTGCTAGGAACCCCACAATCTCAAAGTTCGTTAAAATACATGTATTTATTTGTATATTTTATTATATTTTTCTTATTATTAAAGTGTACATACATGTAATCAAGCACCAAGGCCATCAAGAGGGCCTAATGGCTACTTCACTAGCCGTTGGGCCCTACTCGATGGCTACAATGTTGTTGGTTGCCCACTACCACTCTCACTCTTTCTTTCTTCTCCACTTTATAAATACTTACCTTGTCAGTAACAAATGTTAAGCTTTTTAATTCATTTATACACATTATTTGAGTGTATTTGCTCTTGTTCTTATTGTATTTGGTATTGCTCTATCATTTTTCTAAACCATTTTATAGTCATCCTTTGGTGACTTGATATTGTTCAATACGTTCATTTTGTGTTGTTGTTTCATTCAATATGTTGAAGTATTATCATTACATGGTATCAGAGCTTTAATCTCTCTTGGGACTGTATTGGAAAGCAAGTCACATGAAAGAAAACATTTACAAGGCAAAGAAGTCTCTCGGTTCACTTGTAGATTGCTTTTTAATTGATTGAAGAAAAAATACTCCTCATTGTAAGGTATTTCCATTAAGTTTAAAGTCTCAATTCAAAGTTTTTAACGGAAGACAAGGTCTTTAATTTTCATATGATAAGTTCCAACTACAAACATGGGCTCAATCAATAGAAAATTATTTGTATTTTAAAAAACTATGGGGCTATATAACTAAAATAAAAGTGGAGCCTTCTAATGCCACTTTAGAACAAAAAGAAGAGTATGAAAGATGTCAAATGGGTACTCATGAACAATGTGAGTGATCACATACGTGACACTTTGGACGATTTCATTAATGTCAAAAAAGAATGAAAATATTTGAGGAAATCTCATATTCAAAGTGATGTGACACGTAGAATGGCATTAAGTGATAAAATGTCATCACTAAAACAAGAAGATAAGGGGTAAACGAGTTTCATAGTGGTATTCCAATATTTGAAATCAACTACGTAGATATGAAAAGAGATGTACACAATGCCTTAGTGAAAGACAATGTGAGCAAAATCAAGACTTCATATACCAATTATTAAGAAGTCTTAGGGATGAGTTTGTATTCCATCTATTCATCATTTACCATTAGAATCTTCTCATCCTCATCTTTGATGCATCTAACAAAAGTAAGATCCTTGGTTTTCTTATCTCTAACCTTAGCTATCCTAAAAATATCTCTTTCACGTTGGACTTGAGTTACGCTTTTTTATATAAATCCTCCCACATTTTGGTTTTTGCTTCACTAACAGTCTTTTTCGCTTCTTTCTTTGCTTTCTTATAAGCCTCAAAAGTTTCATTAGTCTTCTTTACATAATGCAATTTGTAAGATGCCTTCTTTGCCTTGATTTTATCTTGCACCACTTCACTCTACGACCAAGCTTCTTTTGTGCCAGTATGATCTATATAATTTCATGCATCTCCTAAAAACTTTATGTCAATATATCTTCTTTCTCACATTTGAGGTTCCGCACTCTATTCTTCTTTGTCCACTTTTTTACCTATAAATCCATCAATAAAATTCAATGTTTAGTAGTTAAGTTTTCTCTTAGAATTACCTTGCAATCTTTATAACATGATCTATCTTTTTTCTTACAAACAAAATAATCAATTTGTGTTTGTGACAAGCCAATCTTATAAGTAATTAAATGTTCATCTCATTTTTTGAAAATTGTATTGGGTATAAAGAGATCAAAAGCCATAACAAAACTTAAAATCTTTATACTCTCCTATCCCAAAACCATAGTTTTCATGAATACCTTGATATCTTAAATTCTTAATGCCTCCTTACCGATATGTTGGTTTAAGTCTCCTACCAAACAAATCATCTCACTTTGTAGAATTTTTTGAATTACATTATATAACTCCTCCCCAAAAGCCTTATTTATACTATGTTCTAATCCTACTTGGGGTGCACAAACTATATTCAAAACCTCACTCCTAACACTAATTTCACCATCATAATTTTGACACCATATTAATGTATGTCTACTATAATATCTTTTAAATATTTATTTATAATAATAACAACTCCATTTTGAGCCTTTTCCTTTCAAAACATGTATTCTCAATATCTTTTGCTTTTTTTCTAACCCACTTTGTCTCTTGTAAACATAAAATGTGAATCTTTCTCTCAATCATAGTATCTACCACATCCATTAACTTGTCGGTCAATGTTATGATATTTCAAGTATCAATACGAATTTTATTATTTAGGACTAACTTCCCGTTTATGAATATTTGCTATTTATAATGTCAGTTTTAGTATATTTTATGTTTGAGGTGTTATTGTAATTGTCTGTAGTACTAAGGGTATTTTGGTCATTTTGTATTTAACAACCCATTATATAAGGGTTGGACTTCTTGTATTAGGGTTAAGAGAGTAAGATTAATGAAAAGAGATAGGGGGTGGCCTCTATTAGAGGGCATGCCCCCTCCTTCGATCTCTACATTTTCTCTTTACTTGTTCTCTCATGTTTGTGATATTCGATCTCTGTTGCGCTACCACATTTTCCAATATTGTATCAGAGCCATCTATCAATGGGAGCAGTGGCTGCGACTTGTATTTTTGCAGGAAAAAAAGAAGAAAGAAATCGAGGGCATGAAGTTTAGTTGCAAAGACCGTCTAGTATGAGCAGATGTGTGTATTCTGCTATTTGAGTGGTGGAGAGAGGACACCCAACCAACATACTGGTTGCAACCACCATGTGAAGGAGCACAAAAAAAGTCGTTTGAAGTGTGTATGGTGGAGATAGTACCTCTTACCATAAAAATCAATTTTCTCAAGGAAAAAAACACTTTTAAAGTATTGCCATCTAGTCACTTTATTGAGAAGAAAGAAGAAGAGGAGCGGCCGACACCCATGGAAGGGTTGTGTGCTACTCAAGTATGATCTTAATTGTTCGAGTTGATTTAGAGAAGCCTCGGATAGATCATTGGTATAAGTGTGGTAAAGAAAGAACTAGTTTTTCTGCAAGTTTGGAATTCGAAATATCTCACTCCCAACTTGAGGGGGTGTTGAAGAATATGAATATCTGTTGTTTTTAGTGTCAGTTTTAGTATATTTTATGTTTTAGGTGTTATTGTAATTGCCTATAGTACTAAGGGCATTTTGGTCATTTAATGTTTAACAACCCATTATATAAGAGTTGGACTTCTTGTATTAGAGTTAAGAGAGTAAGATTAAGAGAGAGAGAGAGGGGGCAGAGGCCTCCATTGGAGGGCATGATCCCCTCCTTCGATCTCCATATTTTCTCTTCACTTGTTCTCTCGTGTTTGTGATATTCGATCTCTGTTGTGCTACCACATTTTCGAACACTTCCTTACTCCTGCATTCGTCTATGCTGAAAATACGAAGACCCTCATTGTAACTTATTCACTACATTTGAGCGATATAATAATTATATATGACAGATTATGAGACTTAAGTACTAGGGAAAAAAGAATACATCACAAACTAGAATTTGGAGTCACAAAGAAGATTATTTTAACCATATACCCATTTAAGAATTGCATGATCTCCATATACCATATACCCATGATATATTGTAAAATCCACTAAAAAATCAAGTATGTGTGTTTATATGTTAAGAAATTAAAATAAACATTGTATAACATCATTAATCTTATCATCAATATGTGTATATTGTTGAATATCATCTCAATAAACATAAAAATCAATATAATGTAAATCTACAACACATTAGGGAATGAGGGCCAGCATTTTTCACATGCTCGAGTGCGCCTCTTCTCTCTTATTTCATTCCTAAACTCAAAATGATTGCAATTAGGGTATTTTAAGTACATGCTTATAACTTGAAAGATGAAAATACCCTTAATTAGTAATCTTAATGCTAGATGGATCCGAATTCAGTTCACCTGCAAAAATTTACAATAACAAAAGTTAAATAACAGAAACATAAATACGATAATAGAAATTAAGTTGTCTTTAACACGCTCCCTCAAGTTGGGTCTTGAATACTCAAACCACCCAACTTGCAGAGAGCTTTCTTTAGTCCACTTGCAGCAACAGGTTTTATAAGTATATTTAATATTTGGTCTTGAGAACAGACAAGTATGATGTTGAAAATCCCTTAACTAATTTCTCTCTAATAAAATAGCAATCAACTTCAATATATTTTGTTCTTTCATGGAATATAGGGTTCGATGTTATCTAAAGTGCAACCTTATTATCTGTGAAAAAATTAATAGGAGTAGTCTTTTCCGGTCCGATTTCATCCAATAGAGATATAATCCATAAGCCCTCACATGCTCGATATTCAGCTTTTGCACTAGATCTAACCACTTTTGTTTGTTTTTTACCCTTCCATAAAACAACATTGCCTCTTACACGTACTATATACCCTGAAGTGGATCTTCTATCTTCTATTGAACCTGCCCAATCCGCATCTGAATAAATTTCAATGTTCAAGGACGAATGTGGTATGAATATTAACCCAAGGGTGATGGACGATTTCAGATATCTGATAATATGAAACACCATGTTCGTATGATGTCTAGATGGTGAGTGCATCCATCTACTCACATAAACTTACTGCGAAACTAATATTTGGCCTTGTAATTATAAGATATATCAGTTTTCCCACTAATCTCTGATATCTGTCCACATCTTCATAAGGTTCTTCAAAATTTTCAGCAACTTTCTTTTGTACTTCAATAGGAACGGTACATAGCCGACAATCCTCCATTTTTGTTTCTTTTAATAGATCGAGAATATATTTATGCTAACTTAAAGATAAGCAGTCATTACATCTAACAATTTCTACTCCAAGAAAATAATAAAGTTTTTCCAAGTCTTTCAAGTCAAACAAAGTATGCAACTCCTTTTTTAATGAAATAATTTCTTTCACATCATCACCAGTAAGAATGATATCATCAACATATACAATCAAGAGAATTATTTTATTTCCCTTCTTAACAAACAATGTATGATCACTAATGATGCGCTTGAAACCCAAGCTAAGTATTCCATCACTAAATTTCTCAAACCACACTCTAGGAAATTGCTTTAAACCATATATAGATTTCTTCAGTTTGCATACCTTATGTAGTGTGTTTTTGAGGTCATAACCCAGTGGTAAGTCAATAAAAATTTTCTCTGTAAGATCTCCTTAGAGAAAAACATTCTTCACATTCAACTGTCATAAATTTCATCTCTGATTAACTGCTAAGCTTATAAGAATTCTAATTGTATTTAGCTTTGCAACTAGAGTGAAGGTTTATGTGTAGTCAATACCATAAGATTGACTATAACCTTTTCCTACCAACCTTGCCTTATATCGTTCTATATTGTCATCGGATCTATACTTTATGGTAAATACCCATTTGCAACCCACAGTCTTTCTGTGTAGTGGTAAATCTGTAACTTCCCATGTCTGATTTCTTTCAAGAACTGTCATTTCTTCCCTTATAGCTATTATCCATTCTACATACTGCATAGCATCTTGAAATGTCTTTGGAATATAAGATTTTTCTACAATAATAAAAAAACAACTGATATTCTTTTGGATAATTAGTATATGAAACCAATTTTTGAATTGGTATTTAGCTGCTTCACGTTTTTCTTTCCGAGGAGCAATAGGTAAATCATCTAAAATAATAGATGAAGTCAAAGGATTTACATGAATGAACTGATTGAAGGAGAGTATCTTGATTGAGAGTAGCATTAGGACTTGGTAGAACTATCTTCCTTTCTCCTCTTGAATAAGTATGACATTCTTCCCTCTTAAAAGGTATGATCACTGCTATTCATTTTCCTCTGTGTGATCCTTTTCTATAGGTAATATCGGCAAGACAATAGAGGTAGGAGTGTGTGATAAATTGGTCCCATCATCACCAAAGTATGGAATATTTTCATGAAATGTCACATCCATCGTGGCATAGCTCTTCCTTCTCATGAGATCATAACACTTATATCCTTTCTGAGTTGATGAATATCCCAAGAAAATATACTTAACTGCCCTAGCATCAAGCTTATCCCTTGTATTGCTAAAAAATATGTAAAAAGCAAGTACATCCAGACACCTTTAATGGTATATGAAATTGTTTTTGAGTAGGACATAAAGAATGAAACGGGAATCACCATTAAGAACATTATTGGGCATGTGATTTATCAAAAATAGAGCAATTAAAACAACTTCCTCCCAATAAATTTTTGGGATATTATTCCCAATCAACAAAGTTCTTGCAACTTCTAATATATGTCTATTCTTCCTCTCGGAGACCACATTTTGTTGTGGAGAGTACGGGCAAGACGTTTGATGTAAAATCTCATGACTTAGAAAATAAGAATGTAGTGATTATGACATAAATTCTCTACCATTATCACTATGAATAACCTTAATAGGTAGCTGAAATTGAGTTTAAATAAATCGATAATACACGAGTAGAATATCCTTCACTCCATCTTTGGTTTTCATAAGATAGATCATAGTGAATCGCGTGCAATCATCTATAAATAAAATAAAATATTTATAGCCATGTAAAGAAGTAATAGAACATGGACCCCAAACATAAGAATGTTAATCGCGTACAATCATCAACAACACACGTACAATTTCAAAAGGTTTTGAAGCTCTAATTTCATTCAAAGGAAATGACACACGATGATGTTTAGTCTTTTGGCAAGTTTCACATTGCAAAATAAATCCCTACAACTTGAAAATTCAGGTAATATCATCCTAATTTTAGATAGTGGAAGGTGTCCCGGTCTTTGATGCCATAATGTCAAAGCTTCATTTCCTTTCTCTTTAGGAAGAATAGATTGCAATGTTGTTTGTCTGATCTCCTCAAAGAAATAAAGTTATTTTCTTGCGCTACCCCGACCAAAGATATTCCCCATCCTCAGTTCCTGAAAAATACAAGAAGTAGAGTCGAAAGCTACCAAATAATATAAGTCTTTGGTTAAGGCAAGAAGTGATAAGAGATTGATGGAAATATTTGGGACATGTAAAACATTTTTAAGGATCTCAAAACTAGTAATTATACTCCTTTTTCCCACTATAGGGGTGTTGGACCCATCGGCCAACTTCATTCCAATCCCTTCATGAATTGCTTGATAGTCATAGAATAAGTCTCTCATGCCCACCATGTGGTCCGTTGCACCGGAGTCAATCACCCATATTCTAGAATCAGATGAAGGATTATTACTCAATGCCATAAATGAGAAAGGATACATCGTGGTAGCCTTTAAATCACCAGCAGAAGACGTCGATGCAGTGTTTGATTCATTTAATCTAGCTTTAAGTTCTTCAATTTCCTTCTTCATATCGGCCAATGCATTAATCTCCATAGTTTGTTTCTCAACTTGATCACTGAAATAAGCTTTGTTCTGTCGGTTTTATAATTAGGTCTGCCAACTAATTCCCAACACGTCTCTTTCGTATGTCTGGTCGTGCTACAATATGAACAGGTCAGTTTATCTTTTTCGACTGTATTAAACTGAAATTTGCCTCTATCGCGACCACCATAGCCACCTCTGTCTCGAAATCCTACAGTAGAAGTTGAGTTTCGGCACACAAATGTAGTTGTATCTTGGTTGATCTTGTTTTCTTTTTCTAATTGCTTTCGACCTCTACTCATAGGACCAGGAAAAAAACTGTACACAATGATGGAAGCTCTTCTCTGCTTAGAATATTGTTTTTTATTACCCTAGACCAATGATTCTTCGGCGGTATCTAATAAGCTCTGCCCTAATCACGTTTTTCCCTTATAGGTGGCTGCAAATGCATGTTAATCATGCACACAAGGCTCTGATATCATGTTGAATATCATCTCAATAAACATAAAAATCAATACAATATAAATCTACAACACATCAGGGAACGAGGGCCGAAGTTTTTCACATGCTTTTGTGCGCCTCTTCTCTCTCTTATTTCATTCCTAAACTCGAAACGATTACAATTAGGGTATTTTAAGTACATGCATATAACTTGAAAGACAAAAATACCGTTAATTAGTAATCCTAATGCTAGACGGATCCTCTTAGATCAAAATCTAATCCAAGAGGATCTTAATTCAGTTCACCCGCAGAAATTTATAATACAACAACAACAACTAAGCCTTTTCCCATACTAGACGGGGTCGGCTACATGGATTCTTTGTTTCCACAGATCCCTATCGTGTGCCATGTTAACAGTTCACTCACAATAAGCTAGATCATTCTTTATTGTTTCTTTCCAACACTTTTGTGGTCGTCCTCTACCTCTTTTAATACTTTCCAAATTTAGTTTTTCTAACCTTCTTAGAGGTTTTTCTTTTGATCTTCTTTCTATATATCGAAACCATCTTAAACGATATTCTCTCATTTTATCCTCTATTGGTGCCACTCCTAATTTGTTTCTAATAACCTCATTATGGATACGGTCTTTTCTTGTATGACCACTCATCCATCTCAAAATCTTCATTTCTGTCATAGACATCTTTGTACATGTTGATGATTAACTGCCCAACACTCAGAACCATAAAACATGGTAGGCTTAATTGCTGCTCTATAATATTTACCGTTTAACTTTAATGGTATTTTCTTATCACAAAGAATACCTTATGCTCCTCTCCATTTTAACCAACCAGCATTAATTCTATGTGTAACATCTCCATCTATTCTTCCATCACTCTGAAAAATTGACCCTAGGTATTTAAAACTTTCCTTTTGGGGGATGCAATGTGTGCCAATTTTAATTTCTATGTCCTCTGAGGTAACCAAATGATCAAACTTACATTTCATATATTCTGTATTTATTCTACTAAGTCGGAGGCCTTTGCTTTCTAATGTTTCTCTCCATAGTTCCAATTTTCTATTAACTTTTTCCTTAGACTCCTCCACTAATACAATGTCATCTGCAAATAACATACACCAAGGTACTTCATCTTGAATATGTTTCGTTAACTCATCAATCACCATTATAAATAAGTATGGACTTAAAGTTGATCCTTGATGTAACCCAATATTAACTTCAAAGAAGTATGTTGTTCCTTCATGAGTCCTCACACATGTTTTTGCACCATCATACATGTCTCTTATAAGGTTAATATATGTCAACGGGATACCTCTTTTTTCCAAAGTTCTCCAAAGAACCTCCCTCGATACCCTATCATAAGCTTTTTCTAGATCAATAAATATCATGTGAAGGTCTTTCTTTTTTGCCCTAAAATGTTCCATAAGACGTCTCAAAAGGTGAATCGCTTCAATAGTAGATCTGCCTGCCATGAATCCAAATTGGTTCTCTGTTCTACTTGATACTTATCTTAACCTACGTTCGATAATTCTTTCCCATAATTTCATAGTATGGCTCATTAACTTATACCTCGATAATTCGCATAATTTTCAATGTCGCCCTTGTTCTTATATATGGGTATAAGTATACTTGCTTTCCATTCCTCGGGCATCTTTTGGTTTTTCCATATTTCATTAAATAGTCTTGCGAGCAAGTGATTCCTATTTCTCCTAGTATTTTCCAAACTTCTATAGAAATATTATCTGATCCTACCAATTTACCACCCTTCATATGTTTAAGAGCCTCTTTGACTTCATTCTTTTGAATACGTCGGTAGAAATTGTGGTTTATATACTTTTCTGATTTGGCTAACTCTCCTAAGCTAATACTAACATCTTTATTTTCATTAAAAAGATTATAAAAATAGTTTTTTCATCTATTTCTTATATCATAATTTGTCACTAGAATTTTTTCACCCTCGTCTTTGATGCATCTACCATAATTAAGATCTTTAGTTTTCTTATCTCTAGCCCTAGATATCCTAAAAATATCTCTTTCACCCTCTTTTGAGTTGAGTTTTTATATAAATCCTCCCAAATTTTAGCTTTTGCTTCACTCACGGCCTTTTTCGCTTCTTCTTTACTTTCTTATAAGCCTCTAAAGTTTCACTAATTTTCTTACCCTCTTTGCCTTGATTTTATTTTGTACTACTTCACTCCACTACCAAGCTTCTTTTTGTGCCGGTACACCTCCCTTACATACCTGTAACACATCTTTCGCCACTTTCCTAATATGTATAGCCATATTGTTCCACATATCATAGGGTGTACCAACATAATTCCAAACATCTCCTTGAAGGACTTTTTGTTTAAATATATCTTCTTTCTCGCTTTTGAGATTCCACCATTTAGTCTGAATATCTCGATGCACTCTTTTCTTCTTTGTCCATTTTTTTATTTGTAAATCCATAACTAAAAGTCGATGTTGGGTGGTTAAGCTTTCTCTTGGAATTACCTTGCAATCTTTACAACACGCTCTATCTTTTTCTCTACGAATAAAGTAATCAATTTGTGTTTGTGATAAGCCACTTTTATAAGTAATTAAACGTTCATCTCGTTTTTTTGAAGATTGTATTGACTATAAAGAGATCAAATGCCATAGCAAAATTTAAAATCTCCCTACCTTCCTCATTTATATCCCCAAAACCAAAGTTTTTATGAATCCCTTGATATCCTAATGCCTCTTTACCGACATGTCCATTTAAGTCTCCTCCTAAACAAATAACAGAAGTTAAATACGATAATAACATATATAATTAAATTACTTATAACAGGCAAAAAGCTTAATGATTTGACAACATGTTAAGCAAAATGGTAATAGGAATTGAAAATATTGTATTATTTATAATAAATGAATATAATAGTGATGAAAGTTACACATTTACTGGACTTAGCGGGCACATAGCACACTACTAATAACATAGCCTACAGATACATACATATGTGTGTGTGCGCCACTTGTACCTTCAGTCAAAATTTTCAAAATTGTCATTAACCATGTGAGACAGAAAGACACATTTCAATACCCACCCATCCCATCTCCCTTCACTCTATCACCCTGAAAAGAACAGCTGATACCTCATTTTTCAAACCCGGTCAATTTATCTAAATTTTTATTTCATGTACTTGAGTTCCCATGTTTACAAATAAAATTCTGTACCAACCACTTTATGCATCCCCATTAATATGAAAGAAACCAACAAGAGAAACAAAAGTCTTTAACTGTGCCTTTGAAGAGCAATACTTATCCAAGTTTTTAAAGAGACAACTGTCGCAAAGGATCAAGAGATACCATTGCACTGCTGAAATCAAACTTCCTGAAGAAGAGGGAATTGATAATTGCATTATCAACATGTGGAATCATAACTTTTAGTCCAGGCAACTGCAGATATCACAAAGTAAATCAATTTTTAGTCCCTCCTTATAGATTCAACTCCCACAACTTTTATACTCTTCAATAAAAGAACACAGTTCAGGTTTTGAATTTCAGATATAGTTATATTGAAGCATAAACTGCTTCTTATTAAACAACCAAAAAATGTAAATCAAAGTCACATTCATGTGAATGCAATATATCCCAATAGGCCGAAGACATCATGAAGATTGTTTGAGATATTTTACAGAGAGTGGACTGTTACTGCAGTTCCAGTTACAAAACCAACATAAAAACGGCAATCATGTCCACTACATGGTAGCATTTAATCCTGGATCAAACAATACTGACACATGTCAGTTGTATCATGAGACTTATCCATAGACAAGGTCAGGTCCTAAGTCAACCTTCTTCCTAATTTTCAGATTCGACCAGTTAGCTTGAATGCCCCTATATACACTTTTCCATTTTTCATTTCTTTATGTATAGATCCATTATTAAAGTTGATGTTCGATGTTGACAAATAAACACTCCCTAGGATGAGTAATCCTTGTAACGCAATATATATTTTCCTCTCCAACCAAATATTAAATTTGTGTTCTAAGTGAATACTCGTGCAAGTAATCAAATTCATATATATGAGTATTGGTATGAGCAAATACTTGTACAACCAAATAAAGCTGGTTGATATTTTCTTTGTTACTTTATCTTTCTTAATTTTATAAGAGCAAAACTACACAAAAGAGCAAGTACCCTATGTTGTATTCTCTCTTTGTGCCTCCCTTCCAACCTCTAAATTAGAGGCTGACTTCCTTGATGGAAGAATATCTATGTATATTATATGAAAGTGAGGAATCAAGAATGACATTTCAATGATGTTCATGCTTGGTTCAAGCTTTTCTATGCATCTTATATGAATGTGAGATCTAGACCTATAAAATAATCTTCACTGTATGAGGCTACTACGTGATGTTCTTGTTGAAGAGGAGTTTGGATCGGTTCCTGATCCTTTGAACCATTATCTGTTTTAGAGTTTTATGTGTTAATTGTGTTTTATGGTAAAGGTAGATTAGTCTTTCAAGTTAAAACATTATTATATATATAATCTGTGATTAGAGTAGAAACCGTAAGAAAGAAAAGGAGGATTAACAGATTGGAAGTATGTACCTCCAAACGTGTGAAGTTCCTCGTGAACAAGCAGCAGGTTGCTGCATCTATATTTTTTCATGATTTATCAATAAAGTCTATTTATTAACATGATACCAGAGCCTCCTACAAACACAAGTTGATTTTTTTCATTGTGCTGCTGTAAAAAATTCTTACTTGATGCATTCTATGTTCGGTGGATGAGGTTTTTCAAGTTGTTGCGAGGACCAGAAGTTGTTTTGTGAGTGGTCAGAAATAGTCATCACAGGTTGTTGCAGCCAAGGGTGAAATAGCCATTGCAGGTTGTTGCTGGATTCTTGGATGATCAGATCATAGGTGGACTTGTTGTTTCTTGAGGACAGCAACCAGGTTCCACTAATATTTAAACCCACATTATGAGATCTTTTTCTAGTAACCGTGAAAGGAACAGACTGTCAATAAATGTTGTTGCCCATCTGCTGTCCCCTGTACTTAAATTTCAGGATATGGTAGACAGCAACAAACATGTGGAAGCCTTGTAACCAAATCTCGAAGGACAATCAGGTGATAAATTAGAACTATTTCAAGTCACAAATGTTAAACTTGATGAAAAAATTATTTAGAATGGGCTAGATCTATAGAAATGGTTGTATTAGCACGAGGTCGATAGGAGTATCTCACAGGGCCAGTCAAGACCTGATAATAGCAGTCCCCTCTATTTAAAATGGAGAAACGATGATGCCTTGGTGTCCTCTCGGCTTCTGTAGTAGATGGCTCTATCAATATGAAGAATGTTTATGTATTTAGAGTCAACTACTGATATTTGGAGAGTTGTATCTAAAGCTTACTCTAGGAGAAATAATGTTGTAAAAGAATATGAAATCTTGGAAAAGATCATAAAATGCAAACAAAGAACTCGGACTATAAGTGAATATTATGCCAATTATATGGCTTGTGGGATAAATTACAATTTTATACTGATATCAAATGTCTTGCATATTCCAAGGAAAAAATGAAGAATCTGAAAAACGTAAGGTATTTGATTTATTATGGGGAATCACCTCTGAGTATGAAGTTGTTAAGGTCAATATTATGGAAAGACAAGAATCGCCTGCTTCCTTTAGGCACAGTTTACTCCTTACTTTTTAGAGAAGAAGATGGAAGAGGATTTTAAAAAGATATGTTACCAGTATAAATAAAACTGCATTTCTTGAAAAAAATTCATACCATCCTAATCATGAGAGAGAAAGATACAATAATAGAGATAGAGGCCAGGAAGGACTATCTTCTTAAGAAAAGGAAAAACTAAAATGTTTTCACTGTGGTAAGGATCACCACACAAAAGGCCAATGCTGGAATTTGATTAGTAAGCCCGATTTTGTCAAGAAGCACTATACTAATATGTCAGAAACTTCATCAGAAGGTGCAAATATTGAGACTATGCTTTCTTGGTGGCTAGTTAACAATTTGTTTCATGTTCAACTTGACTATCTTTAATTCATTGAAGACATGAAGGCTGGAATTTGAGATTAAGTGTCTTTTGACTGATTCTATTCTACAATGGTAGCAATGCCATGAAGATATTTAGATCAAATGCAGTTTCTCTTTTTGCAAGTCCAAAAGAAATACATTTGCATCTTCTAGTTGCAGACATTAATTGTAACATACATACAAGAAGTAAATACATGCATTTTCAATTGGGGACAACAAAAATTGAATTTAAACAGAAAACAATTACCTTCAGTTTCTCAAGATAATCAACCAATTCCTCTTCAAAAGGAGAACTGCTAGACTGAGCTTGAATATCTTTCCAGGGGAAATCTTGCATCCATAACCCTTGAGTCTTATTGTTCCAGTCAACGTAGATCAGATTTGCTGTATGCACTACAACCCGCAAACCTCGCGGATAAACAAGAAAGATTGCTTTGGAATGGTGTGTGCCATAAGCAATAGGAAGTGGAGGCTTGTGTAAAATCCAATTTGCTGGTTTATTCTTCTAGAAGAATGAATATCAGCAAAACGAAACTCAGAGGTTTCCTTAGAATACACTAGAAAAGGTTTTCAGTCAAACAAAATCAGATACCTTTATATGATCAACAGTAGCATCACTCTCTCCATGAATTATAAGCACATTAGGAATTTTTTTTAGCAGTGGACATGCTGCAACAACAAAAGGAGCATTGCACAAATAAAAGAAGCAGTAAGTGTGAAAACAGAGATGAGCAAAAAAAATCAGAAAATTATATTCAAACTCTCCAGTAACACAAGGTTTTTGGCATGAATCAAGGAATACTAATGTAAATATCAGTTCCGACTTTCAAATTTTTCACATGACCATGAATCATGATCAACCAACCTTACAAAAAAATCCAAACAACAACAACAACAACTAAGCCTTTTTCCATACTAGACGGGGTCGGCTACATAGATTCTTTGTTTCCACAGAGCCCTATCAAATGCCATGTTAGCAGTTAACTCACAATAAGCTAGATCATTCTTTATTGTTTCTTTCCAACACTTTTGTGGTCGCCCTCTACCTCCTTTAATACTTTCCAAATTTAGTTTTTCATACCTTCTTACAGGTTTTTCTTTTGATCTTCTTTCTATATGTCCAAACCATCTTAAACGATATTCTCTCATTTTATCTTCTATTGGTGCGACTCATAATTTGTTTCTAATAACCTCATTATGTATACAGTCTTTTCTTGTATGACCACTCATCCATCTCAACATCTTCATTTCTATCACAGACATCTTTTATACATGTTGATGATTAACTGCCCAACACTCACAACCATAAAACATGGCAGGCCTAATTGTTGCTCTATAATATTTACCTTTTAACTTTAATGATATCTTCTTATCACAAAGAATACCGAATCCTCCTCTCCATTTTAACCAACCAGCATTCATTCTATGTGTAACATCTCCATCAATTCTTCCATCACTCTGAAACATTGACCCTAGGTATTTAAAACTTTCCTTTTGGGGGATGCAATGTGTGCCAATTTTAATTTCTATGTCCTCTGAGGTAACCAAATGATCAAACTTACATTCCATATATTCTGTATTTATTCTACTAAGTCGGAGGCCTTTGCTTTCTAATGTTTCTCTCCATAGTTCCAATTTTCTATTAACTTTTTCCTTAGACTCCTCCACTAATACAATGTCATCTGCAAATAACATACACCAAGGTACTTCATCTCATCAATCACCATTATAAATAAGTATGGACTTAAAGTTGATCCTTGATGTAATCTAATATTAACTTCAAAGAAGTTTGTCATTCCTTCATGAGTCCTCACACATGTTTTTAAACCATCGTACATATCTCTTATAAGGTTAATGTATGTCAATTGGATACCTCTTTTTCCCAAAGTTCTCTAAAGAACCTCCCTCGGTACCTTATCATAAGCTTTTTCTAGATTAATAAATATCATGTGAAAGTCTTTCTTTTTTGCTCTAAAATGTTCCATAAGACGTCTCAAAAGATGAATCGTTTCAACAATAGATCTGCCTGACATGAATCCAAATTGGTTATCTCTTGTACCTGATATTTGTCTTAACTTATGTTCGATAATTCTTTCCCATAATGTCATAGTACCTCGATAATTCGGACAACTCTGAATGTCTCCCTTGTTCTTATATATGGGTATAAGTGTACTCGCTCTCCATTCCCCGGGCATATTTTGGTTTCTCCATATTTCATTAAATAGTCTTGTGAGCCAAGTGATTCTTATTTATCCTAGTATTTTTCAAACTTCTATATGAATATTGTCTAGTCCTACTGATTTACCACCCTTCATATGTTTAAGAGCCTCTTTGACTTCATTCTCTTCAATATGTCGATAGAAATTGTGGTTTATATACTTTTCTGATTTGGCTAACTCTCCTAAGCTAATACTAACATCTTTATTTTCATTAAAAAGCTTATAAAAATAGTTTTTCCATCTATTTCTTATATCATCATTTGTCACTAGAATTTTTTCATTCTCATCCTTGATGCATCTAACATAATTAAGATCTTTAGTTTTCTTATCTCTAACCCTAGCTATCCTCAAAATATCTCTTTCACCCTCTTTTGAGTTGAGTTTTTTTATATAAATCCTCCCAAATTTTAGCTTTTGCTTCACTCACGACATCTTTCGCTTCCTTCTTTACTTTCTTATAAGCCTCTAAAGTTTCACTAGTTTTCTTAGCATAATGTCATTTGTAACATGCCCTCTTTGCCTTGATTTTATTTTGTACTACTTCACTCCACCACCAAGCCTCTTTTTGTGCCGGTACACCTCCCTTAGATACATCTAACACATCTTTCGCCACTTTCCTAATATGTATAGCCATATTGTTCCACATATCATAGGGTGTACCAACATAATTCCAAACATCTCCTTGAAGGACTTTCTATTTAAATATATCTTCTTTCTCGCTTTTGAGATTCCACCATTTAGTCTGAATATCTCGATGCACTCTTTTTTTCTTTATCCATTTTTTTTATTTGTAAATCCATAACTAAAAGTCGATGTTGGGTGGTTAAGCTTTCTCCTGGAATTACCTTGCAATCTTTACAACACGCTCTATCTTTTTTTCTACAAATAAAATAATCAATTTGTGTTTTTGATAAGCCACTCTTATAAGTAATTAAATGTTAATCTCGTTTTTTGAAGATTGTATTGACTATAAAGAGATCAAATGCCATAGAAAAATTTAAAATCTCCTTACCTTCTTCATTTATATCTCCAAAAGCAAAGTTTAAAAGAATAGCTTGATATCCTAATGCCTCTTTACCGACACGTCCATTTAAGTCTCCTCCTAAATAAATCATCTCCCTTTGTGGAATCTTTTGAATTACATTATCTAACTCTTCCAAAAAAGTTGTCTTTATACTATCTTCTAGTCCTACATGGGGTGTGTAAACACAAACTATATTCAAAACTATATCATTGTATGTGTACTACACTATCCTTTAAATCTTTATTCATGATAATACCAACTCCGTTTCAAGCCTTTTTTTTACCTGAGTATCATAATTTAAAATTTGTATCCTCTATCTCTTTTGCTTTTTCTCCAACCCATTTTATCTCTTGTAAACATAAAATATGAATCTTTCTCTTAATCATAGTATCTACCACCTCCATTAGCTTACCGGATAATGTTTCGATATTCCAAGAACCAATACGAATCTTATTATCTAGGACTAGTTTCCTTATCCCCGCATCCGTCCATATTCAAAATGCGAAGACCCTTTTTGAAAATTATTCACTACATTCGGGCAGCAATATAGCGGAACTAACTTCTTTACCCACACCCGTCCATGATGTGCGGAACTAACTTCTTTACCCACACCCGTCCATGATGTGGGAACCCTCTCTGTAATTGATTTACTATATTTGGACGAAAATTTAGTGGCTATTGCTTACTTATCATTGCATTTGGGCTCTGCAGTGCAGAGCTAGGCAGGGACGCCCAAAGCAATGCTCATAATTTTTATAATCCATGTTATAAAAATCCAACGAAGTTTTACGCTAGTTGTCGAAAGCCTAACACAACCCTCCTCCTTTATCCGGGCTTAGGACCGGCAATGCAAGGGTGATCCCCATCAACGGAGTTAGCTAACCTACCAAGGTGAGTACATAAATCATGTTCCTATGGATGCATGCAAAGAAATGATGTGAAGGAGGCTCTCAAACTAAAAAGGTCTAGAATTTTATAGGGTCTTAAGATACTAAAACTATCAAGAGAGGTTTGGGCAACTTAGCAAACAATATTATTTAAGATAATATGAAAACCAAGAACACATGAGAGGAATAAAGGAAGAACGCAGTAGTGCTAATATAAGAATAAGTAAGATATCCATAATTGTTCTAATCATAGGGATATAAAGTTAATGGATCACACTATGAGACTATGGGAAAGTGTTTGTGCCTGAGTTTAAGAAGAACTTTGAAACTCGTTTGACGATCGTCTTGGTGGTCTCTTGAAGCATATCCTTATTTGAACCTCTCAAGACTCATCGGCTATATACTTGGTGATTTTTTTAATGTATTCAAGAGCTGAAATGAAGCTTTGATTATAGACATTGTTGTTGCTCTTTTATGTGATTTAAAGCTCTTTATATCAATCTCCATATCTGCGACTCCTGAAGACACGGACTTGAAGAATATGTTATCCCTCTTGGAGCCACTCTTCACCTTCAAGTATTAATATTGGAAATTGATTGATGCAGACAAGTTTTTACATGGGGATTACTATTTGCACACCCCAAATTACCAAATGCACGTTTTTTTATGATTTCAATATTTTTGCAAATGTCACTAGCTTAATACTCTTTTGCAATATTTTTCTAAGATCTCATACTCTTTTGCAATATTTTTCTTCAAAAATAAGATTAAGATACAACTTTTCAAATGTCACTAGCTGAATTTATGTATATAAATATTCTACCAATAGGGGGAATCATAGATTACAGCAATACCAATGTGTATTCTTTCCCCATTTGAGATAAATAAGGTCACTATCATCAGGACGTTGGTAGTACCATGTGAGATAATTCTAGTTTCCTCTAGCAATGATAAGGTCACTATCATCAGGATGTTGCTAATACCCTGTGAGATAATTCTATTTTCCTCTAGAAATACCACTAATTTGATAGATCTAGCCTATTTAAGATAGTTTATATCGTCCAATTAAATGTTGGCAATCTCAAAATTATCAATCTTCTCTCCTGTTGGTAGCCCAAAGCTAACATATGGACTATCAATATTGATGTGCTTTCAACTCTCAGCGTCAGGAGGTTGCAGGGAAAAAGAGGAGGGGCTCGCCATAATTAAGAATTTTGATTGATAAGAGGGTTGAGTGTGAGTAAAAATGTCATTAACTCAATCATAGAACCATAGAAGTTGAGCTAGATGAGTAAAATCCTTTTTATAGAGAATTGTAGAGAAGAGAGCTAAAATCAAGTGCCTTTTGTTCATTTCTCTTAAATATATATATGATTAGAACAAACCCCTAAGCTGGCAGAAGTAACAACACAACAATTATCTCTTACAAATTCTCAAGGCACATGATTACTGAGAAGGATCTAGGAAATTAAAACTATCATTATGGAGCATCTCTTAATGATAAGTTTCAGCTAACATTTAATTCTACAGAAATTTCCTACCTTTAGTTTGTAGCTGACATGAGATTAATTTTCCTAGGCCCACAATCCATAATAAGGCCTTCTCTTAGATCTTAAGTTGGGTCCATCAATCTTCGTGACCTGGATCTAATCATTGGACTTATCAAGCTTTGGTCTCTTCTTTGATTTGCTCCACTGCTAGCAATTCATTAGGGTTGATTTGAGGATCAGATATGGTCTAATACCATGTTGAAACATCTTATTGATAATCAACGAATATATTACAAAATATGATTGGAGATCACCACCAAATCTCAAGAAACAAGAACATGTTGTCTATGGCAACGCTCCTACATGTTGCACCTTTTTTCTTTTTTTAAACCCTACAACTTCAATTGATATTTATAAGGACTTTATAACTTAAAAGACTAATATACCTTTATTTAAACATACTTAACAAACAAGAATTGATATGATATCTAAGATCATATATCACTTCTCAACAATTTGGTGGTTGCTAAAGCATTGTTGTTGGAGATCAAACAAGGAAACTGATTTACAACATTGTTGGGTGACTTTACAACACTATCATGATGTGTGTTGTTCGTATATGACATTGTGAGGGTGGATGAGACCAGAGAAAGAGTAATAAGAAACTTAAACTATAGAGAGAAACCAAGGATTGGAGATCACCACCAAATCTCAAGAAACAAGAACATGTTGTCTATGGCAACGCTCCTACATGTTGCACCTTTTTTCTTCTTTTAAACCCTACAACTTCAATTGATATTTATAAGGACTTTATAACTTAAAAGACTAATATGCCTTTATTTAAACATACTTAACAAACAAGAATTGATCTTATATCTAAGATAAGATATCACTTCTCAACAATTTGGTGGTTGCTAAAGCATTGTTGTTGGAGATCAAACAAGGAAACTGATTTACAACATTGTTGGGTGACTTTACAACACTATCATGATGTGTGTTGTTCGTATATGACATTGTGAGGGTGGATGAGACCAGAGAAAGAGTAATAAGAAACTTAAACTATAGAGAGAAACCAAGGATTGCAGACTTGGCATAACCAAGACAAAACACATGGAATTCATATTTGATATGGTAACTAAAATGGATAACACAAAATATTGACTCATAGCGCATCCATAAGGTAAACAATTTTGAATGCTTATAATCAATTAAAAGATAAAAAAATTGAAAGAGATGTCATAGAACTAATATTAGTTGGCTAAAATGGAGAAGAATGTTATGACTTTCCCGTGAAAAAAATGTATGATTAAAGATAAAGATAAGCATTATAGAGTACCGATAAGATTGGCTATGATCTATGGTGTTGGTATTAGAAATGCAAGTGTCGAGGAACATGTGGTGCCATAAAGAGACTTGACCTGTTATTTGTTGTTTAGGCTTTTCGGCATTTAACTCCTCAATCATAGCATGAATACAAACTTTGGATGTTTGAGCTTTCTTAAAGGTCTTAAGTTCCTTAATAGCAGAAATAGTAATCAATAGTATTTTATGTTGTGGTAAAAAGGTTTTATAAGAAATATATATGCACCATGTAAATTGTTTATCTTGATATTTAAGTTTCTTAAATCTTATATTTATTGTGAATTAAGTCCCTGATGTTTATCTTTTTTTATAAGATGTTTGGTAGAATAGGTTTGGAAGTGATTCTCAAACCTTAGAGATTTTACAATAAGAGTTTTGAGCCAAACCTTTAGTGCAACGGGTTGTGAAAGGAATTGGAGTGTCTTTGAACACATCCACACAAAAAAGAGCAATAGGTTGAAACATAAGCGGCTCAATGACTTGCTTTTTATCCGTTGTAACATGTGGCTTCGATAGAGGTAATCTTTTATTAGTTACTACTTAAAGATTCAATTAAATATTTTATTTTACTTAAATTGTTAATGTTATTTACTAATTACTTATCTTTGTTTCTTATAGACAATTAAAAAAGTTAATTAGGGAAGAAAACCAATTGGATCCAATAAGTTTGGATAATTTTGATATATTAGAGGAGTGGGTTATATGGAAGATAATGAAGTAAATGCACTTCTAACTGAAAAAAACATTACATGGATTGATTTGAAAGGAGCACAACAACAATATCATCAAGGGGACGAAGATTTTGATTTTGAAGCATAAGGTGGTGAGGATCTTCAAAAGGAGAAGATGAAGATTATTTACTTGATGATCCTGATTAAAATGTGTAAATATATTTTTTTCTAATAATGAAAGTATTTTTTCTAAGGTAACTCTACCCATGTAAGGGATCAACCTTGATAATGAACACTTTAAAAGAAGGTGGGTTAGAAATTTGGAGTATGGAGTTCCAATCAGAAGAAGTGAGAAACAGGATAGTAAACACTTTTAGAAGAGGGAGAAGAAGGCCCCTCAATAAGGGTAAATGCCATTGATTGTTGAGTATTTTATATACTTCGAATTTCTAATGTGGTAACAATCAAATGTTATATCCTTTTCCGTATAAAGCGCTTCATCTCAATAACAGAACGGCTAAATATTTGCCATATTGATGAGTCAAATGTTCTTTATATGCTATTGACTTACAGGATCAAGCTTAACCAATTAAAGGTTCTTAGAGTTCAACCGCATTAATGCCTTCCTGTGTGGATCATGAGAGCAAGCTATTTTGGCATTACATAATTATAATAGTTTCTAATGAAGGACCTCATTCTACTACATAACATTTGTGCTCCCTCACCCCGATGGAAACTGAAAAGCCGCACAAGCTTGAAGTAGGAATCTTTGCACAAACGAAGGGCAGTAATCAGTATAAAGCTGCAAAAGAATCCATCCTATTGCCACAATGAGCTGAGAACAAAGTTTGCATGAATTTCAACCAAGAATGCCTTTTCACAGGCAAGGCAAGCAATATATGTATCAAAATGTGAAATCCATCCATGGTGCCATTGAACTAGAATAAGTTTGTAGGTTAATTTAATGTTGCACTCACCAGAAATCAACCAATCAATATCCACCATATAATCTGAAAGGATTGCAACAAGGACTTCACCCTAATAATAATACAATAAGACAATTCAGTTTTCCTAACAACACAGAAAAATACAGGTAACCCAAGATACTTTGCAGTTTTAGTTGTAATACATGCTTTAGGTAAGATTCTCAGTATCCAACCTAATTTCATATTGCTGAGCCGCACTATTTAGTTTGACGATCTAGAGAGACGAAGGATGTACATACCTGAGTAAAATGCAGACAGACAGATTGTCTCATCCGAGACAATACAAGTATCGGTATTGCTGTATGAACAAGCAGTTTCATGAATGACAACAAATCAAAATAATTACCTTTAACATTCAATCACCCTCATTGACTGGAATATAAAACATACTAATACCAATCACATGCATATATATATATATATATATATAATTTTACATGGCTTATAGATGGTTTAATATAGGAATCATGCAAAGGGGAATATCAAGACCTATCTGGTTGTATAACGTGAAATAATGATGAAAAGGCCTCGAGTAAAATATCTCAAAGGTATGCTGCATCACTTATTTTTATGCAGACAGCAGACGATGTGGGTTTGTTCAGACAAACAGCAGCTAAACCCTGAATAATGAACAGATCATGCTAAATGATATCAGAAAAACTGAGATTTGAATAGAAAGATTTTGAGTGGCAAATGGACACATTTACAGGAAAGTCCTTGTCCTCAATGAACATAGACCAACTACAGAGAAGCTTGATGAACATCTTGTGGAAACTATTTTGTTCTTCTATATGACATTGCCAACCTGAACAAAACGGGATACATCAGTGCAGGTTCAGTGTGATTTGTGGCACACACAATATGAAAGTGAAATCTGGGACCCCAACTTGCAGAAAGCAATTCATCAAGGTAACAAGATTGACTGAGATGCCACACATAAAACATGTTCATTGGAGAGCCCCTTCATCTATGTAAGAGGTTGGTATAAAAGACTCGTACCCAAACCCATACATGGCCCATTCTGTAACAGGCCGAGCAAAGAGCACAAGGTGAGTAAAGGTACACATCCCGACCAGCCCTTTTAACATCCTTACTCTTGACTCTCACATAAGAAACCTTCAATCAAACCCCCCAATTGTTTCTCTTAGTAGGAAACATTGTACATAGACACCAGCTTCCTATTTACAAAGGGACATGGACAATAAAAAGCAATCAGGTCACGTTTGAATTGGCCCACATCCAAGGATTGACACATGGACCAACAAAATCTCCACCTGACCTTGGATTCTCGTAATATCCTGAAATTACATGCTCCAAAAAAATTCCTCCCGTACAAAAAGGCCTCCACACACCTCGCTCAATCATTACAAGTTGTTGAGCAAGCCTACTGTTAACTTGTAATAGAGCTGGGCCATTAGGGCCCAGCAGGCCCCTAGCACGGGCCACCTTGGACTGACCCTTCAAGGGCTAGTCAACACCCAACGGCTACACTACTAGCCGTTGGGAGTAGCTGCTCCATGATAGTCTCTCTCTCACTCTCTCTTCTCACGTGTAATAAACCTCAATAAATAGAAGATGTGAAATGAATAATTAGAGTTTTTTGTGCTCACTTGACTTTTGATATTATACTTCTTTGGTTTGTCTTCTACAAAGTGTTTGGTGATTTGGTTTGTTGAAGATCTTGCGAGACCATTTGTATTTGAGTTTGTGGACATCATTGATGAGATTGTGGGGCTACTTTTATATGGTATCAGAGCCGAAAAGGTTCGATGGTTGCATTGGAATTCGTGTTGATTGTGAGAAAGTCTTCGAATTTGAGAATTGTTTAATGATTTAATCATCTTGAGGTAATCAAGTTATTCTTCATATTTCTTATTATTGTTGAGAAAATGGAAGAAAAAAGTAAGTCATTTTGTTGTTTGATCATCATGGGTGATTTGACTTGTTGAAGATCTTGCAAGATCATTTATATTTGAGTTTGTGGACATAATTAGCGAGATTGTGGTACTACTTTACACCTACTTGAACATAACTATGAGAAGTAGATTTATTATCTTCTCTGCATCTAATAAACAAATACTACTACAGCTTCTAGTGGAGCTCTTTGATTAAATAGGAATAGAGCCAACAACCTTCCGTTGGTGAGAAGAACAACCAACCTTTAATTGCACTTTTGTCAAATTCTTTGGAGACTTCTACTACTAAAACTTGACGAACCCTAAATAATATACAAAT
This sequence comes from Brasenia schreberi, assembly GCA_036023115.1. Classification (NCBI taxonomy): domain Eukaryota; kingdom Viridiplantae; phylum Streptophyta; class Magnoliopsida; order Nymphaeales; family Cabombaceae; genus Brasenia; species Brasenia schreberi. The sequence continues at coordinate 35,598,564 of JAYKKT010000092.1, read as the reverse complement.
TGTTGTTGGTCTTCTAGTCCTTCTAAATGAGCACCTTCTAAATGAGCACCATAAGGAATTTTTACAAAACACAACTAGAATGGAGGGAAACTCTAGAACAATCAAGTCAAGATCAATCAAAGAGATGAGATTCTTTCTCAAATTTGAGACATGTCGGACACCCATAAGGGCTCTGACAACCTATCATGTATCCTAATCCTACTTGTGCCAACACCAACATCTCTAAGTTTATCATTGCTCATAAGAACAACTCTACCTTTAGTTGAACTCTATATGGAAAATCAATCTCATATCTAGTGCAAACTTGGGTTTTCCTCTTAATAACGAAAGTAGTACATCATTATATTAATTTTGGCAAACTAGCCATCATACCCTGACAATATAAGCCCACAATCCACCAACTACTTCATGCTACATGGCCTGACCTTGTGGGGCATGATGATAAATGGGTACATTCATTAATAGGTAAACAAACAACAACAACAACTAAGCCTTTTCCCATACTAGACGGGGTCGGCTAACATTCATTAATAGGTGTATACAATAAATCAAACTTAAATAATATTAATGTAGATAAAAGGTTTTGATATCTAAGAATAGTCCACAGGTTTTAGATAAAAATAAATGTCCTCTAACATGTGGGGAAAGACGTTTATCTTCAATTTTAACATGAATGTTCTTTAAGTCATTAATCAAGGTGACAAACAAATATGAATCCTAATTAATGTATCTTCGGCCATATGGAGGGTGGAAAATGCTTCAATAAAGCCAATCTAACAAAGATTTCTTCCAACGTTCTTCTATGGGTGAACCTCCTGAAGAATGTTGTTTTTGGGAAACAACTAATTCATAGATAGAGCCTGCTCATTAAGCCTATCCCAAAAGACTGCAATGTAAATTTGGGTTTCTATTTTGGCAGGATTTCCTTCAATCCATTCTGAATCAAAACAGCCTACATATTTATCTGCGATAAACTTTTGAACCTATCTAACCCAATGTTATATGAATCGCACCATATCATACGATATGGTGCAATAAGTATCATTTTATACGATACAGTGTAATAAGTACCATATCGTGGGATTCCACGATATGATATATCATGTTATATCGCATGACGAAATTTATCATTTCGTATCGTACGATACGCCCTAGACTTTATAAAAAAACATGAACCGAACAGAACCTCGTGTTTCTAAGGGGTTTCTGGCTTTCGTCCGTGGGTTTTGAATGCTCTAAGGCAACTTCTAGCTTGTGTGAGTTATCTCCAACGGTTTTGCAAGGGTCTACAATGCCACGATCACTCAAGCAGTGACAACACCGACGATCTAGTGGTTGTGTGGTATAGCTTTTTTTTCCTCCTTGTATTTGGTATTTTCTTTTGTTATTTATTTTTTCTTTTTTGAATGATAATATATGAAGTGTGTGAATATCTTTTCATTGTATTTGTGAAGTGGAAGACATTCTATTTGAGTGTTTTGATGGTTTATGAAGTGAAGATTGAGGATTTACGAAGTGCTTTTATTTTTAGGTGTATTAAGATTGAAGTGTTAAATTAAGATGACAAGAAGAGGTGTTAGGGACTCCCAATATCGGTCTTATGATTTGGCATGACACAGTTGAGAGAAACAGATTAAAAATAAAATGTTTTTTTTGAGAAGGTGATTAGTGATGGAATTTCTCGTTTAAAATATCACCTAACAGGGATTAGGAAAGAGGTTGTTCTTTGCACGGACAAAGTTAGGAGAGTGCCAAAAGCAATTAAATGACAGTATCTACAGATAATTGAAAGTATAATTGAGAAAAGACAAGAAAAAGAAGATACAAAGATGATTGAGGAAGAGGGTGTTCGACTTGGTGGTGGTGATGATAGCACCCCTTCTGATGCTAGGACAAAGATTGATACTAATAGTTCTCGATCACCAACTAGGAGAAAAAGGGTTATTCAAGATGTTGTAAGTGGTAGAAGACGAAGAGCTAGAGGAAGATCTTATTCTAGCATAGAGACTCTTTTTCCTCCTAGTACTACACCTGATGCTCAATATTGAATTCATGCTGCTATGGCTTCATAGTAATTGTATAAGCAAGCAGACTTTGCAGTGAAAAAATGGTTTTTATGATGCATGCATTCTATTTAATGCAGGAAATTCTTTTCATTTTCAAGCAACGATAAATGCTATTGCTAAAATTGGTCCAGAGTATAAGATGTCATCTTATCAAAAGTTGACAGAAAAACTATTAGATAAGGCTATCCTTGAAGTATAAGAATATCATTCGACTTTGAGAGAGTCATCCAAGGAGATGAGATGCACTATCATGGTAGACAAATTGACAGATATGCGAGGAATGACTTTTTAAAACTTTCTTATCTATTATCTTAAAGGATTTATGTTTTTGAAATCTCGACATGTCAGAGGAATGACATACTGCAGAAGTTCAAAGACATGAATTTGATAAGGTGATATTGGAGGTTGGGCTGGAGAATATAGTCAAATTAATTAAAGACAATGCAGTTACCTATAAAACAGTTAGAAATGAGTTAGCTGATATTTATGGGACTTTTTATTAGAAATCATGTGCAACTCATTGTTTAGATCTCATACTGGAGGATATTGGAGAGATGGATGAGGTGAAGGCAACAACTAAGTATTGTCAAAATATCACAAAATTCATCTATAACCATGCTTTTGTATTATGTATGATAAGGAGATATACAAATGGTGCAGAGCTTCTTCGTATAGCCGCTACTCAGTTTGTAACTAATTTCTTATTAATACAGAGTATTTTGAAACAAAAACAAGTCTTAAAGAGAATGTTTCCCTCATATGAGTGGCAATAGTTTGCAGACATGTCTCAAAATAGAAGAAATAAAAAATTGAATGAGATTTTAGAGACAGTCTTTAGGAATACATTTTGGAACTCTTATCTTAGACTATTAAGGACCACATGTCCTTTAGTAGATGTTTTGAGATTAGTTGATAGCGAGGAGAAGTAATTATAGGTTATCTTTATAAAGCCATGGATAAGACTAAAGAGGTTATTAGAAGCAACTTTAATAAAAGAAAGACAGATTATGTGCCTGTATAGAATATTATCGATAACAGATGGAATAAACAATTGCATAAACCTATTCATGTAATAACTTACTATATAAATCTAGCATTTAGGTATTCTGTAAGCTTTAAAAGGGACGGTGATATTAATCAAAGCATCATTGAATGTATAGACATATTAGTCTCTAATAAGAGTAGAGCACATGTTATACATCGAGAATGTAGATCTACAATGATGCTCTTCACTTGATGAGTTTACCTGTAGTCTTCGCAACAGTAATAATATGCATTTAGGTAAATTGTTTATCTTAATATTTAAGTTTTTTTTGTCGAATAACTCTTTATGTTTGTCTTTTCCTACTAGATCTTTGGTAGAATAGGTTTGGAAGTGATTCCCCAAACCCAAGAGATTTTGCAATAAGAGTTCTAAGTAAAACCTACAGGGCAACTGGCTGTGAAAGGCTATGTCACATGGGTGCGGGTGCGGGTGCGAGATACGGCAAATTTCAAAAATTTTGGATGCAACAACACGGCTAGGGTATATAATATTATATATTATATATAATATTCAAGCTATATAAATCAATCATAATACAACTAGTATTTGCTAATTTTGGGTGCACGTAATCAATTAGCAAGTTCCCTCATAATGATCTGAAACTTATAGTGATTTTACGAGCTGCAAAATATCCAAGTTATGGATTCAAAGAGTTTGAAGATCTTTTGTAGGATATAACATATACTAGTATTTATGCTAGGATCCACTAGTGATGTCATACTCTTCTGTTCTATTGATCTGACAATGTTCCTGGTCTTTAAATGTGTTTGGTGACAGAGATTATTCTGTGCAAAGGCATACAATATGGAGTCCAATTATTCGCACCCAAAATCATTGAAGCAGCTTTATATTGTATAAAGCTATAATAGTAAGTACACAACTTTATATTAAAGCAAAACATATAAATGGTAAAAAACTACTAATTTCATCATAATACACAAATCAATCTTCATTATCCAAACCCATTTATCCGTGAGTTACAAAAAAAAAATTTGCAAAACTTTTTTTTTTGGACATGCCGCACCGACACGGTGTCGGTGTCGGTGTCGCACCAGTGTCAAGGTCGACACTCCACCCCTTAGAAGTGTCTGTGTGACTTAGGTGAAAGGAACATGCGGCTCTGACAAAGGTAATATAGGATTAGTTATTAATTAAGTATTTAATTTAATTTTTATTTTATTTTATTAATGTTATTTACTTGTCTTTCTTGCAGGTAATTAATAAAGTTAAATAGAAAGGAGAACCAATTTTATCCAATAAGTATGGACAATTTTGATATCTTGGAAGAGTGGATTATGGAAGATAGCGAAGCAAATACACTCCTAACTAAAGAAGACATTCAATCGATTAATTTAGAAAGAGTGCAACATCATTAAGGGGAAGATGATTTTTATTTTAAGATTATTTAGTTGATCTTAAATAGAATATATAAATGTAATTCTTTTTAAATTATGAAAGTTGTAATTTTTTTGACTGATTAAATGCTTTATACATTGAAAATTGAATGGTGATTGATGAATATGTATTCAATTTATGGATTATATGAATTGTTTTCAATTTAACTCCGCCCATGGAAGGGATCACCCTCGCATTGCCGGTCCCAAGCCCGGATAAAGGAGGAGGGTTGTGTTAGGCTTTTGACAGCCAGTGTAAAACTTTGTCAGACTTTTATAACATGGATTACAAAAATTATGAGCATTGCTTTAGGGCGTTCCCGCCTATCGACGTGCTGCAGAGCCCGAATACAGTAATAAGTAAGCAAGGGCCACTACATTTTCGCTCGAATGTAGTGAATCAATTGTAGAGAGGGTTCTCACATCATGGACGAGTGTGGGTAAAGAAGTTACTCCCGCTACATTGCCGCCCGAATGTAGTGAATAATTTTAAGAGAGGGTCTTCGCATTTTGATTATGGACGAATGCGACGGGTAAGGAAGCTAGTCCTAGATAATAAGATTCGTATTGGTTCTTGGAATATCGAAACATTATCCGGTAAGCAAATGGAGGTGGTAGATACTATTATTCGAAGAAAGATTCATATTCTATGATTCCAAGAGACAAAATGGGTTCGAGAAAAAGCAAAGGAGATTGAGGATACAAGTTTTAAATTATGGTACTCAGGTAAAGAAAATCCTCGAAACGAAGTTCGTATTATCATAAATAAAAATTTAAAGAATAGTATAGTACACATACAACGATATGGTGACCGAATCATGACATTGAAATTAGTGTTAAGGAGCAGAGGTTTTGAATATAGTTTGTGTTTATGCACCCCAAGTAGGACTAGAAGATAGTATAAAGACAGCTTTTTGGGAGGAGTTAGATAAGGTGATTTAAAAGATTCCACAAAGGGAGATGATTTGTTTAGGAGGAGACCTAAATGGACATGTCGGTAAAGAGGCATTAGGATATCAAGGGGTTCATGGAAACTTTGGTTTTGGGGATATAAATGAGGAAGGTAAGGAGATTTTAAATTTTGCTATGGCATTTGATCTCTTTATAGTCAATACAATCTTCAAAAAATGAGATAAACATTTAATTACTTATAAGAGTGGCTTATCACAAACACAAATTGATCACTTTATTTGTAGAAAAAAAAGTTGAGTGTGTTGTAAAGATTGTAAGGTAATTCTAGGAAAAAGCTTAACCACGCAGCATCGACTTTTAGTTATGTATTTACAAATAAAAAAATAGACAAAGAAGAAAAGAGTGCATCGAGCTATTCGGACTAAATGATGGAACCTCAAAAGCGAGAAAGAAGATATATTTAAACAGAAAGTCCTTCAAGGAGATGTTTGGAATTATGTTGGTACACCCTGTGATATGTGGAACAATATGGCTACACATATTAGGAAAGTGGCGAAAGATGTGTTAGGTGTATCTAAGGGAGGTGTACCACTACAAAAAGAAGCTTGGTGGTGGAGTGAAGTAGTACAAAATAATATCAAAGGCAAAGAGGGCATGTTACAAATTACATTATGCTAAGAAAACTAGTGAAACTTTAGAGGCTTATAAGAAAGCAAAGAAGGAAGCGAAAGAGGCTGTGAGTGAAGCAAAAGCTAAAATTTGGGAGGATTTATATAAAAAACTCAACTCAAAAGAGGGTGAAAGAGATATTTTTAGGATAGCTAGGGCTAGAGATAAGAAAACTAAAGATCGTAATTATGTTAGATGCATCAAAGACGAGGATGAAAAAATTCTAGTGGCAAATGATGATATAAGAAATAGATGGGAAAACTATTTTTATAAACTTTTTAATGAAAATAAAGATGTTAGTATTAGTTTAGGAGAGTTAGCCAAATCAGAAAAGTATATAAACCACAATTTCTACCGACGTATTCAAAAGAATGAAGTCAAAGACACTCTTAAACATATGAAGGGTGGTAAATCGGTAGGACCAGATAATATTCCTATAGAAGTTTGGAAAATACTAGGAGAAATAGGAATCACTTGGCTCATAAGATTGTTTAATGAAATATGGAAAAACCAAAAGATGCCCGAGGAACGGAGAGCAAGTACACTTATACCCATATATAAGAACAAGGGAGACATTGAAAATTGTGTGAATTATCGAGGTATAAGTTAATGAGCCATACTATGAAATTATGGGAAAGAATTATTGAACGTAGGTTAAGATAAGTATCAAGTACAATAGAAAACCAATTTGGATTCATGCCAGGCAGATCTACTATTGAAGCGATTCACCTTTTGAGACGTCTTATGGAACATTTTAGGGCAAAAAAGAAAGACCTTCACATGATATTTATTGATATTTATTGATCTAGAAAAAGCTTATGATAGGGTATCGAGGGAGGTTCTTTAGAGAACTTTGAAAAAAAAAGGTATCCCATTTACATATATTAACCTTATAAGAGACATGTATGATGGTGCAAAAACATGTGTGAGGACTCACGAAGGAATGACACACTTCTTTGAAGTTAATATTGGGTTACATCAAGGATCAACTTTAAGTCCATACTTATTTATAATGGTGATGGATGAGTTAACAAAACAGTTTCAAGATGAAGTACCTTGGTGTATGTTATTTGCAGTTGACATTGTATTAGTGGAGGAGTCTAAGGAAAAAGTTAATAGAAAATTGGAACTATGGAGAGAAACATTAGAAAGCAAAGGCATCCAATTTAGTAGAACAAAGACAGAATGTAAGTTTGATCATTTGGTTACATCGGAGGACATATAAATTAAAATTGGCCCACATTGCATCCCCCAAAAGGAAAGTTTTAAATACCTAGGGTCAATTTTTCAGAGTGATGGAAGAATTGATGAAGATGTTACGTATATAATTAATGCTACTTGGTTAAAATGGAGAGGAGCATCAGGTATTCTTTGTGATAAGAAGATACCATTAAAGTTAAAAGGTAAATATTATAGAGCAGCAATTAGGCCTACTACCATGTTTTATGGTTCAGAGTGATGGGCAGTTAATCATCAACATGTACAAAAGATGTCTATGACAGAAATGAAGATGTTGAGATGGATGAGTGGTTATACAAGAAAAGACTGTATACATAATGAGGTTATTAGAAACAAATTAGGAGTGGCACCAATAGAGGATAAAATGAGAGAATATCGTTTAAGATGGTTTGGACATATAGAAAGAAGATCAAAAGAAGAACCTTTAAGAAGGTTAGAAAAACTAAATTTGGAAAGTATTAAAAGAGGTAGAGGACGACCACAAAAGTGTTGGAAAGAAACAATAAAGAATGATCTAGCTTATTGTGAGTTAACTGCAAACATGGCACACAATAGGGATTTGTGGAAACAAAAAATCCATGTAGCCGACCCCGTCTAGTATGGGAAAAGGCTTAGTTGTTGTTGTTGTATGAATTGTTTTCAATTTAGGTGATTTTTTAAATTTTTGTGATTTTTTCAATGTTTTAGTATTAAACAATGGTACGGGGCGATACAATGTATATCGAGGACCAAAACGATACATGATACGATATGCATCGAACAACACTGGTCTAACCTCTCATTTACTATGCTGGTAATCTCTACAAACCAGAACCTCAACAAAAGTTGAATACAAAATTGAGTCAACTGAAACAAGACCAAAGATTCAAGAATGTTTTTGACACCGCCAAGTCAATAGAAACAGAAATTGCCTTGAAGTATCTCAACGCAAAAACAGCCCATGCTGTTTGTGCAGTAAACACCCAATTGGCTGCTGCAGTTGGAAGCCAAGACCTGGTCATCACCCATTTCACAACCTAGCTTCGATACCAAATCCTAAACTAGAGAAGTACTGCTTAGACCAAAGCACAAAGAAGAACAAAGATAGTGCAGCAGAACCAATTCTTAACGCAATAACTGTTCACAGAAACAAAGTGCAGAGTGTAACAAAATTGCCAAGCAAGAAGAAAAGGGGAGAGATACCAGATTTTACATGGTTTGGTAGCCTAAGGGGATCTACTCCTACATCCACAGGGCAAAGCGAGGATTATCCTTTCCACTGATCATGAAGCAGGCCAACAATTATAAAAGAGGAGAAGCAGATACTCAATACAAAATCATCAACATGTCCTTCACCAGAAAGGAAACCCTCTCTCACACCCTTAACAAAACGGGTTCCCTTCAACAGCAGCCATTGACCACATACAAGAAACCTTCAACTAAGCCCCCTTAACGGTTTCTCTCAACAGGAAAGCTTTTATACAGACACTTGCTTCCTAATTACAAAGGAATAAGGAGAAGAAAAATCTGGTCAAGTTTGGATTGACCAACATTCAAGAATACAAGACACACATGACCAAGAAAATGCCTGACGAACTTCATAACACATAAATGTGGAGAAATTCTTCATTTTTTATCTATGAACAATACTGTGATGGTAACTAATGTAGTCAGAGAATGTGACAGAACCAAAGAACCCTTAAGATTTACCAATATATGGCCATTATTCTACCATTTCATACAAGGTGCTTCATGGAATTCCAATTTTCTCATCGGCCAAAATAGTCAGAAAATGAGACTATCAAATCAAACAACCTCAAATATTTAGTATGCCAAACTAGCTTTCATTTCTATGAAACTAATTTGGATCACAACATAGTGAAGGAACAAGTTTACCTTGATGATATCATCTAAAGCGATTGTCGAGGTGTTTGCCCATGTCGGCAGACCTTTGACTCTTAAAAGTCGGAATGTCGAAGGCAATTTATCATCAGAAACATAAAAATGGGTCATAGCATCAGCACTTCTGAAAGGTCCAGAACCAGGCTTTCCCTCACGCGAAAAGGATTCACTAGAATTTAGTTTAACGGTTTCTGACATCCCACGTTTGGAGCTATGATTTCCTTCATTCTCCTGAATGATATGTTAAACACCTGAAGTAAACTCGATTGACAGCATACACTGAAATTTCAAATTAAATGAACTAAAACCTTTACAGGAAATCAATCTTTTACTATGGTGAAGTATTGCATTCAGATTTGACAGAAACTGATGACCATCAAACCTAAACCTAAACTTACCAAAAATAGAAAATGGTTCTATCTTACGAGGATGATTGTTGGAGGAACAAGAAGCACAATTAAAATCGACCAATGCAGCTTAACATAGACAGCATGATGTAAAAGTGCAAAAGAGATGCATAAATATTAAGACACTAAGTTCCTCTTTAAGAATTCATCATTTTGATAATTGATATTGTACATCTGAGAACATTTTCAGTTACTCTCAATATATGAAGTTCCTAAATTATCAAGTCCACATAGGGAAACCTATTTGTTGCTGTGAATTGTTGACCAGTATTAGAGCTCTATTGCTTCTCTTTTGATTGGCAAGATGGGGTTACATAAAAACCAGATGCACATGACAGCTTTAAAATTCATGACCTCTTTGAAATTTGAGGGCTTTTGAGCAGACCACTTAATCATAAAACCCTACTTTCTTATGACTATGAAGTTCGCTTGAATATGAAATACAATCCCGAAAGTATAACATCCCCCTTCCTTTACGGCCCAAAGCTTAGACACTGTCAGAAATCAGGAAATATCTACTAGAGTTGCCACAATCATAAAACAAAACATTTCATGCACTCTATACACGGGTGTATAGTGAAAAATTGTCCAAATCAAGGATCTATATCCCATTTAACAGACCCTCATGCCAGGCAAACCTGGATTGGGAAAAGACTAGAAGGTTGACCAACTCTAGAACAGATGCAGCACAGTTTCAATTCTTGCCTTACATATAACATCAGCTAGATAAATGAAAGCCCCAATTTGTCACAGGCGGTTACCTTTCTGCATGTCTATTTCCAAGTGGAAATTTCTATAGAATCAACAAAGAAACTGATACAAAGGAGAATTTTGACCAGAAAAGAAATCAGGCAAGACTGAGGTAACAGCAGTGAACAAGCATGCAAGTTTTCAGGAAGCAAGGATGAAGATGTGCACATTGTTGAACCATAAATCACAACATCCACTCACATAAATGAAACATGGATGAGACGAAACGAAACATGCAGTGCCCTAACCAGAGTTTCTTCCTCAAGAATTTGTCTCTTCCGGTTAACAGCTGTAACATTGCCTCGGTCATGATCCTGCACTTCGTTCAATTTGCTTCCGAATGGAGCAGATTCCATTTCAGAGTATTTGGCATCATATCGTAAAAAGTAGTGACCAGGTATTAACTCTAGAATATCACCAGGAGCGATTACAGCCTTCTCTTGTGAGCGAAGCTTTTTAAGTTGTCCGCTAGATTTTATTGCAACTGGGTTTGGTCCCTCCTAAAAAAAATTGCAAGAAGCAGATTAAAAATAGCAATTAGGAGGCAAGTGTATGTAAAATGTACTAAAGTTTCATAAACTAAACAAATTCATAGATGGCCTATACACAAAATACCCAGCAATAACCATTAAACTTTTTTAGCCTCGAAATAATATTGCACAGATGGTGGTATGAGGTTAATCCCCTACACAACCCATCAAGCAGTCCAATTCATTCATGTGATCAGACGTAGGGAGCATGAAAAAGGGAGGGTCTCGTACCACTACTACTTCCATAGAACCACCAGCTAAAGCATTCAAACTGACATGCTTTCGGCTAACTCTTTTGTCAGCCACGGAGAGAATATCTCGTCCAACAACATTGTGTCCTTCGAGAAGGGGAACTTTTGCAACAACATTATCCCCTACTTTTTCCTTAAGTGGGTTCAGGAATCCAATCACTACCTGAACAATTATGGAAGGAAGAATGGCTCTCAAATGTTAGAAACATACACAGAAACGAGAAATAGTCTAAGAGTAACGAGAACTCAAAAACTCAAACGGGCAGATTAAAATCTGATCAAAATTGAAACACGTCAGAGCCTGCCAAGTCAAACAACTAAAAGGTGGGAAATTATTATGAAACCATTGAAAGATGGGATTGTCAGCCAACAGCCACGACATGATAAGCAGAAGTCGGCCATTAGGGGAAGAAAATCACCCGAGATTCGGCCATAGTTCTCGATTCCTCCTCTTGTGTCGATCGTTCGTCGTGCAACAAGCCCAAACGCTGTCAACGATCTCGGGCATGAGAAGGCTGTGAGAAGTAGAAAACGGGAGGGAGGTGCTTAAGAGGAGAGGGGGAAGGGCGCATAAGAGGGGCTGTTACGGGACTACTCCTGGGGGTCTACCCGCGCCACGCGCGCCAGATTGCATCGTATCACGGGCTTCGAACCGCGAAGAATTTCAGTGTTTCGATCCGAAGCACGTTAGGACAACTCGTTCATCCACGCTAGACATGGCCGGTTCGGATCCGGTCCGGTGGTTCGACCCGAAATCGAACCGGCCCACAAACGGGATAAAACATGACCCGGCGTTTTCGGTTCTGGAACCGAACCCAGACATGTTCGTTTCGTTACGATTTGTGTATTTGAAAAACCGGAGTCGAAATCAGAACCGTTGTTTGGGTTCCGGGTCGAACCGTCAGGACGGTTTTGGGTCCAGTTTTGAATCAAACCGACGGTTTCGATTCTGGATCCAGTTCCAGTTTCATTACAGTTCCGAATCCGATTTTGAAAGATTTCGAATCTGATTTTGGATGGTTTTGAATCCGGTTATAGAACAGTTTTGGATCCGTTTGTTAGTGGTCCGAGATCCAGATTTTTTAATTGTTTTGAATCCAGTTTTGAGACGATTATGGATCTAGATCTGAGTACATCCGGATAAAGTTTTCTTATGGTTTAAAATCCGGTTTTGTGACAGTTTTGAATTCGTATCTGAATTTTATTTAGTTACATAATTATTATATAATTTAATTATATATTAGAGAAAGATGAGAGAGAATTAAAGAGATGAACAAAAGGGAAAAAGAGAGATGGTGTGGAGCACCAGAGAAGGAGAGAATGTATGGGGGAGGCAAAAACTATAGGAGAATGTCTTGTACTCTTCTCTCCTCTCGTCCGTCGCCTTGTGATCACTGATTGTTGATAGCCTTTTTGCTCACCGATGGTTAACAGCCTTCTAGGAAGGTCCACAGCCAAGGCACACTGGACAAATAAGTTTATGTTCTTCTTCCCATCTTCATCTTTTTTTAGTATAGCAAATTGTTTAGCCAATTAATATGCATACTCTTTTGTAAGATATTCTTTCCTGTCGTTTTATGGTTTAAGACATCAAATTTCTACAGTAAACAAAAGAGAAGCTCGAGGTCACTATTTTTCAATTCTTATTATGGAAATAATAATAACTTCTAATATTTTTTATCAAATTAGAGAAAATAGAAAAAACTTCAAAAAAATACTATAACATTTAGAAACATCAAATTTAGACTCTAGGTGTGGCATATATGATAAATAACATAGTTGTATATGTTATCTTCCAAACCTTTGAGAAAAGGTTTTATAAGAGAACTGGGATGACAAGCTTGACTATTGATAACATGTGGTGGAAAAAACTGACAACTTGAAGTGTTGAGTTCAATAAATAAAAGTATATCATGAGAGTGATTACAAATACTTGCTAATCAAACATCACAAAGTATAAGGCATGTAGACCCATAAAGATATGAAAAAGAAGGTTGGGCAATGATCTTAATAGACCTGTAGAGTCCTTATTATGGGATGCTTTTGATATAGTCGACGTATATGACTATATGGTGATGCCGCCTCATAGAGTTTATGACTAAACTCTTGAAGCAGTTATGAATAAGGGTACAAGACTAGAAACACCCAAAATTTCTTGAAAATGAGGGGTATTTCAAGCCCCACTAAAAAAATTGAGCTTTACAAAAATTTAAAAATAATCATTTTACCCTAAAGATTGTATTGGCAAAATTTCACTATTTAAAGTATGCTTTTTTCAAAAAAGTGGTTGTAGAAGTTAAAATAGGCTATTTGGCATCAAAATAAGTTCTACCTTCAAAACATTTGTAAAATAATAGTTTTACTCTTACAAAAATGAAATATTTAAAAAGGAAAAAAATAGAACAAACAGGATTCACACATAGAAGAGAAATGTGCAGGGCCTCAAAAGACTCAGGTTCGGCGATTGCTAAAGCTCAAGCAAAAAGCGTCAAGTACAAAGTCCAAAACATAGGTGTTGCTGCACATGTGCTAGCACCCACACATTAACACGCACGCCCTATGCCCTTTAGCCCGCAGTATGCACTGACGTACGTGTCAACCAGCCTCACACATCCTCTGGCCCATTCATCCCTCTTCTCATGTAACACACGTGTCCAACTACTTTTGTCACATGTCGATGTCCCCCAACAGCTATGCAGCAAGGTTGATCCCTTGATGGATTGGATTTATATTTGGATCAAGTTCAATAACTCAGAGAAGATCCAGTTTGGTTTGGTATCTATAAATAGGAAACTTTGGTCATAAAAAAAAAGAGAACCAAGGAAGAAAGGAGACTAGCCCAAGAGAGAAGAGAGCCAACTAAGAGAGAATCATCGAAGAAAAGAAGGAGAGAGACAAAGAGAGAAGCCTTCGAGCTACTTCTCCTCCCCTTTCATTTTGTCCTATTCGTTGTAAACTATGGAGGTTTTCTCTCAAATCATTGTATATCAAGAGAAAGCAGTCATTTTCGTGGCACACCATTATAAAAGAAGGAAGGATCGGGCTATAGGTAAGAAGGATCTATTAAACTTTATAAATTTTTGTTTATCATATTTATTGTCTATAACTCAATTCAAAAAGCCATAAGATGGATGTAGTTGTTCGATTACATCCTATGATATGAGTATTTAATCATTCTTATAATGGATTAATCACCCATAAGTTTATCTTGGAGAGGACATTGGGATTGGGGTATGATCGCATATGTTTTTCAAGTGAGAAGCCCTTTTGGAGAGGTGCCTGGGGATATATATGGACGAATTCCTACCCGAACTAACATAAGTCCTCAATAAAATTCTTTGATTGATCATTAAATCATTAACATTCAAACCGGATACATTATTATTTTTTATAAGGAAATTTCTAAAAATTTGAGCATCCTACACAAGCTTGTTGGGTCGTATGATTTTTCTCGAATCCATTTCTAAGGAAAATATAACCAAACTTTTTTTTAGGTAGAACACACTTAGAAAAATGTCTGCTAAAATTTTCATGAATTTTGGACTTGTATAAAGTTTATAAAAAATCATAAAAAATCCTCATGTCCAAAATCTTAGAAAAGCGAACATGTGTAGTTTTTATATTGATAAATTTCATGAAAATAACAGGTCTACAGACCGATTTATAAGCATTTTAGTGAAGCCTTAAGTTTAAGTCACAAGCATTATCCAAATTCTAGGATAGCATTCGGTTGCAAACCACTTTTTGTTCTTTATATGATGACCAAATAATTGAAAATATAAAAAGAATCTTCAATAAAACCTTACTCGCAACACTTTATTCGATGGAAGTTTTAGGGTTTTTAACCACAAAAAGTGCCTTCATAAAGGGCAAACTCTATGAAATAGAATCAATTCTGTTTTTCACATAATTAAACCTAGTTTTGCTAAAATGTGTTCTAGAAAAGGCTCCTTTGAATTAAAAATGTTTTGAGAAAACTTTAGATTTTAAAATAACTCCTCTTAAGTATCTAGGTTGACTCTTGAGCGCTGATTCAAGAAGGCCTAAGTTGATAAAAACCTACTTTCTTACATTCGCATAAGAAGTCAAAGTCATATTTAAATCTTTGAAAGTTTAAGTAAACTTATTGATATAATGGGTATGATGGCATGTGTCATTGTTATCAAGGGGTATAACGATAATTCTTCTCATTGTTTTGGGTTGATCAAAGTTCCTATAGAAATCGGTCAACATGTAAGATTGTTTCATGCCTTAGACATCAACCTTCATTGCAATTTGTTACTAGGAAGACCTTGAATATACTCCCTCATGGATGTCCGCTCAACCTTCATCAATATGTCATGATCCCTTGGGAAGACAAGGTCATAATAGTGTCAGGGTTGACTGACTCAAACCTTAAAAGAGTCCAAAACTCGCCATGCATCACGAGTGGACCATGCCAACACTTAAGTTGCAAGAAAGGAAAATCGGTTAACCCTAGCGGGTTGTCCCCCACCTCAAACTTCCATATCCTAGACTACTTCAAAAGACCTCAGGTGTATAGTATAAATACCCTAAAATATTTTTTCAAAAATATATTCAAGCATGTTTTAGAGTTTTCAAAACAATAAGCTTGTTTAAAAAATCCTTGATTTGAATACAGCTTGTGAATTGCATAAGATACCAAAAACAATATTTTTAAAATTAAATGTTTTTAAACTTGAAGTTACAAAATCAAGTTTTTAAAATTAAAAAGATATTGATTTAACCAAAAGCCTAGTTCAAAAGGAGATAAAGATGAACTTGCAAAAGCCTTGTCGAGGATTCAGGATGAAAGCTAAGCAAGGAATGGGTCAAGGCATAATCGACCGTCCAATTGTGATCTCAAAGCAAAAGTAGGATTGAAGAAGGCAAGAACGACACTCACTTATCAAGTATGGACCAAGACAAATGATTAAGTCGTGAGTGAGCAAAGGAAGTGAAACCACCATGGGCTAGACCACACCCAAGGCAAGACTCGAGGCAAACTATCAGGGGCGATCAAGAGGTGCTAGGGTGAGTTGAGCTCACCTACCCAAGTCCAATGAAGGATGCAGCTCATGTGGGTTGCACCAAGCCCACATGGGCTAAGAGGGACCACCCTCCCAGCCCATATGCATGAAAGGGTCAACCTTGGATAAAATTGAATTGGAATGGCTCCAAAAGCACACCCATATCCTAAACCATGGAATGCTTTAGACCCCTTCTCTTAAAGGCTATAAATAGAAGCCTTGAGGATGGGTTTCTAGTATTGAAGGAAGTGAAGAGAGAGAGAGAGAGAGAGAGAGCTGCAACTAAGTGAGGAGAGAGAGAGAGAGAGAGAGAGAGAGAAGGAGAAGAAGAAGCTCGGAGGTGCTGTCCACCTCAAGTCGTGTGCATCAATCCGCCCAAGGAGCCCTCCAATTAAGGTCGATCCTTCTTCCTTTTCTTTGATTTTATTTATCCCTTACTTTCATTCAATTAAAGGAGTTGTAATTAAGGAGCAACTGACTCCATTTATTGATGTAATAGCTAGTTGTTATGCTATCCAATTTCATTTCATTAGATGCCTATTATGTGTTTAATTCGAAGTTTCTTCTATCTCTTTATATGATATAAGCTCTTATATCTCCTAATTCCCTGAATACTTAAGCTATAATTATACTTTACTTAATTTCTTTCAGTCATTTACATTGAAATTGTTGTGATTTGTCTTTCAATTTTGGATGAAATGCATTAATATATATTCAAAACACGAAAATATGTTTTCTGCATCCTGCATTCATTAGATGTTTGATTTTTAATTTCTTCCTCTTTGCTCCGAATGATCTGAAACTTTATACACCAAATCCCTCACACATACTAGTCCACTTCTAATAAAATTTTCAATAATTTTAGGGACGTATATCCATGCAAATAAAATCAGGAAAAATCAGACAAATCCATAACCGAATCTGTAAAACCTCTATTTCCTTCAACAAAGGTTGTGTTATCATCTTATAACTTTGTCTGTAGTGAACCAATTTTATTGAAACTGGCTTCTTTGGAAAGCTGACATCAATAGCTTTCCAACTAGACTAAGTTCATGGAAAGTCCAAAATACCCTGACCAAGAAAGATCCTACGTCAAGTGACCATACACCCATGAGAAGGTTAAAACGGTTCAAAAAGATTAAAGAAATCAACCCACACGGCAAGAAAGGGTAAAAGAGCCACCGCCGGTCACGAAGCGCTCCACCATCGACCACCAAAAGTCTCACCACCACATGCATGATGATCATGCGCTAGCATGTGTGGCACCCACAACAAGTGTCCACACTCGTGTGCACATGCGAAGCCCATCTCCCACTTGCCTTGTAAATCATCCAACGCATTCAACCTTCTTCTCATGTGTAACACATGTCGAGCTCCTCCTCCCACGTATAGATGTCCCCTAGCAGTTGTGCAAATAGATTTGGATCCGAATCGAGTCCAATGACCTAAAAAAGATTTGGTTTGGTTTGGTGACTATAAATAAGTGACTTTGGCCAGCAGAAAAGTAGAACCGAAGAAAGAAAAAAGACCAATCTAACAAAAAAGGGAGCCAACAAGAGAAGAATTATCGAAGAGAAGAAGAGGAGAGACTAAGAGAGAATCCTTTGAGTTACCTCTCTTCCCCTTTAATTTTGTCCCATTCATTATAAATTAAGGGTTCTTGATAACAGAAGTTCGCAACCCTCGTTTGGTAAACCTGATACAATTAGACATGTAGGTACCAAAATCTATCGAGGATGGTGTCATAAAAAAACCATATGTAGCTTTTCAGTGTGATAACCAACCCTCTTCTAGTATCACATGTGTCCAACTACTCCTCTTGCATGTGGATGTCCTCCAGTAACTGTGCATCAGGATTGGTCTCTTGATAGATTGGATTTGGATATGAATTAGGCTTAGTAAACCCAAAAAGATATAGTTTGATTTGGTGCCTATAAATAAGAGACTTTGGCCAACAAAAAAGGGGAACCCAAGGAAGGGGGCTCAAGGGCACTGTTCTACAAGAACATCTCTTTCTCATCTTTGGTTTATCTAGTATGACAGGACCACTATTTTTTCTTTCTACAGCTTCAACTATCTTAAATATATCTCTTTCACCTTTTTTTGGGTCAACATCTCTATATCAAATTTCAAAACTTTAGCATCAAGGTATTGTAGTACTATTACTCATGGCGCATTAGTAGGTAGCAATTGGGTTCTAAGGTCCCTCTTCAAGACCTCCTACAAGTAATCATACACCGATTCTCTTTAGCATCTTTCACCTTATTCCTCTACCTTTTTCATCTCTACTCAAGTAACAAGAATGCCATTCGAACCTTGGTCCTCTTATCTAAGCTCATCTTGTTATGTAATATATTGTGAAGTGTGTCATCATTTTCTACAATAAACAAATTGAAGCTCACGCTTGCAAGACACATTTATAATTAATACCTCTATTATAGGGTAGTTAGTTGCACCTACGTGAATTAAGTATGTTTCAATCTTTCTATAGTCATGTCCACACAAGGCACATTCATAATAATATAATCCTCACATAGGAGATTCTTCATTGTATGTACAACATGAGGAACTTACATTAAGAGGGTATATAGTTAGGGCAATTATGGTGGATCTAGACAAATCCAACAACTACTATCTTCTAGTTGTTGGTTGAACTAGAATTCATTAAGTTTTGCAGGATCTGGAGTGCTTGCTTATTTTTGAATATGCAACCCACCAATCTAGATTTATTTGTATTTTTGAATGACCACCGACTATTGTAGGATGCTGCACTGTTCACTACCTTACTATTACTAGGAGTAGTAGTGGAGACTTGTTTCACAAGACTCCATTTCTAGTAGCCATACTATAAGTTAGACGTATCATGTATGGATCAGGCATCCTTATTTTATAACCTTCTTAACTTGGCATTTCAAGAGCACCTTTTCACTTAGATCAATAGCCAACCAGGAGGAGATACTATACAAAAAGGTCTAGACTAAGATATGGTGACAAGGCAATAGAATGGTTTGTTCCCACACTCTCAAATTCACCATTTTCCCATACACCACTTGGATTACTTGCCCATGATGATTGCACTTAGTAGAACACAACAACAAAAGAAGTGGGGCAAAATAGGCAGACGAGGTTTGGCTTGGAGATAAAGTTGCAGGAAATAGTGTAAGTCTATTTCACAAGGTTGTACAAGCAAGTAAAGGAGGCTTTTTCCACAAGGTGTAACTAACTACCTTATAGTAGAGCTATAGTAAGATAAGGAAGCTTGTTTTATAAGGCTCCAAAAGCGTGACTTTTTGTAAGGCTTCTACAGTAAGCTATTCTTTCTATAAATTTGGAAAGAAGCTTGTTCCTTCTTTGTGAGTCTTTGATTGAAAATTGAGTACTCTCCCCGTTCTTGCTAGGATGGTTAGATCTCTCATGTGGCAGGAGATTTGAGTGGCATCCTTCAGTCACCTACTTTCTTATGCCAAATGCTTATAGTTGAATAGTGAAAAAAATTACTTGCAGCAACTTTCACTTTCTTTGTTTACCTTTTAATAGTCTTCACTTTATATTGTGATCGGTAACATACTCTTTTTACCTTGAATTTGTCTTGAACTGTTTCGCTCCACCGCTAAGTCTCCTTTTGTGTGGTATGCTTCTCTTAGATTCAACTATCATTTTTCTGCAACTTTTCTAATATTGATTAATATTATTCTATATTTCAATAATAATACCTATAAAATTTCAAGAATCTCTTTGAAGAACTCTTTATTTGAATGAATCTACTTGATCATTTTTGAAGTTTCACCATTTAGTTTGAGTAGCTCCATGTACTATTTTTCTCCGTCTAGAATTTATATCTTCTAAGCAAGTTGGTTAATTTATGTCTTAGACAAATCATTCTTATGAGTAATCAAATATATATTTTGCTTGTTGAAAAAAGTGTTTATTTCTAAGAGGTCATAAGTCATAGCAAAATTAAGATTTCCTTTTCTTCATCATTTTACTCGTAAAGGCACAATTAGTATGAACACGTTTGCATCCCAATGTCTATTTACTCATATGTTCATTTTAATTACCTTCTAAAATTATCATTTCTATTTGTTGGATGCTTGTATTACTTTATCTAACTCTTCTCAAAATACTTTTCTCTTACTTTATTCAATCCTACTTGGGGTGCATAAACACATAAAAAATTCAAAACTCTACTCCTAAAAGAACTTCACCATCATAATCCGATCTTTCGGTTATTTGACCTCTAATACATTGTCCTTTAAATATTTTTGAAAAATAATACGAACAATATTTTGCTCCTCTTTCCCTTAATATCATAATTGAAATCCGTTTTCTTAATATCTTTAGCTTTTTAGCCCATTTTGTCTTTTATAAGCATAAAAAATTAATCTTTCTACTAATTATACAATATACCACCTTTATAAATTTCCTAGTTATTGTCCCAATGCCCATATACCAACACAAATCTTATGATGTGGGATTAACCTCTTTACCTACCACATCTTCTCATGCTCAAAATGTGTAGACCCTTTTTATATTTGGTTCACTGCATTTAAGTGTTAATGCAGAGGATTTCACTTCGGATCTCAAACTAGTCCATAACTAAACAATTGAAAATCAGTAAGAGGCACTAAGTTTCATCCACATTGGATCCATATTGAAAGGTAAATCTAGAGTGATCCAAAATGAACATCCAAAAGCTTCATAGATCTTATAAAATAATAAAACTGGTAAGAATCAAAATGGATTCGATATGAAACAGATTCTGATCTAAATAAATCAAATTCATATATTTGGTAAACTGAAATAGACTAGTTCAAAAAAGTGCTTTTTGATTCTCAATTGATCCAAATGAATTTGAATCAAGGTTTGTTTCTCATTTTGGATTTCTAACAATTACAATCCAACTAGCTAACATGCTCAAAAGTAGTGTCTGTGTGTGTGATGCTACGCATGCATCACAAAAGTACAAGCATAAGACTACAAGATGAAGCGACTAAATTTAAAAAAGAATAGCACCAAATAAAAATGAGAAAAACTTTCACGTTGCATATGAAAAAGTTGACATATTTCTCTCTCTTTCGTATTTGAGTTGGACCATGTCTTCTTACTGAAATAGACTAGTTCAAAAAAGTGCTTTTTGATTCTCAATTGATCCAAATGAATTTGAATCAAGGTTTGTTTCTCATTTTGGATTTCTAACAATTACAATCCAACTAGCTAACATGCTCAAAAGTAGTGTCTGTGTGTGTGATGCTACGCATGCATCACAAAAGTACAAGCATAAGACTACAAGATGAAGCGACTAAATTTAAAAAAGAATAGCACCAAATAAAAATGAGAAAAACTTTCACGTTGCATATGAAAAAGTTGACATATTTCTCTCTCTTTCGTATTTGAGTTGGACCATGTCTTCTTACTGACATAGGTGAATATGCATGGACATGCCTATCGCAACTTGCCCAACCACTGGTTACAGTTCCCGCCACTATCAGGCTCTCTCCCTCTTCCTTCCCATCATGTGTTACACCGGATCCCGGTGATAGCGCCTCTCGAGCCCACCATGTGTTTGGGTCCTAGTGGTACCTCTCTCTCTAAGGTAGAGGGAGTGGTAGCCTCTAAGAGCCGATTTGAACCACCTTAATAAAAGGTCAAAGCCCAATATTGGTTGAACAAGCTTGCTTTCCCCCCACGTGGGAGTGAGTAATGCAAGGCAGCCACCCCACTGAGTGGTAAGCGTCAAGGTAAGTTATGCCTTGAATTACTCTGGGTGCCTCCGCGGCTCCTAGTGGACACTTCTTGATTCTTGGAGAACAGTAAATACCACAAGGAATTTCAGGGCATAAGAGAGGTTACTCGAAATTTTGATAAACAAGGCCCCTTCAACATTGACAAGTAAAAGAGTGAAGGGGGTCCGCCCTACTTAACCTAACCTTTTTTAGATGCTCTTTATGCTCTCTCCTACTGTATTGTACGCTGGAGATAGAATCCATCTATTTTGTGAATCTGAATTCGTGGGGTTTAGAAGAATACATAGTTTTATGCCTTTAGCTTATCAAAATATTCGTATATGTTCTTATCTTCTTGTTGAAATATCCTTGTTGTTGGAAACAATACTTAGTCTCAAACCAAAGTGGGAAATGCTCAACTCCAGCTATATTTCTTCTAAATCTCAACTGAGAATCATGACTCATAAATAAGATACATTGCTACCAAATGTATGCTGTCAAATGGATCGAGTAAATGAGATATGGCCTAAGGTTCTCCAAAATTTATTAAGCTCTTCATTTAGTGAATCCTGAAAATGAATGAAAATTGCATTATGATGTCAAAACACTCAACTATATATTAGTTGTACAAACCATAGAGGTATCCGGATTTCTTTATGTATTCTGTATCGATGATTCAATTTGCAATATTGATGATTGAAAAATGATGCGTTTGAAGAAATATAAAGGATAAGATTTTACCATCGTGCCCTCAAAAAAGTAATGGGTGAAGATACAGGACCTCTCCTATTTTGGCGTATTGTGCAGGCTATTGCACTCTCATTGCTTATTTCCAAGGAACAAAATGGTCACATGTGAAGAGAGACAGAAATTAGGTCACACATGATCTAGCAAAACCCACTATTAGACATCCACACACAGTTGGGGTGGACTCTTCACTCTCGCAGCTGCTGATGTTACTATATGATTTATTCTGACTCCTGACTTCATCTCAAGGCAAAGTGCTCCGCACCTTTCCAGTGGCTTGACTCCCATGGGTGATGGAGGGGTAGTAGTTACTCTATAGTAAGTTTCACAAGGCTTCACTGCTATGCGGGAGTGCTACCAGAAAGATAACCTTGCAAGATTGATTATAGATACATTGCTACCTTTCACCACCACATAGGTATAGCAGGTTGCTATCCCATTGCGCGTCTGACTCCGCCAGTCAATTATGCCTTGCGAAATAAGTCACCCCTTCTAGTATTTGTAAGGTAACTCCCATGTGGTGGTAGCCAACCTTCTTATATGAGCAGTGTGAAACAAGCATTACTGCTCTATGGGTGTAAGCTTACTATAGGCTTCCCATATAGGCATGTGAAACAAGACATTCTATTTTATATGAAGTGTTTGCCTAACCCTCAGAGGACGGTAGTGGCCTTGCAGAAGAAGTCATTTCCTTGGCTTACCACACAGCCTTGCGAAACAAGTTTGACTAGGAAGTTAGTGGAGCCTTACCTTAAGGTAGCTGTGAAACAAACCGTTCTTCATAGTTAGTTTGCATTACAGATCATTCTTATAATATTATGGCTACCCTTGCTTGTTCTTATAATACCACTCCGCGAGTTCTCCGTAGGCATACCATTGCTACAACTATAACCCCAAGGTGTGCTTCGGCTCCATCTTCTTAAAGCTCATTTTGTGAGTTTTGCAACACATGATAAAATTGGTGGGAAGGAGACACGGGCGAATCCAAGACTTTGTTTTTTTTGGGTGTGTGTGTGTGGTTGTGCCAGATAAGGTCGTGGTTTCTGGTATACACACACACACACACATGTATATATATATATATATATATATATATATATATATAGATACACACCAGTTGGTTGACTGGTTGGTAAGATGCGAGTAGAGATAGCGAGTGGAGCAAAAACTGACGACAAGCGAGTTTGAGACAGCACAGACAAAAACAAAAGAACAATAGTGGCGAGAGAAGTAGCCTCGTCCATCCTTATCCCCACGAAGCCTTATCTATTGTTTTTTCTTCTTTGAAGTGTTCGAAACGTTTTGATGAATTTAAGTGTATGCTACGAGTTGAAATTGTATGTTGGATTATGGACTTTTTATGTCTTATGTTATACTATAAAACTTATAATATGTTGTAATATATAATAAAACTTCGTTTAGATTTTTGACCGATTTTGCAGTGATTTTTGTTGCTTTTACCGTGTATCAACGTTTTCGGTTTGCATGAAAGATGCACTAGCCTTCTCCAAATCAATCCCGGGCTTCTTTTCCACATAATGTCAAACAAGAGATGTTTACAAGAGTCATGTGATCTTGTATCCTCTGAGATTAGCCGAATCGGTTGTACGTACATTCATACTATATATATTCTCGTCATTTTCAAACTCCAATTTTGATAATTCTGAAAAACCTGCTGACTTCGACATGATCAGAAGTTCAAATATCTTTAAATCTAAGATCCCACACTAGCAAGTTATAGAAGATGAACTATGATATTCAAATGCCAAATTCAATCAAACCATCCATCAAATTAATAAGTTCCACCAACAGTTCCCAACAACAGCATTTGAGTGTATCTAATGTTCCAAGTGTCAAACATGTCACAGTCGTATTTGTTAGTTATTACCAAATAACGAGTAGCCATGAATCCTTCTTAGATAGGCAAGCTAGGTTAGGAGAATGATGGTGGATATAAACTGTGGATCCGGTGGTTGATAGGGGAAATGGGAAAGATGAGAAAGGAAAACATAGTGTTTGGGTTATTAATGATGATTTTCAGACCTTACAACAAATTTTGGGATGAAAGGCTCAAAAATATACAACATATGACAGCTTTCCTCTCTCTCTCTCTCTCTCTCTCTCTCTCTTCAAGGTTTTCTGGTAAACCGGCTAGCCAGGAGAACTGTAGCTTCCTATTCAAGAAAAACTCATCAATCCTGTTGGCTAAATCAATAAGTTGCTGTCCATGAAATTCAGCAAAGATAAAAATAGAATAATACACCCATGACATTTCACAATGCTTTCTTTTGAACAAAGTCGACCCAAGCAGTCATTGGACGAGGAACAAATAGAAGGACAACAAAAGAAAGAACATCGGAAACGACTTGTATATCCCTAGGCCCTAAGTTCATGAAATTGCAGATCAAAAGAAACGGAAACGAGGCTTGGTTTTGAGCTCTCTAGGTCAGAGTCACAAGAAGCAACAACAGTACATTAGCCACTGAAGAAAAGGGAAAGTCAATGCCCGAACCAAAACCCTTGCATGGTGGTGCATGTGCTTGACCAACACCACGTGGCAAGGTGCATCCCAGGTGCGTTCTTGACTTCTCTAACTTTTTTTTGCTTTGACTAAGAACGCTTCTCGCAAACTGTTACTGCAACCATGCAAATCAATGAGCGAATGAGTCAATGCACCAAATAACAAGGAAGCAAGAACAAGTTTCAAAGCTAGATGACACCAAAATTTCACCATTTTCAAACCCTACTCTCTAACCCTAACACGACGCCAGGCTTGAGCGTGGTCAGTGTTGCCACGGCCGATCTAAACTATTCTCAACTGTACCTGTAACTCCGTGAAAAACCCCAGTTGTGATTCCGAAACTTCTTTATTTTATTGGCGAGCTGGTCGAGCACCCTTAGAAGAAAGGCATGCCCGTAGTATCGATATTTGGACCTTCAACCTTAAAGGGATTTTGTATTCAGCAGCTAGCCGGGAGAACTGCGGCTCCTTGTGCATGATCTCGAAACTTTGTAGAAAGGAAATTTGGTTTAGCCCAACTAAATTATGTTGGATTTACTTTTAGTCACATCAAACTCAAAACTTCTAGCATGCAAAAGGCTTAAGTTTCATGGCATTACATAAATTGTCATTTGCGTTGTTCTTGAGCTGTTTTAAGGTTAGTACATCAAACCCAGAATGCAGTGCATTCTAGGTTTGTATTTTGAGCTGAATAAAAAAAATAAAACCTAGAATGGACGGCGTGCCTGGCTAGGGGGTCGACTCATGATACGCGTGGAGTGTTCATATCTATCTGGTGGGAGTCTGCTACCACCAAGTTGCCTATAGAAAAGGAAAGGCAGCATATCATAAACTTTAGCTTTTACATAAGAAAAAATTATAAAGAAATAGTTTCCCTAATGTTTCTAAGGAAATGCATTTTCCAGAGGACGAATTAGCATAGGTTCATATGGTGCCGGAGTCTCAACAAATAAGAAATTGTTTCTCTACTTTGCTAAGGAGAGAACAGTAGAGAATTTATTTTTTTTGTTGAAGAGTAACAGAATTAATTGTTAGAATGCAGAAATCTATAACACGACTCCAGAAAAGGACCGATTAGTAATCGATCCAACAAGAAGACATTACTAACAAAATCAAAATATATCAAAATTTCTCACTTGGATCGAAACACCCAAGCATCTTAGAGAGGGGGGAAGAAACATATAACTATCATGGGTCATAATATCTTACTACCGTACTTATGCATGTACTCACATCCACACATCACAAAACAATGGAAAACGAAAGGGTAATAAGTAAAGCAAGAAGTCAAGTTACCTGCATTATGTATATTAGAACGAAAATGAAGCACAAAGCTTCATGAATGAACTCGACTTGAGTTCATGCACTTTCGCACATAAGGGAGACCTTAATCTTGTCAACAGTGCAGGCGATGAGGCTGTTAACAGTCGCCACAGAACCCAGAGATAGTTTTGCTGTGGGAGCCGAGTCGACCAAGATCTGAAAAGCTACAGTCAAGAGAGAACCACCACTGCTGCCGCCAGTAGCACCACCATCGCTGCCTCCAGCACCGGTGCCAGCACTTCTTAGTCCCATGTCTCCACCATTTTGGATGGTGGGCCCATCCGGCATAATGGCAAACCCTGAGGGCAGAAGAGCCACACATGCTGGGTCTCCACCAGTGAGAACTGAATTCATGGCCACTATGTCCACTGGTGCATAAATAACATAGGATCCAGAGGAATCAGTGCAGCTCTCTTGCAGTATGAGCATGTTGCTTTGGTTTGAATTTGAACTCTGAGAAAGCACAGAAGAAAATCAATCAAGGGTGTACTTGGATAAATCATGAAGACACACTTGAGAATAAAAAATCTTAATGCCAAGAAGTCTCTAGAGTTTATTACCATCTCATACTTATTAACACTCTTCGTACCAATTTTTTTTAAAAGTTATAGAACTTAGCTTTGCTTTTAAAAGTTATAGGTGGGGTATCAAATAGAGGATTATAGGAACGAAGAATTGAAATTATTGTTGTTGAAGTGAATCTAAACCATGCGCATTTGCTTTTAAAGGTAACCTCAATTCTCTTTTCCTCGAATTTACCCGAATCCGAAGGCACCGGAAATGATTCTCCTTTGTTCCACAACAAGTACAATAAATGTCATTTTAAAAGTAACCTGCCAGCGTAAAATATGCACTGACGTATGTATGCTCGATGATGTGAAGAAAAGATGATCTGTAACTTACATTTACCCGTAAAAGTGAGACGCAGTTGCCTGGATGGTGGCCATTGGCGACATGTGCCATCTCTTGAACTACTCCACCATTTGAAAGAATATCCCACTGGTATATAGTTCAAAACAAGAAACGAAACGGATGAAATGTTGCATACAAAGACTAATCTAGTCGAAAGAAAAATCTTACAAATGGTTTTGAGAAGAATTGGCGATGGTTAAAAGAGTCAAAGAAAATGGTATTTGGGACTTATTGTGATGGTTATAGCCATGCCAAAGTGTTACCACGCTGTTCTATATGGCGGCATACGTTCGTCATGGTTATTAACTAAACAATGATTCAATAATTGCCATATGTTGCTGACAATGGTTTCCATAGCCTTTTGTGTTGCCCCTAACGATTTGTATTTCTACTAGTGAATAATGAATTTTCTCCTTAACTAAGATTTTTGGACCATGTAGCTTACATTTTGCAGATGCATGCGTGCTTGAGTAATACATCGAAAAATGTAGTACAGCAGGCGCTTCATGCATGCCTTCAAGAAAAGTAAGCCCGTATACATTACACCATCAAATCATCATATCATTCGCATAGGCAATGCACCAAGTTGCATACACTGTTTGCATGCCCAAGACAAATTGAATACTCAAATCAAGCAAATAAAACTTAGCAGTCCAAAAGTCGACACTGCATATTTCAATGACACGCACATGTATGTATATATGGTTGCTTTATGCTTTTTATTTTCAATTATTGATCTTTTTGACTGGAAATGATTTGGATCATTGAGAACACATTTATCTTGATTTCTTATGGGCATCAACTACCATACATACATATATATATATATATATATATATATATATATATATCACGACAATCTAAAAGCACTTGATTTTACTATCTAACAGGACCGATGCATTTCGAGGAGCAAAACAAACACACGCAAACAGAAGGGGAGAGAGAGGACCTCATTTCTTGAATTCTCATCCCTAAGGAAATCAAAAACTTTCTTGGGAGGAAGAGGAAGCCAAAAGGATGTAGCGGCGCTAAGAACAATGCCTGGTGGCCTGCCAGGGTCGCCGATGCTCTTCCTGGTCATCACCCTCACATCCTCAGCTCCACTCCCTGACAGTGTTGTCCATGTATGCCCCGTGGACGCGTTCACTCCCGCGAAGAAACTTATCACCATTCTCTCTGCCAACTTCAGCATGCTTCTTCTCCCTTCCGGGCCCGCTATCACTGTCAGGGAGAACGACAAAAAGCAAGAGAAACCAATATATGGTTCATAAGAATCGATTAATTCTAAATGTAATGATTCATGCACTTATACTTTGCCTCACCCCTTAAACTGGGCTGACATAAGCATAAACACAAACCACCAGAACCTATCCTACTGCAACAACGGCCACATGTATAAAATATTACTATTGCCTAAAAGCATAAAATCTGAACATTGTGACATGTTATATACTATCATGAGTTTTCATACCACCAACATCTCTTGAAGGAATGGTAGTAGCCATGGCACTAGCGAGCCTTTCACATTGTCTGTCGAGGGCGGCGACCCATCTCTTCGCGCCAAAAGCCAGGCCAGAATTGACTAACGATCTGTAAATGCTATGGACTGTTCTATCATCAACCTCAACATGCTCCACCCACGTAACCTGCAGTCACAGATAAGCAAACACTAGTTCATTTATGTACTTATTTATTATTTTGAGAGAGGGAGAGATCTAGAGAGAGAGCATATTCCCATTGCGACTCCGTTACGTGAGCAATCTCTCTTTCTTCGCGGTTTGATACGAAGAGAACTGCAGTTGCCCATCACAAAAATCGTGGCTGAATGTGATTTTATATATTATCCAACAGTACTTGAGATATTTTGAAGAGGAGATAAGAAACGAACAATCATGATATATCGTTTATTACGTGTCAAAATCCTCGTTTTGAAAATAAGCCCCTTTATACGAAGAAAATGAAATGTTGAGTTGAAATCATTTTGAATTGCCTTAAACAATTGCTAAATTGTTGCTTTTAGACAGCACAAGTTTCTTGTAAACAAAGTTATTGCTGTAAAATATTTCAGTGTTCTTAAACAAAATATAAAGTACGCTAAGCACAACATATCTTTTAGTTAAACCAATCTTTTTTATCGATGAGTTTCTATCTCTCTCAAGGTCAGAAATGCTTTGTGGACATGCATTCATAAGAGAAATATGAATATGAACACTTGAGAATGACTTTCGAAAATATTTAAGAATAAATAAGAGTATTGGGGTGGTGCATACTTACAAGGGCTAATTGACATGTGAAACTTATGGAGAAATGTAATATACCACCGGCACAAATATCAAATTGTGTTAGACTTATTTTCTCTTTCTATTAGACACATATACGTGGTATGTCACACGGTGCAGGACAAATTTCCAAAAATTTGAGTACGTCGACACGACTAGGATATATAATATATAATATTATATATAATATTCAAGCTAGAATAAGTGAGACATTAATTAACATAAGTATATGACAGTAGCAAGCACACAACTTTATATTAAAGCAAAACACATAAACGGTAAACAACTACTAATTTCATCATAATACACAAATCAATCTTCACGGATCTAGACCCATTTATCCAAAAAAACCCGAACTTTAAAGTCAGTGCTAGATTTGGAAGCATGAAATATTCACATAAAAGGAAGTAAAGAAGGTCTGCATTGAGATATATTTTTTTGTTTATTGGCGGAGTTTCATGGGAGATGACGGAAAACAAGCTGTGAGAGCATTTTGAAAACTACGATAAGGTAACTCAGGATGTCATCAAGGGAGATAAGGTCACGAGTCGACTAAGAGGCTTCGGTTTCATCGTTTTTGCGGATCCCTCCCTTCTGGATTAGGTTCTTCATGATAAACACACCATAGACAATAGAACCGTGAGTTACCTTTAAAAAAAAGTTATTTTTTTTCATATCGATGACGCACCGACACTGTGTCGGTCGGTGTCACACCGTATCGGGGTCGACACTCCAACTCCTAGAGGTATTTGTTTGAATTACTATACGTGCATTAGCTGCACGACTTTAAGCAAATCAGTCAACTAAATGAATTTTCAAAAATTTTGTTTTGACGAAATCTGTGGTGCGTAAGCTGCAGTTTCTACCATTTGCCTAAAAACATTGTGTTTCTCGATGAGGCTGGCATCGAGAACTTCATTGTCATCACCACATCGAATTGCCATCTTGAAGGGTAGCCTTCCAGCGAAACCTCCGTTTGGATGATTTTTCCTAAACCTAAATTGTTGTTGCCACCTTTTACTATGGTGTTTCGTTACTGCTTACAGTAATGCATGTCAGCGTTTTCTTGAGAGCAAAAACATTTCCATGAAACGTCAAGACGATGTAAGAACCTGGCAGCTTCCAAACAACCAACAGAGCCTTCACAACAAAATGAATATGAAAATCACGTAATTGAAAAACGTGAAAACCATGCTTCCGTTTGCGAAACCTGGCTCCCAAACAGAGGAAATTAAGCACAGCTTTTGAAGTTTTAAACCTTAGAGTATCCGTTGGGCATTTCTTGAATAATGCATCCGGATGGTCGTCTTCTACACCTCAACGCCGGATGGGTACTAGGGCGAATACTGTCCAGAGAGACGTCAACAACAGCCCAACTTCCATCTGGATGGTGCTTGCAGTACCTGACAAAGTAGCTCTCCCTGGTAGGTACCAGTGGAGTTGGCATTTGGAACTCAGCTGACATCTGTTACAAAATGTTAAACCGCTTATAAATCTTGCTTAAAACATAAAGTCAAAGATAAGGTAGATGACAAAGTTGACAAAAGCGCAGAGAGAGAGGGGAGGGGAGAGAGAGAGAGTACCACTTGTAACGCTCCATTCCAGTTTCCTGCGACTCCAGTAGATAAAATCTCCAAAGTGAATGCCCTTGAAACGATGTGGAAAAACATGCTTGACCATTGATTCTGCGGACAAGAAAAACCATGAGTCACACTGTTCACATAATGCCCATAATTACCAAGTCGCATATTTGCTTCAAGAGAACAATTTGTTGGCACTACTCTCTTTAGATATAAGCCTACGTTCTTGGTTTCATGAAGCATAAATAACAGAAGCCACGACTAGGTAACTAATCATGAAGAGAGAGGCCCAGATTCATTGGCACTTGGATTGTTATAGCTGGCTCATAATTCGTAAAGTAAAACACTTAAGGGAACCACTTTTCTTACCACATCCATGAGGATCTCGACCAGGTTGGTAGGATTCATGATCACAACCGCTGTTTCACGAGAAGCTTCAGATTTCAAGCCAAAGGGTCTCGGCCCAATCCCCCGGGGAAACGTTCTCAAGTATTCTTCTTCATTCAACACTTCACTAGGGCCATTAGGAACCCATAAAGGATCGCCAAGCTGAGCCATTCTGATGAGTTCCTCCATTGCAGCAACAGCAAGCTCTATCACCATTGGTTTCTCTATTTCAAGAGGGGCTGCAATATTTGGCTGCTTCAATAACTCGCCGCTTCCAAACACTTCTCCTCCTATGCCAGGTTGAACGCCAAAGTTGACAACTGCTAGGTCTAGAGAAGAGCGAGACAATGAAGGCAGCAGAGGAGGGTATGACACCACTGGCTTCCCCACATATTTCGCAGCAATTCCTGATATCCTATCAATCTGCACTTGAACAAAGAAAAAGTCTGATTTTCCTATCTTTATGCTTGTAAATCATAATTGCAATAATATTATATGCATTTTCTTCCTTTGGTTACACGAAGAATATCAACCACTTGGTTGTACATGAACAATGGAAATTCAGTGTACAATTGAACTGTCATGTTATTTTTTCTATAGAAAAATTCATGTACATACATGTATAATATACATATCCCTACGCACACGCACATACATACATACATACATATATACAGAAAAATGTGAATTTGATTTTAATCAATCTTATCTTTAGAGGTTGTTGTTCTCGATGATGCACGTATCGAAGTTATGCTTTCTTTGTGTAATATTTTAATTTTGTTTGGGGTACCTCCTCTCTGAGACGAGCATTCTCTATCCTCAAGTGTTGTTCGTCGAATGACATTTCGCCCAAAGTGGTAGGGCCTCCACAATTAGGGCAGGAAGCGTTACTTAGTGCTTCCTTATACCTCACGTTCTCCGCACGTAGCTTCTCGTTTTCTGCTCTCAGCTGTGAATTCTCTTGCCGCTCGTGTTGCGTCTAGAGAGGAGGGAGAGAGCGAGGAAAAAGCGTCAGAAAAACGAAAAGGAAACAAAAATAGCGGAATTATGTCCCCAAACAACTGTCCTTCTAGTATATGAATAAGATAACGTTCAAAAACTTTTCGAATTCTTGCCTGTTTGTTTGCATCTTACCTTCATTTGGGTGCGTTTGTTTTGAAACCAAAACTTTACTTGTAAGGGCTCCAACCCTAACTCCCGACTTAACTCTTTCCGTTGTTTATCGTCCGGATGTGGGCATTCCTTGAAAAACCTGCAAATTAAGATGAAAACAGTAACAACCTCATGCCGACAATTTCTCCTTCGATAATTCAGTCGTCCTTACTTCATCCATTTCCATGACGTGCGTTCTTGCTTTTACAGTAGCCCTTTAGATTAGAACAGGAAACATGAATTTCTTGTTTCCACACAAAGTAAACGAAACCTTAAAGGAGAAGTGATTTAAAAGGGTTACAAGATGATACATCTTCATTCACAAAGTTAAACAAACAAATCAGGAGAGAGGAAGTTGGAGCAGCAAAAAAGAATGAAAGACAAGGTGTGTATAAAATGTGTATGCATAGAAATGAAGTTTTGAGTGTCAATCTCGTACGATTCCATTTCTTGAATCTGGTGCTGTGTGTGACGATGATAACGCTTCTTCCTTGGCCGACAGTCCTGATCATTGTCATCACCAGATGCACCCTCGGGATTCTCACTTCCGGACTTACTCTCGAACTCATTGTCTTCTCTCATCTTTGCGAGGGCCATGTCGCTCTCTGCGGACTGCGTTATGTGGTCGTGCTGTTCGTCCATCAGGTTCGCCTGAAACAGACTTGCAACGGCTCAGATTTTACGGCAATCTCCCCTCAAAACCCCTTTATATATGTAACTTCTTTAC
Source organism: Brasenia schreberi (assembly GCA_036023115.1). Taxonomy (NCBI): domain Eukaryota; kingdom Viridiplantae; phylum Streptophyta; class Magnoliopsida; order Nymphaeales; family Cabombaceae; genus Brasenia; species Brasenia schreberi. Next base: position 35,565,039 of record JAYKKT010000092.1, on the reverse strand, counting down.
CCCATAAAAAAGATCGCAGTATCAAATCAAACGAGGAAAGCAAGAAAGACAAGAGAAAAGATATGACAGAGAAAGAGAGGCGTTTCTCAGTACAAAAATGAATTCTTTAAATTGGGAGTATATTGCAGTTGAAAAGCTTTCTGTGAGTGGTTTCGTTTATCGAGGAGCAACAGATATTCACATTATTCCACATGGGGTCTGAATGCGTATCCTTCCATCCCTCTTTGTATAGCTTTATCTTGATCTCTTTCTCAGAGAGCATGAGTGAAAAGATTATAAGGAGCTTTTAGGGTTTTAAAAACCTAGTCCTCTCTCATCTTTGTGGAGGCTTAAGGGGATGTATGTAGTTTTTTATTATGTTAAAAGAGTGTCGTATGTTCTAACAATGCATTCACAACAATCAATGGTTCAGAGGAGGTGTAACGATTAAGAAGTACTAAACGGACAGACGATGATGTAGACAGAATTTTTCCTCCAATTTCAACTCTTGTTTCTACCTTTTAGCTTTATTATTATTTTCTTATGTGACCTAACCTGAACTAGGGTTGAGAATGGGCGACTAACTTTTTGACAACACCCATGAAAGTAAACAGGATCTATCGGAAACCACACGTATCTCGATGAAGAATAAAAACGTGTGAATGACTTTCCTGCATCTAACAAAGAAAAAAGTATGCATGAAACACCACCATGCTCGTCTTAAAAGTGCTCAACACTCCAAAAAAAATAAAAGAGCAGCCTTGCATCTATCTGTAGAATATGAATAAGGAAAACTTGCGTCTCTCTCTCTCTCCTATGGTACTTACTGATGATGGAGTTTTCTTCAAAATTGGACCGATTCATTTGTGGTTATCAAAGACCGAACAGGAATCTAGGTTTTCGTTCATACCCACATCCATTTTTCGGCGAAGCAGGCCATCACTCATTGAAGGTGGATCTTAGACTGGAAAACAGGCTCCTCCTGATGCAGTTTCCGGCTGTTTGAGGCAGTGGTCAGATGGAGAACACAACCAAGATCAACGGTCAAGATTGTGGGCTTTTCTTATATGTCTTTCTGCAAAGCAGCTGCTGTGTAATTACAACACGCAGATGCAAACCCTCCCACTCTCTCTCTCAGTCTATTCCTCCCTCAAAGAACGTTAATGGAGGAAACAGTGAAGTGGGATGAAGGAAAGAGGAGTGTTGGAGGGGGTGAGTAAAACCGAGAGGTGCCTGCACCATTTAATATGAGAGAGAGAGAACGTCTAATAAGAATGGGATTGTTGGGAGCAAAGTTACTTCTACTGCCCGTCAATACAACGCATTATTCTTGAGTTCATTATTTGACGTTTGTAATTAATCGGTTAACGGACAAATGCCCTATATTTATGCTATGGCCAAAGGGTAGGAGCAATACTTGAAAATTTCCTGTTACACAGCGAGCGAGCGAGAGAGAGAGAGGATCTGCATTTACGTCCGTAGCATTAAAGTGTTTATTCTTTTAATTTCGTTTAATTTTTCTTACTGATTAACTGGGATTCCAGCAATAAATTTTCGAGCTTTCAGCCTCACCTTCCCTCTGCAATCTCTCAATAAATGCTCGCTGCGCTCACGCAGATGAGGCTAGGTTATTAGCTTCATGCGTTGCCTGCGCGCGTGAGTGTGCACACGCACAAATACATGTCTGCGTGTGTATATAGACACATAGGTATTTGATGCTTAACAAAATAACCTTAAAGCTCATTAGTAGATTGTAATGTGTCACATTCAATTGACCACGGGATTCTTAAAAACCAGTTCTTTGCATATATATTTTAGAAGTTTTAATCTACTTAGAGTAGATGACCTATCTGCAGGTTTATAAGTTTAGTTCCGACTAGAGTTTAGGACGTCTTTTTTGGTGAATAGAGTTTAGTCCGTTTACTTGCAATCAATTAGCTAAATCTTAAATACTTAATTATCAACCACTTAATTAAGTGAGATTTTCACGAGTCGTAGTAACATGCTGTAATGTTCTGAAAGATTTATTAAACAAATAAGCGATGTTAATACATTTATGAAGCCCGAGTGAGTGAACGCGGACCGGTGGTTTCCATCAACTGCATGTACCTTTTCCTTTTGGCTACAAAGGGGAGGCTGAAGCCAGGTATGCAGGCCGCGGGATCGAACTCACACCCTAAGTCATATGAAATTTAGAGCGCTAACAGGTGTGCTAATTACTCCCTGAGTGCATCCGACTGTGTGTACTTTAAACTATCATTATTATGCATGCATTAATCTTTTCATTGGTATGATATTCCTGTCGTCGTATGAAAAGAGTATTTACATGCATGTCAAAATGGAGATAAAGCGTTTTCTCTCTTTCTCCTCACGGTTTTTGCATGACCTCTACTATATATATATATATATAGAGAGAGAGAGAATAGTCCATGTGCATCTTCATTCATACTAAAATCTACTTAAATATTTAAATCATTTGATTGTTGATATAAATGGTTGAGATGTTTAAGGAAAAAGAAAAATAGTACTAAGTATATTTAATGCATCTACAAAAGGTATGATAATAATTTTTCTTTTTTAATTTAAATATCAACCGTTTATCTCAATCATTTAATAGTTAAGTGTGCATTTATGATGTTCTATTGTCTCACTCTATATTTTAAAGAGAGCATACTTAAAGATTTCAACTATTTGATCATTGAAATCAAGTTGAGGTCTTTAAGAAAAAGCAAAATAGTACTTGTTAAATATACTCAGCAAAAAGTGCTATAAATTTTTTTAATTCAAAACTCATCGTTTATAAGAATGATTGAGATTTTTAAGAACATTCGAATACAAATGTATATATATATATGTATTATATGTATGTTCCGAGAGTCGTACCAAACATATTACAGCATATCAACACACTACAGGTTAACAATCCAATTCGGCCGGTATTAAAACCATTCCCTTGATCCTTCACATCTAGCATTTGCTAGAGGATTCGTCACCGTGTTACACTCTCTCTTCATTACCATAGCAGTAAAATCATCAAAATTTGCTGCACTAATGCAAAGACCCACGAGAATAATTCCATCGTGCGTAAGTCCTCATCATCGAGGATGCAACGAAAAACTTCATTCCAATTGTCTTTCAAAATGCGTTTTAAGACCCAATTCACTGCCTCACACTATTCTAGCATTGGCAGCTGACTGTTTATTCTTTGATCACTCTATATATAAACCCTGCCATGCCGACAAGTCTACTCATTCTTACCCATTGCTTTTCAGTGGTATTAATATAATTTTATTTTTTTAAAAGTTGTTATTATACTTATATCCCAAAAAACAATAATGGAATATAATGACCAACAGACAAGAGCCAATCACTCTCTATATAAATATCTATGTACACACACACACACACACACACACACATATATATATATATATATATATATATATATATATATATATATACACAAAAGGAGAGAACATGGTTGAAGTCTTTAAGAATGTTTGACTATCAATAGGTATGTCTATTTATCATGTTCTCTCTATATAGATAGATATGTGTATATATACAATATATATACATCCATATATATACATCTATCTATCTATCTATATATATTGGCATGAGGGAATAGCGCTAAGGCCATCTACTTTTTTATATGACACTTCGTAAACCACCATGTTAGTTAATAACCCCTCGATTATACATCCACTGATTGGATATGTTCTCTTAATGTTTACCTTTACTAGGAGGATCGTCTTTGATGAAGTAATAGCGAGTAACCGATTGGGTTCCTAGAGCCCGCAAATGAGCCAAATATGAACCGAATAGGGAACGTTTATGGCTGTTCACCAACTTAAACTAGTTCGAGTTGAGTCAATCATAAAGGAAGTGCCAGCTGATACGACTAGCTGCACAATAGTTGCACATAAGGTTCAAAATCAACTTGTTTATTTTTTAGCTCATTTTGTAAATGTTTATGTAAAAAATTACGTGTCAAATAACAAGTTCAAGTTGTATAACATAAAAAATAGTGAATGTCAACAAAATTCCCCGTATGGCCGTTTTGGATCATGTTACCCGTGCATTGAAAGGTAATTGACTCGTGCATGACATTCATGCTTTTTTTTTTGTTACAAGAGGAAGCCGAAGCCTAACACACACATGCACGCTCTGAGAGTCGAACTCCCCACCAGCAGCACTGGCGCTAGAGCGCCCTACCCTGATGCTCTCGGTGAACATTCATGATTTTAGTTTCACGAGCTTACTGGTGACATTACGTATCGGATTGCACGTGCATCTTCCTTAATGACAAAGGTTGGCTAATATTGTGAATTAGAGGTGCTCAATGAACCGATGTAACCGAATCGAACGAGTGGTTTATTTGTGAAAGAGAAAAAAATTATTGGTTCAAATAACAGTTCGAAGGTCGAAGCCAAACCAAACCATCTACATCACAAGATTGGCTGGCAGAGTTCTACAAGGTCTTTATATTGAATGCTGTCGATTACAATCGAAGACTAAAAAGACATTGGGTTTTACAAGGTCTTAAGATCACATAGACTACAATGAACCTGAGATAACCTCTTCCAGAGTTTTGACATGTAACTTTAACCTATAAAATAATATAATAAAGGAATTAGCACACCAACGTTTCCAATATGTGAGTCACCACTTTCTTGTGGCATCAGAGTAGTAGCATACGAATCTTAAATAGCAATACAAAATATTTATCAATCTTTAGAAACAAATACCATTTTAAAACAATTTAAATCAACCAATAACATTCATAATTATCCACACATGTACATAATTTTAAATTTAGATAGTTAGGCTCATCCACTTGGGCAAGGGTGCAGGACTTGTCCAGCTCTCCTCAACATCCAAGGCCCTCTGTCAACCACAGTTAATCCACCCACTTTCATGGTAGGATGCCCTAGGCATATACATTGTACTAGCTCCATCCGAAATGCTTGGGAGTCAAACAATTCGTGTGCAGGGGTAGTATCCCGTGCAGTTTAATTTCAATTCTTATCTTGTTCATATTAGCCACACACATGATTCATACTCAATATTGATAAAGGGCATATAAATGTCTTTCAACAATAATCATCACAATCACAAACATCCTTCACAACAATATTCAAGTTCATGCACAATATACATGGTTGGCAAACATGCGCATATATATTCTAAAGTAGTTAAAATTATATCATTCAATCTTTCCATTACAGAAAGAAATATTTATATATCAATTAGAAGACATGCACATTTCTATATCAATTAGAAGACATGCACCTTAAAAGCAACGTAGAACTATCCCTAGCATGATACCATCAAAAAGGGAGAATCCACCTACTTGAATGCCTCGTAAATCCAATATCTAATTGCCAGATCCATGTTTTTTCTCCATAACCTGACCTTGATTTATCTACTGAACAATAATAAAAATATTAAAATATTAAAGCTTATCCAAGAAGGAATCGAGTGGTTCGAGCCATGTGCAAAGCGGAGTATGAATGGCTTTGAAATCCCCAAAATACTATAATAATTCCTAATAAGGACTCTTAGATCCAACTTAATTTATCCCTTAATCACACTTTAATCTAATTATTAAACACTATTGAAATCCTCATAATGCTAAAATTCCTTATGCTTGAGCTCAAACAATAGTGGTTGCCCTCGGAAAAGTTGAAATACCACATACACAGGTCACACTGCTATTTGTTGGATCCAATAGAGGACCCATATCCAAATAGCTCATTCTACATGCATCAATACGCGGACATTGTACTGGGAGGAAACCTAACCCATTACCTAAAATGCGACATGTTCCTTAATTAGATCCAATGCAATACCATATCATACACATAATGACAATGTAGACAACAACGAGGAGAAGAGGACATTGTGGCATAAGCAAATATTGTTGAACCTGACCCTTTACATTATAAGGAGGATATATCAATCTTAGAGACTGAGATTGATATTGTAGAGAGTGAGGATGAGAGATCCCTTGATATGTTAGGATTACTCCCTAACTTTGAAGGTTATATTGATTATAAGATTTAACAAAAATAGGTAATTTATAACTTCAATGAAATTGTATATTGATTATCAATACTCATTATTTTAACTCGCTATGTAAATGTAAATATGCAAACAATACAAAAGTGATAACAATCTACACAAGGTATACTATTTGCAAAGCATGTCCAGTAAAGAGGATAGATGTAAGGCCCGATATTTGAGTTGAGATTGTATATAGGAGTGGGTTGATTGGGCATGAAAGTTTTTTACATAAAGTTATGGACCATGCATTGTTGAGTGCTTTTATCGAGCATTGGAAACCAAAAACAAACAACTTTCACATACCATGGGTGAGATGGTTATCACACTTCATGATATCAATGAAATAATCTTTCAATGGAGGGACAATTAGTTGCCTTGACATAAGAGAAGATGGCTAGAAGTAAGGAAGACATTTTAGTGATATGTTTGGGATTAACACCGATGAAGTAATGATAATGATGTGCTTCCAGCTCACGTCAGGAGTTTGAAGGAATAGAGAAGAAGAGCTTGCCATAATCAGAAGGAGTTTGGATTAATAAGAGGGGTGAGCGTGAGTAAAAATGCTACTAGCTCAGTCACACAAGCCGGGCTAGATGAGTGAGAAGCCATCTTGTAGAGTTTTGCAAATAACAAAGCCAAAAACCAATACCTTTTGTTCATTTCTCTTTAGTAGAGTTGATACTCCATTCAACATTTTGGCAAAAATCAATGATAATGCTTATTATGTTGAATTATCAAGTGAATATGGTAGATCGAACACCTTTAATGTATGGGAATTAATGCCATTCATTGGAGATCTCTGTGTGGATTTGAGGTCAAATCCTTCCTCACCCGGCAAGGATGTTGAGCCACGTGATGGTGAGCCATGCAAGGATGCAGTATCAGACCAAACCTTGATAGATTCAATGACTAGATCAAGGTCACAAAGACTGATGGACCCAACCCAGGATCTAGAACCAAGAGGAGGCCTCATTATGGATCATGGGCTCCAAGAAAGTTAATCTCATGCCAGTTGCAAACTAAAGGGAATTAGTAGAAACCCAACCAGCTAGCTCCATTAAAGAGTTAGCTGAAATTAACTCCCTACCTGTTTGTTGGTTGAACTATTTTTGTCTTAACTAGGCTTAAAAAATTTCAATAGAATTAAATGCTAGTTAGCTTAAGCTTATCACCAGGAGATGCTCCAGAATGATAGCTTTCATTCCCTAGGTTTCTCTTTGTAATCATGTGCTTTTGAATATGTAAGAGATAATTTTTATATTGTAACTTTGTCATCTTAGAGGTTTGTTCCTTGTTGATATGTATCCACACGAGAATGCTAGGATTGAATTGAATCTGCTTCCTTGTACGATTGATGGTCTTTTCAAGCTTTACATTCTTTGCCTCAATATGTTGACATATTTTATCATGGAATTTTTGGATGGACTCAGCTTTGTGTAGGCCTTCTCTATTACCGTGTTTTAAACATGGTTGTGGTGTAAGATCAAGCAGAGTGATAGGATTGAACCCATATGCAACTTCAAATGGAGAGCGATGGGTAGTACCATGAACACTATGATTGTATGTAAACTCAGCTTGTGCTAAGTACAAATCCTGCTCTTTTTTGTTCTTCTGGATGATGACCCACAACACCACACTTAGTGCTTGGTTTACCACTTCAGTTTGACCATCTGTTTAGAAGTGGCATGCAGTGCTAAATAGAAGGTGTGTACCTAGCTACTTCTAAAGAGTTTTTCAAAAGAAACTAAAGAATTTGATTTCTCTATCTGGCATAATGCGCTTTGGGACTCTATGCAATTGTACAATTTCTTTAAAGAATAACTTAGTTATACATACTGCAGTATTGGACCAAAGCTTGATAGATTCAATGACTAGATTAAGGTCACAAAGACTGATGGATACAACCCAGGATCTAGAACCAAGAGGAGGCCTCATTATGGATCATGGGCTCTAAGAAAGTTAATCTCATGCCAGCTGCAAACTAAAGGGCATTAGCAGAAACCCAACCAGCTAGCCCCATTAAAGAGTTAGCTGGAATTAACTCCCTACTTGTTTGTTGGTTGAACTATTTTTGTTTTAACTAAGCTTAAAAAATTTCAATAGAATTAAATGCTAGTTAGCTTAAGCTTATCACTAGGAAATACTCCAGAATGATAGTTTTCATTCTCTAGGTTTCTCTTTGTAATCATGTACTTTTGAATATGTAAGAGATAATTTTTGTGTTGTAACTTTGTCATCTTAGAGGTTTGTTCCTTGTTGATATGCATCCACACAAGATTGCTAGGATTGAATTGAATCTGCTTCCTTGCACGATTGATGGTCTTTTCAAGCTTTACATTCTTTGCTTCAATATATTGACATATTTTATCGTGGAATTTTTGGATGGACTCAGCTTTGTGTAGGCCTTCTCTGTTACTGTGGTTTAAACATGGTTGTGGTGTAAGATCAAGCAGAGTGATATGATTGAACCCATATGCAACTTCAAATGGAGAGCGATGGGTAGTACCATGAACACTATGATTGTATGCAAACTCAGCTTGTGCTAAGTACAAATCGCACACTTTTTTGTTCTTCTGGATGATGACCCACAACACCACACTTAGTGTTCGGTTTACTACTTTAGTTTGACCATCCATTTAGGAGTGGCATATAGTGCTAAATAGAAGGCGTTTACCTAGCTACTTTTAAAGCATTTTTCAAAAGAAACTAAAGAATTTGATTTCTCTATCCGACATAATGCTCTTTGGGACTCTATGCAATTGTACAATTTCTTTAAAGAATAACTTAGTTATACATATTGCATTTGTGACAGGAAAGAAAGTGAGATATCTTAGAAAACCTATCAAAACGTCCATTACTGAGTGATTTTGCTTGAGCCCGAGAAAGGCCAAAGATAAAGTCCATACTTATGTCCTCCCATGTCGCTCGAACAGATAAAGATTGTGCCACTTCTTTGCTTTTAGCTTTTGACGTGCAACACACCCCTTAATGATCTTGTGAACATCCTTAGAAATGTGGGACCAATAGAAGTGTTCTTTGATTGATTCAATGTTCTATTTCTTATAAAAATATCCAGCGACTCTTCCATCATGTGCTTCTTGGATTAACAATTCTCTACATTGTGGACACAAAGTCGATTTCCTTTGAACAAAAATCCATTAAGTTGGTGGAACTCACCCACTCCTTTGTTGAGCTAGTCTTGATAAAGTGACAATAATACAAGATATTCTAGGTATAAGTCCTTGAGAAGCTCAAATCCCATGAGTTTTGTAGTCATAACTGAAATCAAGGAGTGTCTTTACGAAAGTATATAAGCTATTTGATTGGTACTACCTTTTTTGTACCGAATGAAGTAGGAAAAAGTTTCCAAGAACTCTAGCCACTTAACATGCCTGTTGTTCAGCTTGATTTATCCTTTTAGATGCTTCAATGTCTCGTGGTCAGAATGTATGATGAGCTCCTTGGGGTATAAGTAATGCTTCCATGTTTGCAAAGCATATAACATAGCATAGAATTGTTTGTTATAGGTTGAGTAGTTGAACCTAGTACTATTTAATTTCGCACTGAAATATGCAATAGGATGGTTGTTTTACATGACCCCTATGCCAATCTTGGACGCATCATATTTAATTTCAAATATTTGTGAGAAATCAGGTAGAGATAGAATAGGTGAGGAGTATAGTTTTCTTTGAGAAGCTCAAAACTATGTTGTGCCATGCTAGTCCATTGAAATCCTCTTTTCTTTTGAGATAGTTAGCTAGAGGGGCTGCAATTGTGCTAAAATCTCTGAAAAACATCTTTAAAATGAAGCCAAGCAACTTCTTACTGTTGAGAGATTAGCAGGAACTGACCACTCCTTCACGGACTTGATCTTCTCAAGATCCGCGTGAGGAGATCACATATCCTAGGAAATTAATACGAGAATGGCCAGAGTTACACTTCTTGGGGTTGGCATAGAGTTATTGCTCCCTTACTGCATTGAACAATTCTATCAGATGTGTTAAATGAGATTCAAAGCTTTTGCTATAATTGAAGATATCTTCAAAATAGACAACCACAAACCTTTTGATAAATCGCTGAAGGACATGGTTCATCAAGCGCATGAAGGTGCTAGGGGCATTGGACAAACCAAACTCCGTTACTAGCCATTCATAGAGCCCGTTCTTAGTTTTGAATGCCGTTTTCCACCCATATCCTTCTTTCATCCTTATTTGATGGTAGCCGATCTTTAAATCGATCTTGACCCCATGTAACTCATCCAATATGTCATCTAACCGAGGAATGGGGTAATGATACTTGATGGTTATTTTATTGACAATACGATTGTCCACACACATTCTCATTGAACCATCCTTCTTTGGTATCAATAGAGCGGGTACAAAACAAGAGCTTAAGGATTCTCTCGCAAAAACCTTTGTAATGAGTTCTTCGATTTGATGCTGCAATTCCATGGCTCTTTTTGGGTTGCTTTGATATGCCAACTTATTTGGTAAGGTAGCTCCCAAAATAAGACCAATCTGATGTTTTATGCAATTGAGAGAACTCATTAGGGAGCTTTTTAGGAAAGATGTCACGATATTCTTTGAGCAATTGAGAGAACAACATATGTGTGGGTGAGTCATGTTTGACTGGGCTTCCCTAGTAACCAGGATAAAGACAGGTTGAGACTAAGACAATACATACTCGATCTCTTTCTGTTTAACAAATAGGTTCCCTTTGTAAAATTTTACTTTAGAAGAGCTCTTGCTTGCAGTTTGATGTGGATTGAGAGATTCCAACGTGAATCTCTGTCCTTCTTTTAAGAATGTATAAGTATTCTTAAACCCATCATGTCATATGCGATGATCAAACAACTACCGGCATCCCAACATCAAATGGCTATCATCAATAGAAACATCACAATTGATAATGTCTAGTAAGATTTCCCCATAGTAAATGAAATAGTGACTTATCGATCAACCCATATCTCACTTTGGTTGTTTAGCCACTATAATTTGTAAGGATGGGAATGCACGCTGGTGGACAAGATGAGTTTGTCAACCAATTTCGTAGAAGCAACATTGGTGTAATTGCCTCCATTAATGATGAGGTTGTAGACTTTGTCTTTGATAGCGTATCACGAGTGAAATATGTTTTCTCTTTGATTTTTCTTACTGATACCTATCAAGTTAAGAACTTTACAAATTACCAACAACTCTCTTTTATCAACAAAGGCCACCTCTTCACACGTATCATTCTATCTTTCAACTTCATTTGTCACTTTGCGTTGGATCATTACCTTGCAATTAAGACACTATCAGGTAATATGTCCCCTTTCGAGGCATTTAAAACATTTGATGCCTGACTTCGCAATGTGGAGGCTGGTGTTTCCTTTGACATGCAATTTGGCATTGCCTCACAATCAGTAGTGTTTTTTTTGGTTGATGACTTCATGTGTGTGGGAGGTGTAGGACCTGAGGAGGGTATTATTTTACTACTAGAAAACTTGGTTGGCTGGTTTCTGGTTGAACCCTATTGACGCAATCATTCAACTCTAATGACAAGCTTATATAGGGTTGTACCTCCACAGTTTCAGCAATGTCATGGTTCAGTTCGTTGAGAAATCTAGTTATGGCTTGCTCCTTAGGTTCTTGCACTTCCTAGTGAACCATGAGTGTCTCGAATTCCTTCACATAATCCTCCACACTCATTCATCCCTGATGAATGCCTTGCAACTTGATAAATAATTCCAGCTACAAATCTCTTTTGCATGAGTTATTTCATTAACCGCCAACTCCTTACTTCGCCTTCTCCATCCATTCACCGTTGGTCCTTCATATTTTTCTACCACAAATTAGCATAATCTGTGAATTTCAGGGTTGCTAATTGACATTTATTGGCTTCAAAGTAGTTATGATATGCAAAAATCTTTTCTACTCGCTGCACTATTTAAGGAACTCTTCAAGTGAGATAGTTCCTTTGAAGGTATGAATCTTAAACATGATGGCATAAAAACATCATTATGACCTCTTCTGAAGTCTCGAGATCTGTGATGAGTGTGTTCAACTGCTTCTTCACCAATGTCAAAGGCTTGCTCGTATACACTCTCATGATGCAGAGGGATTATACGTTGAGAACCAGGATTAGTATAAATTGAGAAAGTTGTGTCATTTGGATCGACATTTCTTTGCATTTTTGTTCTATAACCAAAAGACGGGTTTACTCCAGGAATAGGCCTCGAAGAATGGTAAGGGGAATCAGTTACTCTTCAACCATAATGATGAGTTTTTAAGAAGTAGCCAAAAGAAGATGTAAGGGAGGTGTGGGCATAGTTCAGTCAAAAGAAAAATGGAAGGGGAAAGAAAAAAGAACAGAGGCACAAGGTTCGGCGATTAAGTTGCTGAGTTGGTAGTTGGTGAGAAAAAGGAGGAATAGAATAAGAAAAGATGCGAAAATACCTGATGTTGCAGAGTGGTTTGATCTTAATGAAAGCACTAATAATATGCTTCCAACTCACAACGCCAGAAGTTTGCAGGAGAAGAGAGGAAGAGCTTGCCACAATTAGGAGTTTCAATTGATAAGAGAGGTAAGTGTAAGTAAAAACACCACTAACTAAGGCAGAAAAGTTGAGCTGGATCAGTAAGAAGCCTTCTTGCAGAATTTTGTAAAGAACTGAGCCAAAAGCCAGTGTCTTTTATTCATTTCTCTTTAGTATAAATTGGCTTAAAATAAACCTCTAAGCTCACACAAGTTACAACACAAAAATTATCTCTTACATATTTCAAGGCACATGATTACAAAGAGGGATCTAGGGAATAAAAACTACTATTCTGGAGCATCTCTTGGTGATAAGCTCCAACTAACTAGTATTTAATTCTACTGAAATTTTCTAAGCCTAGTTAAGACTAAAACAGTTCAACCAACAAACAGGTGGGGAGTTAATTTCAGCTAACTCTTTAATTCAAAATAGAGCTAGCTGGTTGGGTTACTACTAATTCCCTTTAGTTTGAAGTTGACATGAGATTAACTTTCATGGGGCCCCATGATCCATAATGAGACCTCCTCTTAGTACTAGATCCTGGGTTGGGTCGATCAATCTTTGTGATCTTGATCTAGTCATTGGACCTATCAAGCTTTGGTCCGGCACAACTTCTTTATATGGGTCACCATCATGTGGATCAAGAGGTAAAGATTAAGTCCAAAACCATTAAGTTTGAGGTGTTCTTAACTAATTTTTCAAAAAAAGAGTCAATAACAAAGATAAAGCTTTAATTATATTTTTGTATCAACTAGGTTGCACATTATATCAGATAATATCTAGGGATAGAGTGACAATAGCGATCATGCATTTATTGACATATGATGTTTGGAGGGTTGTTAGTTATGCTTACGATACAACAACATTTGCTTACTTATACGGGGAGCTAGAAAAGACATCCCAAATAGAGACACAACTTAGTGGACATACTTTTTTACTCCAAGTAAGAACTTGTACTATTATTACTTCCTATAATACCTTTCATATAGTCATTTTCATAATTTAACAAGTAAGTTATATAGTTTAATTGTAGGCATAGATTTACTAGTACAAATAAAGCAGGGCCAGATTTAGTTGATTACCCATATGACAGTCCCGAACAAAGTTGAACAACTCTTCTTTCCTCAATTGTTTCATGAAAGAAAACAATGGGAAGCAAGGATAAGAATGAGCAGGGAAGAGAGGCAAAGAAATCCATTTATTGATTCCTTGAAGCCCATAGTAACAAATGGTGATACAGGTTTTGGAGGTACAACTACAGTTGTGAAGCTATGTAAGTTTTTCATTGAACGAGGAGCAGCTGAAGTCCTCATCGAGAATCAATCCTCATCAACCAAAAAATGTGGTCATATGACCGGAAAAGTATTGGTTCCAGCCGCCATGCTTATTCATAGGCTCGTCGCTGCGAGGTTGCAATTTGATGTAATGGGTGTGGAGACGGTTCTAATTTCTAGGACTGATGCTGTTGCTGCCAATTTAATTCAAAGCAACATGGACCCTAGGGACCATCACTTCATATTAGGAGACAAACCCAAATCTTAGGGGCAAATCCTTAAGTGGTTTGTTGGCAAAAGCAGCAGAGGAAGGTAAGGATGGGGAAGAACTACAAACCATAGAAGATGAATGGATAACAATGGCTATGCTGAAGACGTTCACTGATTGTGTCAAGGATGCAATCAGTGAGTTAAAGTTAACTGAGTCAGAAAAGATGAGGAGGGCAAATGAGTAACTTAGACTATCATATTATTCTAGGTGTTTTCCTAATGACCAAACTAGAGAAATAGCAGGTAGTTTGGGTGTCAAAAATATATTTTGGGATTGGGACTTGCCTAGAACTAGAGAAGGGTTCTATAGATTTAAAGGTTGTGTGTGTGCAGCCATTACGAGGGCGTGGCTTTTGCACCACACGCAGACCTTATATGGATGACAACATCAAGTTCTAATGTCCAAGATTGTACCGAATTTGCACAGGGTGTACAATCTTTATACCCTGAGACAATGTTAGCCTACTATCTTTCACCATCTTCCAACTGGGATGTGTCGGAAATAAGCGATGAAGAAATGAAGGATTTCATTCCTAAGATTGCTAAATTAGTCTTTTGTTCATAACTTTAGGCGGATTTCATGTGGATGCTTTGGTGATTCACACCTTTGCTGAAGACTTCGCAAAGAAAGGAATGCTGGCTTATGTAGAGATGATATAAGAAATAGATGGAAAACTATTTTTATAAGCTTTTTAATGAAAATAAAGATGTTAGTATTAACTTAAGAGAGTTAGCCAAATAAAAAAAGTATATAAACTACAATTTCTATTGACGTATTCAAAAGAATGAAGTCAAAAAGGCTCTTAAACATATGAAGGGTGTTAAATCGGTAGGACCAGATAATATTCCTATAGAAGTTTGGAAAATACTAGGAGAAATATGAATCACTTGGCTCACAAGACTATTTAATGAAATATGAAAAAACCAAAAGATGCCTGAGGAATGAAGAGCAAGTACACTTATACCCATAGTATGTGTGAATTATCGAGATATCAAGTTAATGAGCCATACTATGAAACTGTGGGAAAGAATTATCGAACGTAGGTTAAGATAAGTATCAAGTACAACAAAGAACCAATTTGAATTCATGCCAAGCAGATCTACTGTTGAAGCGATTCACCTTTTCAGACGTCTTATGGAACATTTTAGAGCAAAAAAGAAAAACCTTCACATGATATTTATTGATGTAGAAAAAGCTTATGATAGAGTACCGAGGGAGTTTCTTTGGAGAACTTTGAAAAAAAGAGGTATCCCATTGACATACATTAACCTTACAAGAGACATGTATGATGGTGCAAAAATATGTGTGAGGACTCATGAAGGAATGATAGATTTCTTTGAAGTTAATATTGGGTTACATCAAGGATCAACTTTAAGTCCATATTTATTTATAATGATGATTAATGAGTTAACAAAACATATTCAAGATGAAGTACCTTGGTGTATGTTATTTGAAGATGACATTGTATTAATGGAAAAGTCTGAGAAAAAAGTTAATAGAAAATTGGAACTATGGAGAGAAACATTAGAAAGCAAAGGCCTCCGACTTAGTAGAACAAAGACAGAATATATGGAATGTAAGTTTGATCATTTGGTTACCTCAGAGGACGTAGAAATTAAAATTAACACACATTGCAATCCCCAAAAAGAAAGTTTTAAATACCTAGAGTCAATTTTTCAGAGTGATGGAAGAATTGATGGAGATGTTACGCATAGAATTAATGCTCGTTGGTGAAAGTGGAGAGGAGCATCAGGTATTCTTTGTGATAAGAAGATACCATTAAAGTTAAAAGGTAAATATTATAGAGCAGCAATTAGGCTTGCCATATTTTATGGTTCTGGGTGTGGGCAGTTAATCATCAACATATACAAAAGATGTCTGTGACATAAATGAAGATGTTGATATGGATGAGTGGTCATACAAGAAAAGACCATACACATAATGAGGTTATTAGAAACAAATTAAGAGTGGCACCAATAGAGGATAAAATAAGAGAATATCGTTTAAGATGGTTTGAACATATAGAAAGAAGATCAAAAGAAGAACCTGTAAGAAGGTATGAAAAACTAAATTTGGAAAGTATAAAAAAAACTAGAGAACAACCACAAAAGTGTTGGAAAGAAACAATAAAAAATGATCTAGCTTATTGTGAGTTAATTGCTAACATGGCACACGATAGGGATATGTGAAAACAAAGAATCCATGTAGCCGACCTCATCAGTATGGGAAAAGGCTTAGTTGTTGTTGTTGTTATAGTTTATGCTTTACTTTCTTAAGTAGTTGTTTTAAAGGTATATGTAAATTAGGTTAATTAATGGTATTTATGTAATTTACATTAGTACAATGCTTGTGTTTAAAAGGAAGAAACCCTACCAACAACGAGAGAAGGTGCGGCCACTCCTTTATGTGGCCACTGCAATCCTATTCCATCTTCTATCTTAGTACACAAACATTCATTTAAGTTAGGTGCATCAGCGGATCTGACGAATGAGAGAAATCGATTATTCAAGCTCTCTCTTCCCAGAATGAAATTTACTTGGTGCAATTCTAGATGGCTGATATGCAAGCGGCAACCTTCTGCCGAGTTCAACTAACCGGTGCTTGAAAGGATGAGCTTTGTGTTTTTGTGCATTTCACGTATTACACAGCAATTTAGTGATTGTTCAAAACAAAGATCGATTACTCGTCATGCATTACAAACACAAAAGCCAATAGTTTGAACAGAGAGACCTTGCTAAAATTGATGTAAGATGCTCTTAAATGGTGAAACCTGTCTCCGTCCCTACATCAAGAAATACACGATGGATGAAATCAATACATAATAGGTGAAGAGATGCATGTAACAAGATACAATTGACGGGTAAACCAGTACAACACAAGTCAAGAACCACTTATATTGACAAGATTAGAAATACAAAAGAAAACGACACAACAGTAAAAAGGGAGAAAGGAAGACGTAAATGGTTGAAAGAGCTGCTGCTAGACCTCTCTGTCTAGTTCTTGCCCACATCCAGCCACTTTCAAGGGAACAAACGACTTGAAATGAGAAGATTGTAAGAAAATCAATTCCCTCCCTCCCTCCCTCTCCCTCTCTGTGCAAGCGTGCGAACGAGAGCCCATTTCTCCTCTACAAACCTCCTACATTGAACCGCCTCAACCACCATCCTTCACTGCCATGTTTTACCACCCGTTCATCATAATCGCGAACTACCATCAAGCCTCCCTAGGCCTGGCGTCACCCACCATAGCCTCGACTCTAGCCGCCAACGTTTCGCCCAAAATCATCCGCACCAGCTCCGCCATCTCCCTGCCTAACTTCTGCTAGAAAGCCCATTCTCCCTTGCTGTATGTAAATCCATCGACTTTGCCTCTTTTCCCCTCCCTTCATAACCCTTAATCATATTGGGTCCCGTTCATTTGACATGATACACTCCGTTTGACCCGAACAGAACCCACTTGTTGAATCTTGTTCCATCCAAGATCCGATCCACCCCATTAACCCAAAAGACCTCATTTGCCCTTTTCAGATTCGAACTGGAAATCCTCTTGTCCGAACTTGAATCGTTCTTTTAGTCCCAAAACACCCATTCAAACAAAATTCCAACCCACTTAGAGATCCATAACCTAAAACCCATTGGATTGATACAAAGAGTCTATTCTAAACTAGATCTAGCTGAGTCTAACCCCAAATTCAAACTCCATCCACTTGGTTGAGCCAAAACCATTATCTCACCCAAACCCAATTCATTTTGCCTCACCCAATCCAAAACCTAACCCTACTTGCCTCGTCCAAAACAAGGGAAACTAAGCAGCAACTCATGTATCCAAGGTTCACTAGCCATATGACTAAAAAACTTTGATTTCTTGAGCAATTCGGTAACATAAGAGATCGACCTTTCCTCATCAGAGAAAGAACTTCAGCGAAAAGTACCTATATTAGCCTACATCGCACAAGAAGAGTTGGGAGGTATACTCTTTTTCGAGTTTTATTTCTCAATTATGCAATCTTTCTTTTAAGAAGATTGTATCGGAGATCAAGGTCCATTAGAACCAATGTTTTGGACACAAAGAAGCAATTGGCCCAAACTACAATAACCATATCCTTGCTTGAGTTAGATCTTTACCTATCATAAACATGGGATGCCCACTATCATATTCTCAAAAAAGTCACGATAGCTAGTGCTACACTTTCTAAAGGCCTAGTCTCTTTTATCTCTCCTATCTTCACTTATACCCCACTTCTATAACGAGGACATACATAAACTATTTTACTCCAAGACCATCTTCTCTTCATCACCCACTAACCTCACAATGCTTCTTTATCTCGATGCCATGTCGATTGAGATAGAAGCATGAACATCTTTCCCCTCTAAGTTTTATAAAAGATCGATCACACCAAATGGTGATTTGACTCTCTAGGACAGGCTATCCACATAGCTAGATATGATGAGAATGTTACCACCACTAAAGATACTATTGGACGTGTTCTATCATAGGTCTTATTCTTCATATAAGCCTCTTCTATATTATGGGCATCCTTGGTTCATATAGTATTCTATTAAGGTGACCTTGGATCCATTATCTCAAAGTTGCGTCCACTTACCATCAGTGCATAAAATCCTTTGGCATAATCATATTGTCATTATTTTTGGGGATAACCCTTTTGTCTATCGAGCCAATGAGTCTTCTGGATGCCCTAAAATCTCTACTACTCTCTATATGATGTTTCATCTTCTTCAACTCTCCCATCTATTGGCCCTAATGGTATGCTTTGAGCACATGTTGCTTTCACTAACTTATCTAACCATACTAAGTATTGGGGACAAAGTCGATGGCTCACCTTTGAGAGATTCACCTTTCTTTCTTGATTTCATTGGATTCCCAATCGCTTGGAAGATTCTCTTACTGATGGCACCTGCTAGATCTTTGGTAGTATTAAAAAGCATATATGATTGTGCCTAGGCCCATTTATATGAGTCCTCATTTTGTCACTTTAGGCTTTAAATTCAATCTTTCTCGTCCCTCTTATCTAGCCCAACTAAGTAGGTCAAAGGCACTAACATTCATAAGTTTCCAAATCCTTTATGCTCTCAACCTCTTTCTAACCCAAAGTTTGACTTATTTGGTTTAGCTTGCATGTTTGACTTTGCTTGCATCTCTTCTTTATCTCTCTAACTTCACATCTCATCACCTTGGATTAGGAGATCTCTTTATATAATCATCCTACATCCTCATCTTTTAGCCATGGATTAGTTTGCCTCTATTGACATATCCCCAAGAGTTCCCAAACTCCTGAAAACTTTAACCTTGTACATTACTCAAAAATTTGGAAAAATTAAAAAACCAAGAAAAAATAAGATTTGTTCTTCGTTAGATTTTCCTTTCTTGCTTTATTCCTACTTTTGCATCATATTGCATAGAGATCTTACACTCTAATATCATTGGGCAACATTTGATATGTTCGAAGAGATATTAACTTCCCGAAGTGAAGAGACTTTAGGCTGAGCATAGCGAAGGGACGGAGGGCTGAACGAAGTGAAACGGTATTTCAAACTTCTTCTGAACGAAGTGAAGCAACTTTAGGTTGAGTGCAACAAAAAGATGGGGCTGAATAAAGTTCAGTGGTATTTAAAACTTCTTCTAAATGATAGTGAAGCTTCAAAAGTAAGCTTAGCAAAGCTTTATTTATAAAGTTGAACGTAAGTGAGGTGACTTTAGGCTGAGCATAGTGAAGGGACGTAGGGCTGAGCACAGCGAAGGAATGGAGGGCTGAGCAGAGCGAAGGGACGGAGGGCTGAACGAAGTGAAGCGGTATTTCAAACTTCTTTTGAACGATAGTGAAACGACTTTAGGCTGAACGAAGTTCAGTGATATTTAAAACTGAATGATAGTGAAGCGACTTTAAGTTTAACGAAGTGAAGTGATATTTAAAACTGAACGATAGTGAAGAGACTGTAGGCTGAATGAAGTAAAGTGATATTTGATATTTGTAGTCTACTAATTCATACGTACCACAATTGGATTCTTTACCAGGAAAAGTTGTGGTTGTGTAACTGGATCCACTTTCCTAGAAAATAGGGAAGGAAAATCCACCACTACGTGGGAAACCAACTGGTGGACTGAGGTAGTAGATGTGCTTGGGCAGCCCTGATGTTGGACCATCGAAAGATAGTGAGTTGATACTATAGTCCTTGTATATCTACACATGGATGCATTCATGAGTCTTTTATTCTCTAGGTTGAAGATTTTTCAAGCCCATTCATGTACACCGTTTTGAAGTATTATCCTTGACTTTACTCATGTATATTTCTTTCAAGTAGTACCTTTGAAATTTGTAAGGTCTACATTTAATTTTAAAAACTAGATCTTTTCTTCATTTATTCTCTCTTTGAATAGAATTGTTCATATGAAGAGTTCTAGAGATAAGTTAGATCTTAATTTGCATGTTAGGGTTCTTAAGTACTCAAAAGACTTATTATTTTGCATTTCATACATATTAATGGTGATAGACATTTGCACTTGCTTTATGTTAAAGGTATTAATTATTCTTAAAAGCATAGATTATAGGTTGTGTAAGTAGAGAAGAGGGTTATTTTTCTTTCTTTATGTACATTGTGAGAAGTCTTGTGAAATTGAGTATCATAAACAAAGTTTATGTCTCCAAAGTTCAAGAGCCAAAAATAAAGTACATAATTCAAGATCAAACTCTCCTTTGCCATCAACCCATGGATACTCTTCAAATCAAAGTTTCGCCAAAGGCTCTTCTCTCCAAAAATATCCAAAACAATGATCTCCAAAAAGAATGACTCCAAAGAATGCTCATTCAATATAAAGGAAGATTCCGATTCAAATCAAAATCTACGTTCTAAGTTCAAGTTCATACCCTTAGGGATGCTTCAGGAGGGACCCAAAGTGGACATGCCAAGGGCCATTAAACCAACCCCTCATATTTGAACTTTGACCTCATGAGAGTTTAGTGTGTGAAAGCTTGAGTTAGGTGTCTTTTACAAGAAGTGAGAATTTAGTGAGTAGTTTTATGAGTGGGTCTGTGCCTTTAGGGATATTTTGAATTCTTGTACAAACCATGGGTATGTACCTATCTTTATGAATATGTTTGAAACTAAAAGAATAAAAAAATAGTGCTTAGGAATTTCAATATCCAAGTTGATGTTTGTTGTATCTCTCCTAGTCCTAGTGAAAGAGGATGAAGTGAGGACATGAATCATGTATTAGTTCTATTCAAAGGCTGTGTAAATTAAGAAGAGATTTTTCTTTGAACCAATAGTTGTTCCACTAGCATACCTTATATGTCGTGTTTCAATTTTTGGTTCAAGTAAACAGTCCCAAAGTGAGGTGGATACAAGATTGAAGCAAACAACTAGGGTTTTGATCAAGACCAAGGAAAACTATTTCAGCATTGCATAAATTGTCACCTAGAGAGCTAGGAGAATATGAAGAGAAGAAGCCCGTTATATTCGTTAACGCAACTCAACTTTTAGTTTAAGAGAGGTTGCTTGAATCATTTAAATCTTTGAGCATATTTTCTAGAGTTTACTATTAGAGTTTTGTTTGTCATTCCTACCATAAAGCCTCTAGAAAAAACTTATTATATTAGGGAAGAGTACATGCTACTATTACAAGAAGCATTTAAATGCACCTTGAGGTTCTCTGATCCATCCTCATCCCTAGAGTTGCTCACCTCTTACATACAAGTTCTCTCACTCTCTCACACAGGGAGATTAAGTGTGCATGTGATAGGTTCATGTAAGAACACAAACTTTGTTAATGCATGTCACCAGCAATCATGGTACTAGACCTTTGTATCGAAATCTAGATCAACATTATAATAAAAATACATCAGTTTCTCTATTTTACACACTAAAGTGCGAGCTTGGAAGCTGCCGTTTATGGGACTTGATATGTATAAAGGTCGAATAATAGATTCCTCGAAGGGAGTGTCATAATGAGTTTAAGCATATTAAAATAAATACCAGAAGGAAGATAGCCAATTGAGAGAACAAGAGACCTTGATCATGCCCTGGTTTACCAAAGAGATTCAAAATGAAGACCTTATATTGTTAGCGATCCATCAGTCATTGTAGATGTGAATTTTTATTTCAAAGCCTATGTAAAGATTTGAAGTGAAATTCCAGAACTACGTCGTGTATGTGACCGTGCCAACTAGTTTGCTCAAACTAGGAAAGATTGATTTTCTGACTTCGTGTAGCGTGCGAACAAGTGAACTTTTGTTGACGTAGGCCTTCTTGAACTGATGCTCACGGGTCAGCCTAGACGCTTTGAAAATCATTTGAGATCCGGTAAGTTTTTAAAAGCTTGATAAAATCATGATTTTGATTCTTAACTTAAAAATATTTCAAGTCTTGAAAAACAGAAACTGATTCTATTTTTCAAAAGCCTGTTTCTGATTTTTTTGAAATAGTTTTAAGCTTTTAAAAATTCTAAAAAATTTTATAGAGGAAAGATTTTCATTAGTATATTTAGAAAATATTTTAATTTTAATTTTATATGCTACATATTCTTGTAATTAAATCCAAAAATAGACCTCTGCCAAACATTCGGGACAGACCTTGCCAGAAAGTCTGAGGTTTAGAAAAACTATTGTATTTTCATGCTCATACCTCCAATTTCTATGAAATTGGTCAGAAAGATATAGATTTCAGCTTTCTAATGAGACTATTTTCAATCAAATTGGTTCACGGTGCACAAAGATATTGAGGAATAACCCAACCTATGTCACCGAAACTTCTAGTTTTTCAGAATCTATTCTGATTTTAATAAAACTTTTCTAATTTTATTAGTGATGTTTAACAAGCCCACAATTCTCAAAAATTTTATTATAAGTATGTCAGTGTGTCTAGATTGGTTGTACAAAATTTCGACATATTTAGAATTAAGAATAATAAAAGATAAATCATTTACCAAACAAGTATAGAGTGCAGAAAAATAGGTTTTAGATTTTCAGAATTGTGCTTGTGTTTAACTCCGAATCAAAATTGAATCTATAACTATAAAACAACAAACTAAATCCTAATTATCACGTGAGCATAGGGAGATTAAGAGGTTTATAATTTTATGTTGTGTTATGAAGCAGAAAGAATCAACATTTAAAGTATATAATAAAGACCATATGAACGAAATAAAGATGGGGCAACCTATGGACCTGGATCAATACATCTTCATGGAGACTTAAGCTCCTTAATTACAACCCTATAAAGTTCAATGAAAAAGGAGATAATTATGAGATCATGAAGAAAGAATGGACTTGTGGCAGACGGCTAGCAACTGACGGTTGGCAGTTGGCGGTATCTTCTTCCTCTCTTCCTCCTCTACCTCTCTATTTTTCTCTCCCTTTCTTTCTCTCTTTCTCTCCCTCTTGCTGAATGATTTGCTGAACTTGGATTCATGATTTGCAGCTCCCTTGAAGCCCCTCTTTGCTGCAAATTTTCATAAGTCAAGTTTCCTTATTGAAGATGGCTGCATTTGGCAAGTAAATGCTGGGTATTCTTACCAAAAACTGCTCCCATAGATAAGATTAGTGAAGTGCTGACCCTTCTTGCCAAAAACCTGCTTCGTCTAATATGGTAAGTGCAGTTGCTCATTTAAAGAAGCTTGATAAGGTAAGTTGCCTAATCTTTCGATGCTGAACTCCAAAACTGGTAAGTTTCCTCTTAGTGGCTTACCAAATTAAATATCACTACTTGCCAAATCGAGCATTACAACTTTCAAAATCGAGCATCACTTTCCTTTTTGTGGATAACACTAACTTTCCTTTCTTGATGCCGACCTTCTGTTCTAGGTGCCGACTTTCCTTCTTCAACGTCAACTTTTCTTTTTTGACACCGACCTTCCTTTCTGGACTCCGACTTTCCTTTTTGAATGTGGACATTTCGTTCTAATACTTGAAACTAAAAATGATAGGGTACCTTACCCAACAATGCCAAACTTGGCAGGTGCTCAGTCGTTGCCGTTTTGGTTCATGCCATCTCCTCTTTCTAGGGAATTTACCTCATTTTGGTCCAAGTTTCATATATGGTAGGTATGGATTCAAATACTTTATAAAAAAATATTTTTATATTTGAAAACATCAAATTTAATGAAATCAAATATTAGTTTTAGAAAACACTGGGTTCATTCCCAATTTCTGTTTGCAAAGTTACCTACTTTCGCTCCGTGAGTTAGTCTATAACCACCTTGACCATTTAACTCTTTTATATGAGTGTAGGGCATCAATCTACTTTAACCACTTCAATGGGTGTAGGATATCGAACCACTTTAACCACTTTAATGGGTGTAGGGTATTAGACTACTTTAACCCTGAGTATCAAGTTTCAGAATGAGACTATTCTCGACCAGGCAAATTTCTGAGGTCTGATTTAAATTTAATTTGTTTTTGAATATAAGGGGTTTTAGAATTTCATAAATTTATCAATTTGCAAACATTTTTGGGTTTGATTCCCAATGTTTTCTTTTTCATTTATTTCTTTAAAGAAAAATTATTTGAAATCATTTTTCCTTATAAGGTAATCATTTAAAAAGGCATAATCCTCCCAATTTGGTCATAAGGGTAAAATGATCATTTTTGTGGAATTTTATCCACATTTGATTTTTTTCGAAAGGGATGCAATATATCATCATTTGGAGGTTGTTAGAAAATTTTGATGCCAAAATGAGTTCATTTGATGTATTTTTATTTTAAAACCTAAAGCTGTTAAAAAAACAAAATTTCTAAAAATAGAAATTTTTTATTGTAGTTTTTTTTTTGGTGTTTACAGTCATGAAGCTCCTCCAACACTCGTGGCCCACAAGATATCACCGAAAGAGTCTAAACCTAGATTCACATTGCAGTCTGGTAAGCTTGACCATATCAAGCTTACAACCTTGTTGGACAGCAAATGGTATGCTCCACAGCCAAATGGGCCTCATCACAAGTTTATCCGCTCAAAAGCCATAAGAGGGTGTTCATGCAAACCTCTATAGAGCAATTATAAAGTGAAATATGCACAACCTATAGCTTTACATAGTTCAAGGGACGAGCTTTTACTTCACATCAGTTGACTTCGGCGACTTGTCTCTTTACTTTGTAATGGAATTTACAATGGATATACTTCTCTTCAATGCTAAGCTCCTCATTTCGGCTTCTCTCTAGCGCACCCATCGTGAACATTCTAATACTTGGGTCATCGAAGAATGAGCATCCATGAATTT
The DNA here is from genome assembly GCA_036023115.1 of Brasenia schreberi. Taxonomy (NCBI): domain Eukaryota; kingdom Viridiplantae; phylum Streptophyta; class Magnoliopsida; order Nymphaeales; family Cabombaceae; genus Brasenia; species Brasenia schreberi. The sequence continues at coordinate 35,539,703 of JAYKKT010000092.1, read as the reverse complement.
AAAAATAAAATCTCCTGCAAGAAGATAATGTTTGGCCTTCACAAGTTCTGCGATGAAGTGGAGAAAGATAATCTCTCCGAACATATAGCTTTCGTCTTCGGTTGTTTCGGAAGGCTTGAGACTACAAGATTGATGCTCCTGATGAAGATGCGTGAAGAACCCAACCAAGTAGTAGAGATAAGAAGCGAGATTGTTGTACTTCTAGTCAGACATAATGGTACCGGATGATAACATGAGCAGTAAAAATGCATAATCTCGACCAGACACTTTCTGAAACAGTTCCTCCAACTTAGCATCAACAACGAGTAAACAATCAAACCATAGAGATTGATAGGATAGCAGGAGCACTACTTTCAACATGGCTTTTGGACGCATACTCAGCTCTCGGGCTTCATCTTCATCAAGCAAGATGGCTTTTGGACGGACTAGTGAATGATCGGTACATTTTACATCCGAAAAATGTGATAGTCCTATAAGCTTTAGGAGCACAATCCTCCAACAAGCATTGAAGGGGTGGACAGAGAAGCCACTAAAAGTTTTGTCCTCACACACCACTGGATCGTCTTCAAATCTTTCCCAGCTGTCATCCCACCAATCATTGGTCCAGTTGCTTCCTGCAGCATGCATCTCGTCATGTTTGCCCTCCAAATCTTCATCACAAGAGAAGAGCCCTTCCCATTCTCCCAGAAGATGTTGAAGGGAATGAATATGTGTCTATGAGACAGAACTTGTGGCCAAGTAAGAGAACAAGAAACTGCAGACCGTACAGTTGCGAGGTCATTAAGTGTAATTTGTAGACCAGGCCAATCTGTTGAAATTATCTCATTCGATTTAAGGGCAATCAAAGTATTTGCAAATTTCCTAGACATGACAGCAGTATCTGCCCTACATGACTTAACCGATTCATTGATCACTGGAGAGCAAGACTCGGCCCAGCCTTCCTAGGGCTAAACCAAAATTATTTGAGAATTACGAGAACCTTCCTTTTTCGCCCTTATACATTTTGTTAATTCTAGTAATATCATCAACAGTAATTCAGGATGGTTAGACAAGATAGAAAGCATCTAACGGAAAAGGTACGTGTATACTCACTTCAGAAGAATCAAGGCTTGAAGATGACAAAAGTATTCCCTAGCCGCTTGAACAACTAGGTATTCCGCCTTTTCAGATGCCAAAGAAGTGGTGCCTATACCCTTCAGATAGTTTCTTGCAAGATAAAATTTCCAGCCTCTAAGCAAACCACTACAGAATTCCAACAGCATATACTCTGAATCTAAAAAAGGAAAAGTCCTCCTGCAAGCAAAGCATATCACTTCACATATTTTCCCATTCACTATCTGATCGCATAGGCTGGCATCGACCAAATTTTGATAGAATACGGCGAAGAATCTGTTTTACGCCTTTCTCATATGAATGGGCTTCAAGGAAGAAATACAAGGGTTTTGGGACCAGCAATATGCGTCTAGATCCATTACAATCCAATGATTATTAAATATCTTAATGCAAAAGCCAAAGAAAATTTCTGAACGAGAATTGAGCTAGCATGGCCTTAACTGGAAGATAGGTAGATGTAATTCATGTTTTGAAGTCATCATCTAATTTCATGAAGAGGTGCACCAAATTGGAATGGCAATTGATTAGTTAATTAAACAGATAAGGTGAAATGCAGTTAGCTGCATATTTCAGTGTGTTGATCTGGCTCATTGAACGCACAAAATACTTGATCGTACCGAGACAACACCTAGTTAGAATGAACAAACAAGCACAACATGTTCCAGCAACTATTAAAAGTAGTGGGTACTAGCATGGAATTATACAGATCTGCACCTGAAAAGGGGAAATGGAATGGTGGAGTTGAAGTCATGACTGAAACGGAAAGCTAAAAAACAGACAAGCAAGGAAACAATAACAACCTGGTAATATGCCAGAAGCCGGCCTGATTCAACATGGCCTTCAGTTTGTTTAACTCTTCTTTCCAAGTTTTCAATACAAGTATAAGGAACTCGACCCTTCAAAGGAATGGAAATTGGAAGCGTGGTTAAAGTTTTATCATCCTTTACTGGGGATCCAAATCCTTGCATCCCGTCTTGGACTTAAATCCTTGCCAGCAGGAACAGCTTTATACCTTAGACTCATCAATGGGACCTTGGACAATATAGAAGCCATTACTTCTCTATTTCTTATGCCTCCTTTCTATTTCTTATATGCCTCTTAGTTCATACCAATGTGCTCATCAAGAAAAAGTAAAATGTGAATTGAGAAAATCCTTTTGTCATTCAAATTAAAGCAATGGTATAAGCACTATGCATGTTAGCTTTTAAAATCATAATTAATTTTCAAATTACAAGGATTACATAATTTATATGCCTTTTATGCTGTTAATGTTATGAATTCTTAACATGATTGCATTTTAAATTCTAGTTATTTTCTATTTTACCTTCACTTTGAAGCTTATTTAATTCCATATTCGCTTACCTTTCTACTTAACAATTAATTTTTCCTTGCTCTTATACCACCTATTAATTACTTGGTTCCTGCATACATACTTTCGTCATAAAGCCTCACTCCTTGTTGTCACTTCCCACTCTATTGATCTTGCAACAACAACAATTAAGCCTTTTCTCATACTAAACAGCGTCGACTACATGGATTCTTTATTTCCACAGAGCCCTATCTTGTGTCATGTTAGCAGTTAACTCACAATAGACTAGATCATTCTTTATTGTTTCTTTCCAACACTTTTGTGGTCATCCTCTACCCCTTTTAATACTTTCAAAATCTAGTTCTTCATACCTTATTCTAGGTTCTTCTTTTAATCTTCTTTCTATATGTCCAAACTATTTTAAACGATAATTTCTCATTTTATCCTCTATTGGTGCCACTCCTAATTTGTTTCTAATAACCTCATTATGTATATGGTCTTTTCTTGTATGACCACTCATCCATCTCAACATCTTTATTTATGACACAGACAACTTTTGTACATGTTGATGATTAACTGCCCAACACTCAAACCATAAAACATGGCAGATCTAATTGCTGGTCTATGATATTTACCTTTTAACTTTAATGGTACCTTCTTATCACAAAGAATATCTGATGCTCCTCTCCATTTTAACCAATCAGCATTAATTCTATGCGTAACATCTCTATCAATTCTTCTATCACTCTGAAAAATTGACCTTAGGTATTTAAAACTTTCCTTTTGAGGGATGCAATGTGTGCCAATTTTAATAACCAAATGATCAAACTTATATTGCATATATTCTCTCTTTGTTCTACTAAGTTGAAAGCCTTTACTTTCTAATGTTTCTCTTCATAGTTCCAATTTTCTATTAACTTTTTCCTTGGACTCCTCTACTAACACAATGCCATTTGCAAATAACATACACGAAGATACTTCATCTTAAATATGTTTGTTAACTCATCAATCACCATTATAAATAAGTATGGACTTAAAGTTGAGCCTTGATGTAACCCAATATTAACTTCAAAGAAGTTTGTCATTCTTTCATGAGTCCGCACACATGTTTTTGCACTATCGTACATGTGTCCTATAAGGTTTATGTATGTCAATGGGATACCTCATTTTTCTAAGGTCTTCCAAAGAACCTCTCTCGGTATCCTATCATAAGCTTTTTCTACATCAATAAATATCATGTGAAGGTCTTTCTTTTTTGCTCTAAAATGTTCCATAAGACATCTCAAAAGGTGAATTACTTTAACAGTAGATCTGCCTTGCATGAATCCAAATTGGTTCTCTGTTGTACTCGATACTTATCTTAACCTACGTTCGATAATTCTTTCCCACAACTTCATAGTATGGCTCATTAACTTGATACCTCTATAATTCATATAATTTTGAATGTCTCCCTTATTCTTATATATGGGCATAGTGTACCCACTCTATTCCTCGGGCATCTTTTGGTTTCTCCATATTTCATTAAATAGTCTTGTGAGCCAAGTGATTCCTATTTCTCCTAAGATTTTCCAAACTTTTATAGGAATATTATTTGGTCCTATTGATTTACCACCGTTCATATGTTTAAGAGTTTCTTTGACTTCATTCTTTTAAATAGTCTTGTGAGCCAAGTGATCTTTGACTTCATTCTGTTGAATAAGTCTCCTCCTAAACAAATCATCTCCCTTTGTAGAATTCTTTGAATCACCTTATCTAACTCTTCCCCAAAAATTGTCTTTATAATATCTTCTAGTCCTACTTAGGGTGCGTAAGTACAAACTATATTCAAAACCTTTGCTCCTAATACTAATTTCAACATCATGATTCGGTTACCATATCATTGTATGTCTACTATACTATCCTTTAAATCTTTATTTATGATAATATCAACTCCGTTTCAAGCCTTTTCCTTACTTGAGTACTATAATTTAAAACCTCTATCCTCAATCCCCTTTGCTTTTTTTCCAACCCACTTTGTCTCTTATAAACATAGAATATGAAAATCATAGTATCTACCTCTCCATTAGCTTATCGGACAATATTCCGATATTCTAAGAACCAATACGAATCTTATTTTCTAGGACTAACTTCCTTACCCCCCCGCATTTGTCCATATTGAAAATGTGGAGACCCTCTGTGTAATTTATTCACTATATTCGGACGGCAATGTAGCAGAACTAACTTCTTTATCCATACCCGTTCATGATGTGGGAACCCTCTCTGCAATTGATTCACTATATCTGGATAAAAATGTAGTGGCCCTTGCTTACTTTTCATTGCATTTGGGCTAAGGAATGCGTCACTAAGAGGGGATTCCCCAATGCAATGCTCATAATTTGTGTAATCCATTGTATAAAAATCCGACAAAGTTTTACGTTGCCTGTTGGAAGCCTAACACAACCCTCCTCCTTTATCTGGGCTTGGGACTGGCCATGCAAGGGTGATCCCTTACATGGGCAGAGTTCACTGCTGATTTTGGTTTACAATATACAACTGGTCGATCTTGCAATAGTAAATTTCTTTCTTTCTAGAAGTTCATCAAGAAGTAAATATTTGACTTTCGAAAAAGATTTTACACAACTAAGAGGAATCAAAATTGCCAAACAATTCAATTTTTTAAAGTTCAAAATTACTTGCTAATCCCATTTCTTCAAAGCAGAAGACCTACAACTCTCTTGGCTAGGGGTAGATTCAAAAGAACCTTCAGCTCATAACTTCAGAACCCAGGGCATGCATCTGGTAGGGTTCTGCCTAACCCCAACTTCCCCAATGAAAAACATTTCTTCTAAAATAACCACTGATTTTCACAATTGTCTCCCTAAAAAGGATTGTCAAGCTACTTTGAGCTGGACATTGATAACAATGACATAGAAACTTGGGCATGAGTAAACAATCATCCAGTTGCACATATTTGTTTATGCACACCTATGTATACGACTGCATGAACATATGCCTTTATATATGCATGACTTTCCACACAACCAACCAAAATCATGCAATAAGAACTACAGTTAGACAGTGATTGCTATCTTAAGTCAAATGCATGTAGACATGTGCATTGTGTTCTGAGCTCCCTCATAGACATATAGAGACATGCAAAAAAAAACCAAGTGCTTCCACACACTTGCATTTCCGTCAACATCTTTTACCTGCCCATGTTTACAAGAAAGGTATCCAGCCTGTCTCTATTCTGCAATAGTTGAAGACTCAACATCCTATAATCCCACGCTGTATTTTCAATATCTTCTGTTTCAGAAAACCGATATTCGTCAATTATATGAAGCCCATATAAAAGTGAACCTTTAGGAGATTCCTCAGTTGGTCCAAATGCATTCATACACTCTGATAACACAAAGCTCACATCCTTTACATTGTATAGAAATCAACTGATGTTGTCTGTTCCTTCACCTGAAGATAACCATTGTACTTTAAAACCTTCATCTTTATTCAATGAGTGGCGGTCAACAGATTTTGGGAAAGCATCATATTGCTTTCCATCGACAAATATTTTGTACACCTCTGAATCAAAGCCCTCACATAGTGATACTAACTTTCATTCCTCTCTATCAGCTTCCTGTTTACATCCATCATAAATAATTTATCCAGAATCCTTCACAACTAAATTGCTGTCAAGCATAAATACAAATCCCTCATATTGTGTAACCCTTTCCAAAATAGGTGAAGAGAATACTACATCAGTCTCTAGAAGTTTAATGCTGTGGTTAACATCAACCAGTGTAACAATGCCACCCCTCTTTCTAATTAGAAGAGCACTATCACACCATTGTTAAAATACATTATCTGGGTATTTTACTGTATTTTTCTTATTATGAAAGTATACACATGTAATTAAGCACCAGAGCCACGAGGCACCAGGGCCATTGGGGACCCAACGGTTACTTTACTAGCCATTGGCCCCTTTGTGAGGAGGCACCCCTTCTACCAAAGTTATGGGTAACTGTTTACCAAAAACACACGTCTTTGCAAAGTCATAAGACCATGTATGAGGGCTGACGCCTACCTAGTGCTGGAAGGTCAAGGAAGTTGGTGACCTGATGAAAGAAGAGCCAGTAACCAAAGCTCCGGTGAGCAGCGATCGTAACTATAACAGTTCTATAACAACAACTAAGCCTTTTCTCATACTAGACGGGGTCGGCTACATGAATTCTTTGTTTTCACAAAGCCCTATCATGTGCCATATTAGCAGTTAACTCACAATAAGATAGATCATTCTTTATTGTTTCTTTCCAACACTTTTGTAGTTGTCCTCTACATCTTTTAATACTTTAAAAATCTAGTTTTTCATACTTCTTACAGGTTCTTCTTCTGATCTTCTTTTTATACATTCAAACTATCTTAAATGATATTCTCTCATTTTATCCTCTATTAGTGCCACTCCTAATTTGTTTCTAATAACTTCCTTATATATACGGTATTTTCTTATATGACCACTCATCCATCTCAACATCTTCATTTCTGTCACAGACATCTGTTGTACATGTTGAGGATTAACTGCTCAACACTTAGAACCATAAAACATCATAGGTCTAATTGTTGCTCTATAATATTTACCTTTTAACTTTAATGGTATCTTCTTATCACAAAGAATACCTGATGCTCTTCTTCATTTTAACCAACCAGCATTAATTATGTACATAACATCTCCATCAATTCTTCCATCACTGAAAAATTAACTCTAGGAATTTAAAACTTTTCTTTTGGGGGATGCAATGTATGCCAATTTTGATTCCTATGTCCTCTGAAGTAACCAAATGATCAAACTTACATTTTATATATATTGCCTTTATTCTACTAAGTTGAAAGCCTTTACTTTCTAATGTTTCTCTCTATAGTTCCAATTTTCTATTAACTTTTTCCTTAGACTCCTCCACTAACACAATGTCATCTTCAAATAACATACACCAAGATACTTCATCTTAAATAAGTTTGTTAACTCATCAATCACCATTATAAATAAGTATAGACTTAAAGTTGATCCTTTATGTAACCCAATATTAACTTCAAAGAAGTCTCTCATTCCTTCACGAGTCCTCACACATGTTTTTGCACCATCTTACATGTCTCTTATAAGGTTTATGTATGCCAATGGGATACCTCATTTTTCTAAGGTCCTCCAAAGAACCTCTCTCGGTATCCTATCATAAGCTTTTTCTACATCAATAAATATCATGTGTAGGTCTTTCTTTTTTGCTCTAAAATGTTTCATAAGATATCTCAGAAGGTGAATCGCTTCAACAGTAAATCTGCCTAGCATGAATCCAAATTGGTTATCCATTGTACTGGATACTTATCTTAACCTACGTTCGATAATTCATTCCCATAATTTCATAGTATAGCTCATTAACTTGATACCTCGATAATTCGTACAATTCTAAATGTCTCCTTTGTTCTTATATATGAGTATAAGTGTATTCACTCTCCATTCATCGGGCATCTTTTGGTTTCTCCATATTTCATTAAATAGTCTTGTGAGCCAAGTGATTCTGGTTTCTCCTATGATTTTCTAAACTTCTATATGAATATTGTTTGGTTCTACCGATTTATCACCCTTCATATGTTTAAGAGCCTCTTTGACTTTATTCTTTTGAATACATCAGTAAAAATTGTGGTTTATATACTTTTCTGATTTGGCTAACTCCCTAAGCTAATACTAACATCTTTATTTTCATTAAAAAGCTTATAAAAATAGCTTTTTCATATATTTCTTATATCATCATTTGCCACTAGATTTTTTTCATCCTCGTCTTTGATGCATCTAACATAATTAAGATCTTTAGTTTTCTTATCTCTAGCCCTATCTATCCTAAAAATATCTATTTCACCCTCTTTTGAGTTGAATTTTTTATATAAATCCTTTCAAATTTTAGTTTTTGCTTCACTGATGGCCTTTTTCACTTCCTTCTTTGCTTTCTTATAAGCCTCTAAAGTTTCACTAGTTTTCTTAGCATAATGTAATTTGTAACATGCTCTCTTTGCCTTTATTTTACTTTGCATACTTCACTCCACTACCGAGATTCTTTTTGTGCCGACACACCTCCCTTATATTCACCTAACACCTCTTTTGCCACTTTCCTAATATGTATAGAGATATTGTTTTACATATCACAAGGTGTACCAACATAATTTCAAGTATCTTCTTGAAGGACTTTCTCTTTAAATATATCTTCTTTCTTGCTTTTGAGGTTCTACCATTTAGTCTGAACAGCTCGATGCACTATTTTCTTCTTTGTCCATTTTTTTATTTGTAAATTTATAACTAAAAGTCGATGTTGGGTGGTTAAGCTTTCTCTAAGATTTACCTTGCAATCTTTACAACACGCTCTATCTTTTTTTCTACAAATAGAGTAATCAATTTGTGTTTGTGATAAACCACTCTTATAAGTAATTAAATGTTCACCTCATTTTTTAAAGATTGTATTGACTATAAAGAGATCAAATGCCATAGAAAAATTTAAAATCTCCCTACCTTCCTCATTTATGTCCCCAAAGCCAAAGTTTCCTTGAATACCTTGATATCCTAACGTCTATTTACCAACATTTCCATCTAAGTCTCCTCCTAAACAAATCATCTCTCTTTGTAGAATTCTTTGAATTACCTTATCGAACTCTTCCCAAAAAAGCCGTCTTTATACTATATTTTAGTCCCACTTGGGGTGCGCAAGTACAAACTATATTCAAAATCTATGCTCCTAACACTAATTTCAACATCATGATTCGATCACCATATCATTGTATGTCTACTATACTATCCTTTAAATCTTTCTTTATGATAATAGTAACTCCATTTTGAGTCTTTTCCTTACTTGAGTACCATAATTTAAAACCTATATACTCAATCTCCTTTGTTTTTTGTCTAACCCACTTTATCAATCTTTGTCTAAATCATAGTATCTACCACCTCCATTAGCTTACTGAACATTGTTCCGATATTCTAAGAATCAATACGAATCTTATTATCTAGGACTAGCTTCCTTACTACCGCATCCATCCATATTAAAAATGTGGAGACCCTCTCTGTAATTTATTCACTACATTTGAGTGACAATGTAACGGGACTAATATTTTTACCCACACACGTCCATGATATGGGAATCCTCTCTGCATTTGATTCACTACATTTGAGCAAAAATGTAGTGGCCCTCACTTACTTTTACTGCATTCGGGTTGTGCAACTTGTTTGTTCCCTGGCTTTGGGCTTTCCTGCACAGTTTAGGTAGAAGGTGAAGAAGGCCTCCTTGTGGGGGGACCCAAACCATCAGTAAGATACTACTTTGGAAGAGCTAGAATTTTAACCTTATGCAAGGACCTACGGGCCAAGGAACAGCCTCAAGCTTTGGGCTTTCCTACGCAACTTAGGTGGAAGGCGAAGAAGGCCTCCTTCCAAAGGGCAAGAACTATTAGTGAGATACTACTCTGGAAGAGCTGAAATTCTAACCTTATGCCAGGACTTATGGGCCAAGGGATAGTCTAAGGCTTTGGACTTTACTATGCAACTTAAGTGGAAGGCGAAGAAGGCCTCCTTCCGGGGTAGCTAAGTAGGAAGTGGATAACTGCTAAAAGCATCTAAGTAGTAAGCCCACCCCAAGATGAGTGCTCTCCTATTCCTACTTCTCTAAAGCCTCTGGTAGCACAGTTGAGACATCAACGGGTTCTCTATCCCAATGGGCATGGAGTGATAGAAGTATTTAGAATCTAGGATAAGGTCATGGCGAGACGTGCCATTTATCATCATGATAGGTGTCAAGTGGAAGTGCAGTGATGTATGCAGTTGAGGCATCCTAACAGATCGAGAGATTTGAACCTTGTTCCTACATGACCCGATTAATTCAATCATGCACTCACCATCTATTTTCATTATTCTATTTTTTATTTGATAACATGAAAACACAAAAAGCTCTGCCCTACATCTCTATCTATCCAAAGTATAAGGGGTCAAAGGGTAGTTCACTTTGGTGTCCCTTCCAATCAAGAATTGGGGTCTCACAATCACTAGCCAATAGAAATAATGCTTTTCTCTCATGCCAATAGAACCCAACAACCATCTTGAGCAGCTAAGAACTTAATGTTGCTGGCTGCCCACTATCTACTTCACTCCTCTTTCTCTTCTCCACTCTATAAATACTCTCCTTGTATTCAATAAATGTAAGTCTTTTTGGCCAATTTATATACATTCTTTTGAGTGTATTTATTATTGTTAGTGCATTTGCTATTATTCTTGCCTTTTCCAAGGCTTTTATCCTCTAGTGACTCACAGTTGTTATATACGTGTATTGGATACAAGGTTCTGTTGCACCATTCAACACATGGAAGTATCATCTTCATTATATAGTATTAGATCCTATATGCTCTTTGTGATTATCAAGTCGATACCTCGAGAAGCATGTCAAAGTCTAGAAATAGAAGGGACTTCGAGATTAAAGTGTTCATTCAAGTATTTATCCAAGTAAGTTCACTCATTTGAATCTTGTACTCCTTGAAAATGAAGAAAAAGGGATTCAATTTTTAATTAACAACTTTCAACTACAAAATATGGACCTAATCAATAAAAAATTATTTATATTTCAAAAGATTGTGGGGCTATGTTAGTGGATCGAAGGTGAAACCCTCTATAATATAATTTTGGAACAAAAAGAGGAATTTGAAGGAAGTCATAGGATGATCTTATAAGTTCTCATGAACAATATGAATGATCATTAAAGACACCTTAGTCGACTTTACCAATGCCAAAGAAGCATGAGAATACTTTAAGAATTCTCATGTTCAAAGTGATGTGGAACATAGATAAAATGCCATCACTAAGACAAGGAGAAAAAGGAGTGAATGAGTTTTATAGTAAGTATTCCAATATTTGAAATCAATTAAATGGACATAAAAAAAGTGTACACAATATCTTAGTGAAAAACAATGTGAAGAAAACAAAGACTTCATATTTCCATTTTTGAGAAGTCTTAGAGAGGAATTCGAAGGGATAAAATCCTCTCTTATACATCATAAGCCCTCTCCTCTAAAGAAGATGTTCTTGCAACCTCCAAATAGCAGAAACAAGACTTAATAAAGTGAGGCTTCAAAATGATTCTACCTTAGCCGCATGAAGGCCTGAAGTACACATTAAGACATCGACCTCTACATTTCAAGATTGAAGGATCAAGTGAGACAAAAAGGAAAGTTATTTACTACTTTTGTGAGGAGGTCAGATATATTAGGCCTAATTTCCAAAGATTAAAGAAGAAGGTGGCCTTATTAGATGAACAAAGCTCTTTTTCCTCAATTCTTGTTCTCCATGAAAAAGTAAAGCTTTTTGAAGCATAATTGAAGTAGAAGACAATCATTGGTGCGGTATGCTCTACTTCCACTCATGACATTCAAGGTATGAATCCTTGGTAACTTGATTTGAGTGCTTCATTTCATATGACTTACAATAAAAAACTAAAACCTTTATCATGTGTGTTTATTGCGGATGAAACGAAACTAAATGTTGACAAAGTAGGAAACCTTCAAAACAAAGATTTTTTAATTATAAACATTAGTGTTGTTTCAAAATTAAATTTAAACTTGCTTTCTACTTCTCAAAAATTGGATAATAGTTGTGTTGTAACCTTCTCATCTATGGGTTGCATTGTTTAGGATGACTTCTCAAAGAAGGTGATTGGATGTGACGATAGAGAAGGAGGACTCTATGTAATGAATTATATATGTAATTTTGGACATTCTAATGTTTTGTCAAGTGATGTATAACTATGACACAAAAGAGTTGGCTATTTAAATATTCAAAAGTAGTATGGATGTCCCATTAAAATAAAAAATGTTGAAAACTTCTCTTGTAAAGATTGTTTTCTCGATAAAATGTAATATCTCTCATTTTTAAATAAAACATATGTTATAAACAAACTACTTGAAATTATACATTCGGATGTTTGGGATCCCACACCCATCATGTTAGAAGGAGGAGTCTCCTACTATGTTATTTTTATTGATGTTATCTTTATTGATCACTTTACTAGATATACATAGGTATATTTATTAAAGGTCAAATCCGATGTATTTAAAAATTTTGTTACTTTTCATAACCTTGTTAAGAATCAATTTGATTTTTAAATAAATATATTTAGATATGATTCTAGGAGAGAATTTGTGTCAAATGAATTTGAAAGATATCTTGAAAACCATGGGATTCTTCACCAAACATCTTTTATTAAAACTCTTCAACAAAATGGTATTGTCGAATGAAAGCATCAACACATTGTTGAAACCACTAGAACCTTATGAGTATCTAGTGGAGTTCTTAAAAATCTTTGGGCAGAAGCCATTATGATTTTTGTCTATGTAATAAATTGTATGCCTAGGCTAGTAGCCATTATGACTTCTAATAAATCGTAAGTCATTTTGTTACTTTTCAAAACCAAAAAACTAGTAGGGTGTAGATGGGTATACAAAATCAAGATAAATAGTGATAATACCCTACAATAATACAAAGTTAAGCTAGTAGTAAAAGAATACTTACAAGGATATTGTATTGACTACGAAGAGACCTTTGCCTTAATAGCTAGAATGACAACTGTTAGGACTCTTATTGCTCTTAGTGCAATTAAGATTAGAATATTTTTTAAATGGGTGTTAAGATTGTTTTTCTAATGGATGGCTAAAAGAAAATATTTAAATTGAACCTTCTCCTAGTATTAACATTTCAAAGAATCAAGTTCTTCATCTTAAAAGATCTTTGTATGGACTTAAATAAACTCTTAAGGCTTGGTTTGACAAAATGAGTGAGTTTATGATATGTAAGAGTTTCGCTACTTGTTATACAAACACTACTTTGTTTATAAAATGATTTATTGTAGGTATTATTATTCTCTTGCTATATGTAGATGATATGATAGTTATAGGGACCGATGTCCTTGGGATCCAAAATATCAAATGAGACCTTCATAGGGCGTTTAAAATAAAGGATATTAGATATCTACGGTACTTTTTGGGTATTGAGGTAATAAGAAATGATAGAGGTTTTCTTTTGTTTCAAGCTAAATTTATTAGTGATATTGTGGTTAGATCTGGCTTAACAGATGATAAGGTAGTTGAGACACCTAAGGTGATTAACTAAAAGATGAGACCTATAAATGGTGAACCACTCAGGAATCCCAATCTTTACAAGCAGATGATCGGATCATTAACATATCTTACCATCACTCATGTTATACATACTGTAAGTCAATTTCATATGTACCTTCAACATATATATGAGTGTCGTCATGCGGATCATACAATATGCCCAATATACCATTGAAAATGAAGTATTCTTATCCTCTTCCTCTCTACCTTAGTTAATTGCATATACTTATGCCGACTGAGGTGGTGATGTTAATGACAAACACTCTACAACAATCTACTATATCTTTTTTGGAGACTCCCTTATCTCATGGAGATGCAAAAAGCAATAAAAGATTTTGCTTGAAATCTATTGAAGCAGAATACAAAGCAATAGCGAACACAACTATATAACTAACCTCGCTAAAAAGACTTCTTCAAGATCTTCGAGTTTCACTTGAAGTTACTTTTATAATGCATTGTGACAACAAAAGTGCTATGTATATATCCAACAACAATACATTTCATTAGCGCACTAAACACATCGAGATAAATTGTCACTACATTTAAGAAGAACACCTACAAGGACACTTGACGCTACACTTTGTACGATCAGTGTATCAACTTAGAGATGTCTTCACCAAATCACTACTAGCCCCGTGATTTCAATTCCCAGTTAGCAAACTTTCGGTGATGATACCGTTAGTTTGAGGGTAATTATTAAAATATATGTGTTTATATGAATATTTTACTATATTTTTTATTATAAAAGTATACATACATGTAATTAAGCACTAGGGCTACTCGGGTCACTCGGGCCATCAAGAGGCCCTAAGGTTACTTTACTAGCCATTGGGTGTCTTCAATAGCCAAGAACACTCCTCTCTCTCTCTTCTCCACTCTATAAATACTCACATTGTATTCAATATATGTAAGCCTTCTTGACCAATTTATATACATTCTTTTGAGCGTATTTGCTATTGTTAGTGCATTTACTATTATTCTAGCCTTTTCTAAGGCTTTTCATAGTCATTCTTTGGTGACTCATGATTGTTATATATGTGTATTAGATATCCACTGCTACATTTAATATGTTGAAGTATCATCTTGATTATAACCACCATACCATATCTGTGATCTCATTGATACATTTTCTTCCTCCAGGTAAAGTACTAAAGGCCATCTCTCTGTAGAATTGGTAAACAAAGGCAGAAACAGAAAGAGAATGCTCTTTGATATCCAAATTAAAAATGTTCAAGTTTCCAGCTAGATCAAGAGAAGCAATATGCTTTCCTTGTGGTGATATTACCACTTTTGGAGTTGTTATAGGTTCTTCAAGATTCTCCACATTACAAAGGAACCCTTCATAGTGATTGAAGGACAACTATGTTGAGTGTATTTTCAAAATACCAAAATATATATTTGGTGAAGGTTACGGGTGCAGCCATGTTGTGGCATTAATAACCACTTACTTAAGTAATAATTATACTTATTAGCAGCACATGTAGTGGCTAAAACTCATTAGTATTTTCAGCTATGTTTGTGGCATTAATAACTACTTTCTTAAGTGATAATTAATCTTATCACTAACACATTTGCTGGTTGTAACTCTTAGTCTTTTCTAGACATGTTGTGGCACTAAGAGCCACTTTCTTAAGTAATAATTGTGCTCATTAGTAGCACATGTAGTGTCTGTAACTCTTGAGTGATAATATGCTCATTAGTAGCACATGAAATGAATGTAACTCTTGAGTATTTGAAATCCACGTTATGATATTAAGAGCCACCTTGTTGAGTGACAATTATGCTCATTAATAACATATTATGAGTTATATTTTCACCATGTTTATATATAGTAATATTGTAAACAAGATTCATCTAACTTTTCTCTCGTAATGTGTCTTTTCCAACTTAGTTTCTAAGAGAGCTTGCAAGTCTAATTATAGAGCTAATTGGGTTTTCAATATCATTATCTTTGTTTTACTGATTTGTCTAGGTTACATTTGTGCAAGACGAACTGAGGCTCTTCATTGTATCCTTAAAGTATTTGTCAAGGTCTATTGCATTCAGTTATTTGATACCAGTGGTGGCAAATAAACCTAAAGGTTAGTGTTTATCATGCCTTGAGGAAGCACTTCCTTCTTACAACTTTGAAGTTTGTGTACATATTGACTACTCCAAGGCCGTAAGAGAATGAAGAGAGTCTGTGGACAGAGACTAGTGCAAGGCATAAATAGGATAATGATGACTACATCCAGCACCGGGCCACATTCTCAATGGTATGTTTTATGCACTATTTGATGCCTACCAAAACATAAGGAGTGCAAAGGAACTTTAGGAGAAACTAGAGACAAGATACATGATAGAAGATACTACAAGTAAGAAGTTTCTAGTTAGTTATTTTAATAGTTATAAGATGACTAATGGTATTATAGACAAACTTTTTCTTTCATGAAAAACTTTAAGAGAAGTTTGAAACATAGAAAGGATGACATCTCTCTTGAGCAATTGGGTAATCACCTTCATTTGAAAGAAGAGTATCAGTAAATAAGATGATAATAAAGAATAATCTACTCATGAGAAAGTTCATGTGATGGAAGGAAGGGAAACCAAAAAATCATCAAAGAAAAGGCCTCAAGATTTTGAAAATATCATTATACAAGTACAAGTAGTAACAACAACAATGATAACAACAAAAGGAAGAAAAAGAAAGGTAGTTGTTACTATTATGGAAATCTTGGACATTTCAAGAATGAATGTCAATTTTAAAAAGAATAACAATGAGAAGGGTTATAGTTCAAAAGAAACCTAATTGTTGCCATATCCGAGGTTAACATGATTGAAAGATATTAATTCATGGTGGATAGATTCTCGGGTGCAACCCGCCATGTGTGCAAGAACAAAGATCTCTTCAAGACAATCAAAGAAGAAGATGGGGTTGTTCTGTACATGGGCAATGCTTTAACTATTCAAGTCAAAGGAAAAGAGATCAGGAAACTAGAATTCACTTCTATGGAAAAGTGCTTACTCTAATTGATGTGTATTATATACCACGGATGTTAGAAAGAATTTGGTTTCTAAACCCCTACTTAATAAGTTTGAGTTTTTAAGTCTATATTTGAGAGAGATAAATTTATTCTATCTAAGGGTGGCATGTTTAGGAAAAGTTATCTTTGTGAGATCATGTTTAAGTTGAATGTTATTAATAATAATAATGTTTTTCTGCTTATATTATTAAATTTTTTGATTTATGACATAATTGTTTAGGACATGTTAATTATATAAAATTAAATGATATGATGAAATCGATTTGATTCCAAAAGCAAAAAAAACTTAGAACATGTACAATTGCATGCTAACAAACATAACTAGGCTTCAATTTCCAAGAGGAGAAAGAAGTTCTAAGGTGAAAGGATTTAGACCTAATACATTATATGTATGTGATTTACATGGTTGGCTACTATAAAAGGGTAAGAAGAAATATTTTGTAAGCTTCATAGATGATTGCACTAGATATTGTTATATATATTTAATACATTCAAAAGATAAAGTATTTAAGATTTTTAAAATTAAAGTAGAACTTTAACATTAGACTTTCATTAAATGTGTAAGGTCTTATACGGAAGGAGAATATTATGATCCAAATTATTTTGAGTCCACTTTAATAATACATCAAACAATCGCACCATAGTCCCCACAATAGAATGGTGTTGTTGAAAGGAAAAATAAGGCATTAGAAGAAATGGTAAATGTCATGTTATCTTATTATGGTCTAGCAAAAGGTTATCATATGAAGCAATATTGACAACTTGTTATATTTTAAATAGAGTTCTAAATAAAAGGAATAAAATAATCCCATATGAACTCTAGAAGAAAAAAAGTCCTAATCTCAACTATTTTAAAGTCCTGGGTTGTAGAGCAATAGTAAAGGTTCTTGAACCCAAAAGGAAGAAATTGGGTGAAAAAGAAATTGAATCTATCTTCTTGGGATATGCTGAACATAGTAAGGCATATATATTTATTGTAATTGAATTCTAATGACTTATATCTTGTGAATACAATTAATAATTGAGTTTAATGGATGTGATTTTTCAAGAAAATAGATTTAACTCAATTCCAAGACCCAAAGACAATGTTCATTTTAATAGAAATGAACATAATCCAGAGAATAATGTATCAAATAAAGATATATTAGAAAGTTCTGAGCCTAGAAGAAGTAAAAGAATTAGAAAGATAAAAACATACTGGACCAGATTTCATCATGTTCCTAGTTGAAAGGACAAGAGACTCCATATGAGAGTCATGCACTACTATGCTATAATGCAAAAAGTGATCCAAAGACATTTGAAGAGGTAATGAAGTCTCAAGATGTACAACTTTAGGAAGGAGGTTATACAAGATTAAATGGACTCAATATTGGAGAACAAAACTTGAAAATTAGTAGACCTCCCAACTAGTTCCAAGCTCCATTGGTCAATTGAGATTTTCAAAAAGAAAATGAAGGTTAGATGGAACCATTGATAAATTCAAGGCAAGACTTAGTTGCTAAGGGTTTACACAAAAAAGAAGAGTTAACTATTTTGATACATATGCTCTTGTATAGCAAGAATTGCTATAATTAGAATTCTTTTAGCACTTGCTTCTATATATAAAGTTGTTATTCATGAAATTGATGTTAAAACAACATTTTTAAATGGTGAATTAGATAAGAGGTGTATATGAAGCAACTTGAAAGGGTTTGTAGTTCCGGACAAGAAAATAAAGTTTGTAAATTTTTAAGTCCTTGTATGGACTAAAAGCAAGTCCCAAAGCAATGGCATGAAAAATTTGATCAAACTTCTTGCAAATGGATATAAAATAAATGAATTTGATAAATGTGTGTATAGTAAATTTCATAATGAAAAAGTATGTTGATTTGTTTATATGTGGATGACATGCTAATTTTTGGTACTAATTTGGATTTTTGGAAAGATACTTAGATACAATATTGGTTATATATAGAAGATTATGCTTCAATAAGTGGTTGGTCTTCACTCACTAGTGGGGTGATGTTTCTTAGGGATCAAACAAACAAACATGCATTGTCGATTCCACCATGGTTGCGTAATTTGTAGCTTCAAATACGACAGAAAGGAATTTGAATGACTTAGAAACTTGCTTCTTGAGATTCTAATACGGCCAAAACTAATGGCACCAATAGTTTTACATTGTGATAGTCAATCAACACTTTCAAAGACATACAACCAAGTAAAAACGGAAAGTCTAGACACATTCGACTAAGACATAGTTATGCTAAAGACTAGATTACAAATGGAGTTATCTATGTTATTTATATAAGGTCAAAATAATCTTGAAGATCCTTTGACAAAAGGAAAAAGGTACTTGGTCCTATAAAGCGAAAGAACACATTGAGCCTTGCTCTTAATAGACCGATAACATATATACTAAAGTACTTATATGGGGCACTTTTTATAGAGTCTACCAATGTGAGTATGAACTAGGGCCACCTTTTAGAGTCTTGAGCTTGACTCTTAGAGCACTCATAAAAAAGGATATCATACTTATAAAAATATGTCAATTGCAACATGACATATATCAACATTAGAATCTTATATTTAAAACATGCACACTTATTCAAATGGATTGGATAGTTTAAAGCTTGTCTACTATTTAATTCAAATGAGTGAAACCCATGTTTTGCAAGGTAAATGCTCAAATCATGAAATACTTTTATTGAAACTATAAAATTTTCAAAATGTTGATTTTTTCAAATGTATTTTTCAAATGGTGTGGGATTGTTGATTATATTTTCAAAATACCAAAATATATATTTGGTGAAGGTTATGGATGCAACCATATTGTGGCACTAATAGCCACTTAAGTGATAATTGTGTATATTAGTAGCACATGTAGTGGCTAAAACTCGTTAGCATTTTCAGTTATATTTGTAGCATTAATAACTACTTTCTTAAGTGATAATTGTGCTTATTAGTAGCACATATACTGACTATAACTCTTGAGTCTTTTCCAGTCATGTTGTGGCATTAAGAGTCATTTTCTTAAATGATAGTTGTCCTCATTAGTAGCATATGTAGTGGTTGTAACTCTTGTAACTCTTAAAAAAATTTCAACCATATTTTGGAATCAAGACCTATTTACTTGAGTGATAATGTGCTCATTAGTAGCACATGAAACAAATGTAACTCTTGAACATTTAACATCCATGTTATAGAATTAAAAGATACCTTCTTCAGTGACAACTATGCTCATTAGTAATATATCATGAGTTATATCTTCACCGTGTCTATATATAGTGGTATTGTAAATAAGATTCAACAAACTTTTCTCTCATTATGTGAGTCATTTCCAACTTAGTTTCTAAGAGAGCTTGAAAGTTCAATTGTAGAGCTAATTGGGTTTTCAACATCATCTTCTTTGTTTTGCCGATTTGTTTATGACTCGGTTGTATTTGTGCAAGACGAACCAAGGGTCTTCGTTGTATCCTTAAGGTGTTTGTTGAGGTCTATTGCATTCGGTTATTTAATACCGGTGGGTAAATAAACCTAAAGGTTAGTGTTTATCACACTTGAAGAATAGCACTATCCTACCCTTGTTTTAAGGGTGTTTAATGTGATCTTTCAGGTGTCAACTACTCAAGAACCGTTCCACTACAAGAGCTCAACTCCAACAAACTCTAGATACATGCCAGAGAGAAAGAGAACATCTTGAAACCACAATAAGAGTGGAGCATGTA
Organism: Brasenia schreberi; assembly: GCA_036023115.1. Taxonomy (NCBI): domain Eukaryota; kingdom Viridiplantae; phylum Streptophyta; class Magnoliopsida; order Nymphaeales; family Cabombaceae; genus Brasenia; species Brasenia schreberi. Next base: position 35,519,385 of record JAYKKT010000092.1, on the reverse strand, counting down.
GCTTGAGTGTGCACGAGAAATAACTGCTGATCGAATAAAGGGTGACCTTGCCACAATATTTTTGAATGTCAAAAAACATAAAGAGCTAATGGACAACAGAAAATGACTTTTTCGTACCTGCCCCTTTATGGCTGCCAGCAGCACCAGAAAGGAATCGGAAAGAAAGACCCTGATGGAAGTCCGGGCATAATGGACCCAAACGGTACTGTTTCTTTAGTATATCTTGATTAGTGGAGAAGGATGTATGCGACACAGTTGCAATAAGCTTCTGATTGACCTCAATACGATAAACCAAGCCATCTGATGTGAGAAAGTGGAAGGCACACCTGCAAGGTATTTGTTCCATTAAAAGAGATTAGTCGTCTCTTAACACTCAAGAAATCCTGTGTTAGAACTTCAGATACTTACATATATGAACTTCCGCTGTCTACACAATCCAACACAAGGTGCGGACAGTTTGCATTCTGCTTTTGTGACCTTCAGTATTTCTACTCCATTTGGTTTAACAACATAAACACTATTATTTTCGTCAAGCAGTGCAAGGAGAGCACAAGCGCAGGACCATGCTGCATGTGTAAAAGTAACTAGCCTTTTTGATCATGATCCAAAAGATGACTTAATTTATAGTAAGTCCCTTTGTGTATGTTATTCGCTGTGACATTGTATTAGTTGATGAGTCTAATAAAAAAGTTAATAGGAAATTGGAACCATCGAAAGAAACATTAGAAAGTAAAAGCTTTTGACATAGTAAAACAAATCCAGAATACATGGAATGCAAGTTTGATCATTTGTTACTTCAAATGATATAAAAATTAAGATTGACATATATTAGCAGAAACCATGACCTTATCTGGCACAACCACGCACCCCACCCAAAAAAAACAAAGTCTTGGCTTCACCTTGTCTCCCTCACACCAATTTTATCATGTGTTGCAAATTCATCAACAATTGCATAATTTTGTAATGTGTTGCAATGCTCACAGAATGAGCTTTAAGAATCAATTTATGGTGTCGGCTGTGTTTGTTATATGAATTCAATTCCACCTTATAGATGGAATAATACTATGGATACTATTGCTTTTTTATTTCAAGTGTTCAAAACGTTTGGATGAATTTAACTATTGTATCCTATGAGTTGAAATTGTGTGTTGGGTTATGGACCTTTTATATGTCTTATGTTATATTATAAAACTTATAATATGTTGTAATATATAGTAATACTTGGTTTAGATTTTTGACTGACTCTGCAGCGATTTTTGTTGTTTTTGCCGTGTGAGTATTTTCCGTTTGCATGAAAGATGCATCAGCCTTCTCCAAATCAATCGTGGGCTTTGTTTCCACATAATGTCAAACAAGAGATGTTTATGACAGTCATCTGATCTTGTTCACTCCTTCGCGAGTAGCTGAACCAGGTGTACGTACATTCATACTACATATTCTCATAATTTTCATACTCCAATTTCGATAATTCTGAAAAACCTGTTGACTTTGACATGATCAGAAGTCCAAATATCTTTAAATCTAAGATCCCACAGTAGCAAGGCTTATGTAGCAGACAAACATTGATATTCAAATACCAAATTCAATCAAACCATCCACCAAATTAACAAGTCCCTCCAAGAGTTCCCAACTTTAGCATTTGAGTGTATCTAATGTTCCAAGTGTCAAATATTTCACAGTTATATTTATTAGTCATTACCAAATAATGAGTTAGACGATACTATCTAGTATGGAAAAGGCTTAGTTGTTGTTGTAGATGTTGATTATCAAATAATGAGTAGCCATGAATCCTTTTTAGATAGGCAATCTAGGATTGTGAGCATGATGGTGGATATAAATGGCAGTTCCGGTGGTTGATAGGGGAAATGGGAAAGATGAGAAAGGAAGACGCGGGGTTTGGGTAATTAATGATGATTTTCAGACCTTACAACAATTTTGGCATAAAAGTCCAAATTATACAACATATTCCAGCTTCTCTCTCTCTCTCTGTTTCTTTAAAGTTTTCTAGTAAACCGTCTAGCCAGGAGCGCTGAAGCTTCTTATTCAAGAAAAACCCATCAATCCTGTTAGGTAAATCAGTAAGTTGCTGTCCATGAAATTCAGCAAAGATAAAAAGAAAATAATACTGGATCCAACCCATCACATTTCACAACAATGCTTCCCTTAAAACAAAGTCAAACCAAGAGGTCATTGGACAAGGAACAAATAGAAGGACAACTGAAGGAAGAACAACATAAATGACTTGTATATCCCCAAAACCCTAAATTCTCCATGAAATTGCAGATGAAAAGAAAAGGAAACTGGGCTTGGTTTTGAGCCCTCTAGGTCAAAGTCACAAGAAGCAACAACAATACATTAGCTACTGAAGACGAGAAGGGAAAGTCAATGCCCGAACCAAAACCCATGAATGGTCGTAAATGTGCACGCTTTTCAAAGTGCATCCCAGGTGCATTCTTAACTTCCCTTAACTTTTTTTGGTTTTGACTAAACACGCTTTTCACCAACCATTACTACAGCCATGCAAATCAATGAGTGAATGAGTCAATGCAAGGGATATATCTGATCAAGTTTCTTATCGCACAAGGGATATGTCTGCTATGAAACCATTCTTTGGAATTTTGTATAAGATGTGTTGCCCTTTTCCTTTATCGTCTTTTTATTTGTGGGCATGTGTAAGGCTTGTATATGAGACCTTCTTATGAATACCATCCTTCTTCTTTGTCTTCTCTTTATCCTATTGGTTATGCCTTTGTCGCACGCAAACTTTTTAAGATTCACCTGGTTTGTTTGTGTGTGTACATCTTGAACCAAGCTTCAAGCAAATGAGCATTGCTAGAGATGAAATTTCTTTCTGTCCCTTTGCTTGTCCTCAATAAGCCAAGTCATCCTTCATATGTTCTAGGGACCTCTAATTGTTGATAATCCGGGGCATGTATTTATCAAGGATGGTCACTATGGAGTATTCAAGTGGGAAGATGATCCAAAAAATGCAATTCAGGTGCAGGGTTCTTAGCGCATGGGGAGTCAATAAAACATCTGGTCGAGGATGATGATCCTCATAAAAAAATAAGACATTTCTTGTGAAAGATTATATGATAAAGAGGGACCACACTTTCTTGACCAGATATTATAAAATTGTCACAAGATCATCATACAAAATTAAAAATGCTTAGGAGCATCCGCTTTCTTGATCAAAAGCATCAACATTCAGTTGTTTTAGCGCATTCATGTGTGTATACTCGTGAAGAAGCATAGTTTCGTTTTTGTGAAAAACATAAGGAAACAAGCATTCTTAATTAATGGAGAGGTGGCAACACGGACTTAGGTGTGAGATATTGGAGGTGGTCGATGCTCAAAGAGAGATGAATTGCTCCAAAATGTTGAATTGGAATGAAGCAACTAATGCTCGTTGAAGACTTCCGCCTTACCGATGCCATAAGGGTTGTTTGTAGTCAAACTAGTACTGATGCATTTAGACTTGTATGTCAAAATGGTCTTGATTCGTCCGCATGGTGTCACAAGAACAAAAAGGGAAATAAACTTTATAAATAAAATCAAATGTTGGCAATGCTTAGGGTTCATCTAATTAGAACTTAATGCCTATGATTTAATAAGTTATTGATTCACAGATAACCATCATGTGCAATGACCACGATTGCAGTTAAAGTGTGTTCTTGCAAATTGTTTAGGCCAAGTTCAAACAGGCCATGAGGAAATAATTAATGGTTTCCTCCAGGTCGAGAAAGGATTCAAAGTGAGAATGGACCACCAGATCTACAAAAAGCACAACCGTGATTTCATGATGTGATTGTCCTCGATCTTTATCTAAACACACACACATGAACACGTGCATGAGTTTCAACAGACAAATGTGTTAAAACAAATTCAACTCTATTTTTTTTACTATTAAATTATGAGGGTGGAGCATTTGTAGATTTTAGAAAGAGAATGGATTGGTTTGGCACCATCTATATATAAGATATCTTGTTAGAGTTGGTTGATATATATGTGTGTGTGTGCATGCATATATATATATATATATATATATATATATATATATATATATATATATATATATATATATATATACGACAACTCTAAGATATGCATCTCTAAGAAAAGACTCAGATATTCATAAGGTAAGGTTTTGACAAAGATTCATCTTAACAGAAGCCCAAGCACTTTGCCTTGGATTGGATCTAGCTAAGAATATGGGTTTCTTGATTTGGTCCCCAAGAGCGATTGCAACTTCGACATCGTGGAACCACTGAGAACAGGATAGAAGCTCGGCAGGTACCCTAGGTTATTACATGAAGACTGCAGCAACATATATCACAAGCACTTAGGAATTGCATTCTTGAACATATCAAGAGGGAGGGAAGCAATGTAGCTCATGCAGTAGAAAAGTTGGATCAAAACTGCCTGGACTCCATATGGATATAAGATTCACCATCTCAGCTCTATAACTTTCCTAGGTTTGATCTTGACACATCTATGTAAATCTGTTTCAAGGTTACTATAAAAAAAAGAGCCATTGAAGGGTCATAAGAAAGCGCATCTATAAATTAATGGAGTATGCTAAGGGGTTTCTTGAGAGGTTGAGATGAAGTCTACAATGAGGATTTGGAGGAGGTTGCTAGAAGACGGGCGAGAAAGGTCAGCATCGCTGTGTTCAATGTTAAGCACATTTGGTTGAGAGGATTTATAGTTTCAGACGTCATTGAGTATTCCCTACCGGATTGGTTGGCTGGACAAAGAGGTTAATCAATTATAGCTTTCCTTTGGAGAAAGGTTATTCATCCTCGCATGAAATCACGCTCAGGTGACCTTTTTCTACTAAATTGTCCAAAGAACATCAATCTATGTTCTTAAAGGGTTATTTATAAAGCTCAAGCAATCCTATGGATCTTTGGGAATCATCAGTTAAATATCTACGGAATTGTGTGGAAAGCTTACAAGATGTGGTGGATGAACAAAGTCTTGATACTCGAGATATGAAACTCGGGGAAGTTATGAGAGACACTAAACAAAAGTGGAGGAAAACAAGGTAATCTATTAAGAAGAAACTATTAAAAGAAATAAAAGAGAAAGCCAAGCCTAAAGAAGGAAACATGAAAAAAAAGAAAAGTAAATTATGGAAAGATATAGTTTTGGTGTCAAGTTTCAGCGTCAACAAAACTTAAAAGATACAGTTTTGGTGCATGCTTGCTTACCCTTCCACACATGACTCATCGTAACCCACACGCAGCGATTCGCCATCTAAACTCGATCCTCTTTGTACTATTTACTATTCCTTTTCTCAAATGTAAACTCGATCCTCTTTGTCCTCACTTTGTACTCCTGAGAGGTCGTTCTCCCCATCTAAATGAAAATAAACTTTGTACGTCAGATTTCTAAACGGGTAAGGGCTTGCTTACTTGATTGTATTTAAACAGAGTTTGTTTTCAAATTTAAGTGAAAAATATATTATCTTAACAATGCAGTTTAATACTCAATGTGTCTCCTTTATATAGATAGAATAAGTAGGAAATAAAGACTCACGAACAACACTCAGGGAGCATGAGCACGACTCATAGGGCTTGTTTGGATTTGACTTCGACTTGGAAAGGCATTCTTTTGGACTTTACTATATGGGATTAACCACAATACGTGAAGATAGCCCTCATCTTGGAATATTCTCAAAACATTCTCCTTATCTTCTTGAGAAATGACATGCCATCAACTCCCTTAATAAAGGTTGTTGATGGCATCAAATCCTTGCGTAGTCAAGCCAAGGTGTTCAGAAACTTTGTTGCATGGACTATCTCACAGTTATGCACTAGCACATTAAAGGAACCGGTGGTCTCAAAGAAATATCTAAGAACTTCCAACATGGAATCCTAGACGAAATAGTGTGCAAACCCCGTATCAATCAAAACATCCACTTAGCATCATTTATTAACACAAGCACCTCATAGAATTGTTGGAGGAAGCACCCTTAAAAGTATGATATGACATCATAACCTCACTCTATATAGGGTAGCCTTCTTCTCCACTTGATGCGTTGGATTAATCATATTTGTCTTCCTCATAAATTGGCACAAAATATCGTATATTCTTGAACTTGTGGCCAAGTTCCCACTTTCCGTCACATGAAAAGCATTTGTTTTTCTTTCATTTCTCTTTGAGTTGAGCCGAAGCAAGTCTCTCCATCCTTTTTGTTTCCTTTGCACTTAGGGAGGTCTTGGAGGATTTAAGTTCCCACCAACATTGTCAGCTCTTAATTCTTTTGATTGTAAAGATTGACATAGTGAAAGCCTCTTGCACATTCTTAGCTCTGGATATGAGTCGGGGCATAGGTGATACAAGAGAAGCCATAGAACCAAGGTCAGGTGGTTTGAATGGGGTGTTTTATGTTTACTTGAGTTATTGGTTCAAAGATAAGATCATCCCCTAAGCGCACTATGTATTGGCCAAAAAGAGTCTGATTTCCAAGTTGTGGAACTATATAGACTAACTTTTGGAATTTGAATTAATACTTTCCAAGAGAACCTTCTTATTTGAACTCTTTCATTTTTACATATGGATTGCTAAGAAGGTTTATAGTGAGCGACAAATGATGTCTTGAGAGAATTACTCCTAAAACCGGTGTACTTGTGGAGGCTAAATCAATTTTGCCTTTGAGTCGATTGGAGGCATCATACACTTTCTCATTGCCAATGGCTCCAATAAACACACATATATACAACCACTTTATGTAGCCACATCTTCATATCACCGGTAAAGAATATGCTTTTCTCTATAAAGAGATCTTTCTCATCTATGCCTGATATGCAAGCCCAAAGCGAGGAGCTTTCTGCTTGTTTTGTCACACTATAGGCTCTTGCATGTTGTATCAATTGACATGATGGTAATGATTAGCTAGGGAGGGGCATGATAGATCTTGAAGAGGAGGTGGAAAGTAATGAGTGTGGCATTATAGAGAAAGAGATCCGGTCTCTTCATGGTTGTCAACTTTCAATTCATTGACATTTTTAAGAATCGCCAGTGGTGGAGAAGGGTTTAATGGCTGGATTGCCATATACAAGTCTTTCACCAGAGCTAGTCAGTGGCACGTTGTCACAAGGTATAGGCTGTTGATTGGCCAGAGGAAGGTGGACTGGCAGTGGGGAGCCATGTGGGTCATTTGGGCAGCTATTAGGTGAGCTGAAATGGCTACTAGTTGGCCAGTCTATTGGTTGACCATCATAGCCACCAAGCAGTGGTGGGGTGGTAGTAAGCTTTGGGGTGTGGCGGAAAGGCATGCCATCAACTTGGTTTGCATCTTCTTCATCCTTCTCTATCATGGCCTGGAATTTGGAGTTAACTGTTGAGTAAAACTTTGTCTACAAGTTCTCCAAATTGCAAAACGAGACTGCATTCTTGCCTTGTGAGTAGTAGTTTTTGATCTTGCCATGATAAATCAACTTTTCATGTCTGAATATGATGGAAACCACTCTAATCTCAAATAATGCATTTTGGGTTTGAAATACACTCAAAAGCTCCTCCTTGAAGACTGGATCGATGCTTTGACTGGCTAGTAAAATTTAACTTGTGTTGAGACATCATCAACTAAGAACAAGGCCTAGGTGACACTAAGGAGGAGTTTCATTACATAATTGGAAAAATGTCAATTCCCAAAGAGCTTCCTAATAAAGAATGACACATCTAATATGAATGTTGTGAGTGAAAGGAATTTGAAATCTTATTAATCTCTATGAACTAATTAGAAAGGCCAAGAAGAGAAAAGGGAGTTGCGAAAAACTTCAAGGAAGGATTTCTATATTTATTTGAAAGGGTTGTTTGTTTTTGAATAATAATAAAGTAATATTAGAATCTTCTTAAAAATTAAAAACACTCGTTGAAGGAATTGAGTATTGGTATTTGGTGACATTTTTATGAGGGTGACTCGGAAGAGAAGATTGGAGTTCTCATATATGGTTTATCACAAATTTAGTGCCTTTTTTCAAGAGGATGGCTTGGATTAAGCTATACTATAAAAGGAACTGTATCCTGAAAGAGAAGATGTAATGTTTAGTTCATGAAAAATGGAAGTAAAGATCTATCTCTGAAAGAGATGTCATTTACAAAATCTCATCAAAGTTTAGTTTTTTCACTTCAAGTATCATGTTTCAAACTGTAGTTAAACTTTTACAAATGAAACCTAGGTTTGATTCACACTTTATTTTAGAGTTTAGGTTATCATCCTTTACTATTTCACTTATGTTTCAATCATTGTACCTTTTTTTTGCACCTCCAGTATTCGTAGAAGATTTCAACCATCTAAACAACAAGTTATATGCTTCACTATAAGTCAAAACTAGTATTAAAATTTGAACAACGAGACATGAAAAGGTGTTACAAACAAAAAGTTTAGTAAACCATGATAATCAAACTATTTAAGTACCCAAATCAACAACATTTTCATATCGAGTGACGTCAACTAGTAATAGGAAATCTCTATCTCAATAAACACTACTTTTTATATCCAAGGAACTTGTATTTGAAGTTCTTTTGGAATAATGTGTCTATTTTTGAATCAAGATTGTGCTTTGCAATCCAATATAAACTTTGATCACCTTGGATGGGCATAGGAGTTTAATAAAAGTACCCTCATTCAACAATGGTGACCCAAAGCCATGGTTGAGCACACTATTCTACAAGATGACGATCAGATTGTATTTCAAAAAAGAAAATCGACAATGGTGACACAATTAAGAGGACCGCTATTACATTTATGTAATGGTATAAGAATGTCTATTAGCAATCTAAAGGGCGATTGTAAACACCCAAAATTTTCTAGGAACCTCAAAATGAGGGGTACTTCAAGCCTCACTAAAAAAAAATTGAACTTTTATAAAACCTAAAAATAATCATTTTGCCCTCAAGCATGATTTCTTCAAAGGAGGGGTTGTAGAAGTCAAAATGATTTAATTGGAACCAAAATAAGTTCTACTTGCAATACTTTTATAAAATAACTATTTTACCCCTCCAAAAATATTTGAATGGTACTATTTTATAAAAAAAAAATAAAGCAAATAGGCTTAAAACATGTAGGAGAAAGTAACAGGGCCTAAAAAACTCACAAGACTTAACTTCGCAAAATGGCCCAAGCCCAATGGAAAAGCATCAAGTGGAAAGTCCAAAATATCCCAACCGAAGAAGATCCAACACCAACTAACCCTACACCTATCAACCCATAAAGCAACCCATAAACTGAAAAGCATCAAGTGGTTAAAACCGTCTAAAAAGGTTAAAGATATCAACCCATAAAGCAAAAAATGACAAAATCGTTAAACAAGAACAAAAACTGAAAAGCTCGAAATACCCCTGACCGAGAAAGATCTAAATCAAGCGACCCTACCCACTAGAAGGTTAAAGTGGTCTAAGAAAGGTTAAAGAGATCAACCCAAAGAACAGGAAAGAGGAAAAGCACCAAGCACGCCACCTTCCATGTGTTGGGCAGATGCCCCATTCCCATGTGCAATGCCCAACGCCCACGCATTGACATGCACCTACGTGTCTCACGCATCCTCCAACCTGTCTAACCCTCTTCTCATGTGTCACAAGTGTCCAGTTGCTCCTCCCAAGTGTGGATGGCTCTCAACAACTTTGTAGCATGATTGGTCTCTTGATGGATTGAATTTGGATCTGAATCAGACCTAGTAACCCAAGAAAGATCTAATTCAGTTTAGTGCCTATAAATAAGAGATTTTGGCCGGCAAAAAAGAAAGGCCTAGGAAAGAAAAGAGGCTAGCATAAGAAAGGAGAGAATCAGCCAAGGGAGAACCCAAGGAGGGAACATCGTTCAATAGAAGAAAGAGAGAGACCAAGAGAGAAGGTTTCTAGACACCTCTCCCCCTTTCAATTTGTCTCATTTTTATTGTAAGTTTAGGGATCTTGCATTAAATAATTGTATTTTAAGAAAAAACAACCATTTTTGTAGAATCTCATTGCAAAAGGAGAATCGCTCAAGTTTAGGGCCACGAAGGAGCGGGCTATAGGTGAGAAGAATGCATTAAACTTTACAAGTTTTTGTTGATTCTTTCCCAATACATCTATATCTTATTCTATGTTTATATGATATATCATCTCCTCTCTTATTTCTTTAGTGATTTGATTGTTTCTCACTCAACTCAAGAAGCCATAAGAGGGATGTAGTTGCCCGATTATATTCAATGACATGAGTATATAATAACTCTTATTATGGACTCATCACCCATAAGTTTATGTTGTCGAGGGTATTGGGCTATGATCACATATATTTTCCAAGTGAGGAGCCCTCTTAGAGAGGAAACCTGGGGATATCTATATGGATGAATTTCTCCCCGAATGAACATAAGTTATCAATGAAATTCTTTGAGTGATCACTAATCATTAACATTCTAATTGGATGCATTATTATCTCATATAAGAAAATTTCTATAAATTTCAGCATCCTATATGAACCTGTTGGGTTGTCGGATTTTTCTTGAATCCATTTCCAAGGGAATACTGTCAAAATTTGTTTTCTAAGTGTCATACATGAGAAAATATCTGCTAAAAGTTTCATAAATTTTGGACATGTATAAGGTTAATAAAAAAAACATCAAATATGAGACTCAATCCAGACCGAACCTACCTTTGACAAAATTCCAGTGACCCTCCTTAGGTAAATGTAATATAACTCGGTCTGTAGGTATTCAAATCCCTTAAGGATGGTGTCATCGAAAAGCTAACATCTATAGATTTGTAGAGTGATAAATTTCATAAAAATGTTAGAGATACATACCGATTTATAGGTACTTTATTTATACCCTAAGTTTCACTCACAAGCACTATCGAAATTCTAGACTAGCATTCAGTTGAAAACCTTTCTCTGATTTTTATCTGATCACCAAAGGATTAACAATATAAAAAATAATTGTCAATAAAACCTCACACCTAATGCTTGCTTGAATAAAATTTTCAAGATTTTTGGACTCTAAAATTTACCTTAATAAAATGTAAACTCTTTGAAACCGAATCGATTTTATTTTCACATAACCTAACATGGTTTTGCTAAAATGTGGTTTTGGAAAGGGGCTCCTTCGAATCGAGATTATTTTGAAAAAAAAATTCAACTTCAAAATAACTCCTACTAAATGTCCCGAATGACCCTTGTGCGCTAGTTCAAGAAGGCCAATGTCAATAAAAGCTTACTTTATCACATTCACCTAAGAAGTAAAAGTCATAGTCAAACCTTTGAGAGTTTAAGTAAACTTGCGGGTACGCTCACACATGTTTTTTGCAAGCAAAGTTTTTTGATTTTATGGGGACTTAAAATTTTGCTTGCCAAAACATGCATGACCATGCCAATAAGTTTACCCAAACTTGCATAAGAGATTAATCTTACTATTCGGTGATTGTGAGAAAATAAGTTCTTATCGACATAGAACTTCTTGAACCGACACTTAAGAGTCAACCTAGACGCTTAAGAAGAGTGATTTTGGAATCCAGAGTTTCTCAAAATAATTTTGACTTAAAACTACCTTTTCAAAAGGATATCAAATTCACTTGGCCAAACCAGATTTAGTTTGATGAAAAGAGAATTTTATTTTATTTTCTACCATGGGAGTTTGGATTTTTTAAAGGCCTTTAAGTGGATTCAAAAATCCCCAAAAAATTACCTAAGTGAGAAATAGGTATGAATTTTTATTGAAAATTTTTATTTATATTTTTGTGTCTTTCGATGATCAAATAAAAATTTGAGAAAAGCTTCTAACTGAATGTTATTATGAAATTTTAGATAGTATATGTGACTGAGATTATGGGTATGAGTCAAAATACTATTATCTTTGCAATAGCCTTCGATTTCTATAAAACTTATCAATTTATAAAGCTATGGAGGTTACTTTTTAGACGACACCATTCTTAAGTTAGTTGGATATCTACAGACCTAGTTATGATGATTTTACTGAACGTTTATTACGAGATTCTTGTCATAAATAAGTTTGGTTTTGGGTTAAGTTCGGTCCTTGCTGATGTTTTATCAACCTCACCCATGTCCAGAATTTGCAAGAATTTCACCAAGTATTGGCTGGTATGCATACCACTCACGAACAAATTTTTGGAGTATTTCGTTAAAAGATGGTGGCTAAAAAAGTTGGGGACCATATAGGGTTTGTGCAGTATGCTCAAATTTACAGAAATTTTCTTATAAAAAATAATGATGTATCCAGTTAAAATCTTAATGATTTAGTGATCATTCAAAGAATTTTGTTGAGGACTTATACTCATTCGGGGAGGAATTCATCTACATATAGATCCTCAGGATATCTCTCTCGAGGAGGATTGTTCTCTTGTAAAATATATGCGATCATAGACCAATCCCTTTCGTAATACAAACTTATGGGTGATTAATCCACCCTAAGAGTGATTATATACACATGACATCATATGTAAACATGACAACTATATCCCTCTTATCACTTCTTCAATTGAATTGAAAGCAATCAATATACCAAAGAAATGAGAGAAGGGATAATATAATAAATAAGCATACAATAGATGAGAACATATAAACATATAAGATATAGAGTATATTGGAGTAGAAGAAATAAAATCTTGTGAAAGTGGAGGATTGCTCTTACATATGACTCTTTCTTTTCTGTACTTTCGGATTGGGATGACGCTCCTTTGTAATGATATTCCATGAAATGACTACTATTCTTGAGCTTATAAAGGGCTGGAGATAATAACTCTAAGCTTACAATAAGAACAAACAAGAAAAAGAGGTAGAAGAGGATGGCTTTCTCTTAGGGTCTCTCTCTTTATCTCTCTTCTTTGGGATAGGAATGAGCTCTCCCACACATCCTCCTTGGCTGGGCTTATCACTATTGGGCTTTAATCTCCTTTCTTGGTCACCCACATCCTTCTTTTATAAGCATTTTATTGAATTAAATCCTTTCAATTATTGGATCTGATCCAAACCCAAATCCAATTCATCTTGAGGTATTCTCACGTGAGAAGGGTAATTGGACTCATGTGTCATATGTTGGGGATAGTTGTACATAGTTTTAGCATGTTTGGAGTAGGTTTGAGCATGTGAGAGGCATTTCGTATTTAAGACATGCAAGGGTGCGCTTGGGGAATTCCCACGCACTAGGGGGTCCCTCCAGGCACGTGATGGGCCTCGCACTTGTTGCTTGGTGATGCGTGGTATCTTGAGGGTAAAATGGTTATCTTTTTGAACCATTTGCTTTGCAACCCTATCTTTGAAAGAAATGCTTGAGGATAAAATGCTTTGTAACCCTTTCTTTGAAAGAAATACATTTGAAACAACGAAATTTCGCTAATACAGTCTTGAGGGTAAAATGAGTTTTTTTAGATTTTGTCAAAATTCGATTTCTTTGGTGGGGCTTGAAGTAACCCTCATTTTAAGGTTTTCACAAAATTTTTGGTTGAAAATGAGCTTGCTTAAGGTATCTTTGTTGACAAAAACCTTAAAAGAGGAACGACCACAATTTTACTTGTCAAGGGAAGCTTTTGAAAAAAACAGAAAAAATTGTATAAAAATTTTAGATGTTTACACCCCATAGTTGAAGAACGAATCAAGCAAGAAGTGCTCATTTTATCTGACTCACAAAATCCGTGCATCATTCCTTATTCATCCCATGGTGTTGATGAGGGTAAAGATATGGCATTACCTCCATATGATCTAAAAATATTTATCAAAACATCCAATCAACATGTCTATTTTAAAGTTGATCAAAATCTCACCTAAACATTAGATGAAATTCTAGAGAAAACAAAAGTTAGTACATCTATAACTCTCGAGTCATTATCCTTCTTGGTCTTACACATTCTCACTCAACCTCAAATCGTCTTTTCGAAAGATAAGTTAAGTAGGCCGATAGCAACCCACAACCTTGCCTTGCATATAGAGGTGATTTTGAATCACCATTCGTGAGAAAGTGTTTGGTCGATAGTGGAGGGGGTCTAAACATCTTCCCCTTGCATATAACCCTCTAAGTTAGAGTTTCAATAGAAAGGCTCGAACCAAGTGCAATTGTCATCAGGAGTATGGCAATAATTTCTTCTATTCCCAAGGATCGATCGAACTTCCCATAAATTGATCCAATCCAACATGCAGGATTGTTTCATGTCTTAGACATCAACCCTTATTGCAACTTGTTACTAGAAGGGCCTTCGATACACTCCCTTAAGGTTGGTCTCTCAGCCTTCAATCAATATGTTAAGATCCCTTAAGAAGTCAAGGTTATACTAGTGCCCGGAGAGAGTGACTCGAACCTCAAAGGAGTCCAAAACTCACCATGCATCATGAGTGGACCATCTCAACACCCAATTTGCAAGAAAAGGAAAGTCGTCATGGGTCGATCCCTAATGGGTTGTTCCTCTTCTCCAACATTCATGTCCTATGCTACTCCCAAAGACCTAGGGTGTATAGCACGTCCCATTCCATAGATGATAGCATATTTCAAAATCATCATCTCTATTCTATTAAAACTAAATATGGGCTATACACCTTACCAAGGTTTAGGTATCAAGGGCCAACGACATTTGGAACCCCTTGTTTCATCATCAAATCAAGTTATGCTTTGACCCATTGAAACTTCCCAAAACCCCACCCAAAACCTAAGGTGTTTTTCATGGTTTCAAGGTAACCTAGGGACCACTAAAACCAAAACCTATGATTTAGATCTCCTCTTCAGAACCTAACTCATAGTGTTTTCATCATAGGCGTGATGGAAAACACCTTTTCCTCTATCAAAAATCCAAAAAATATATATTTTGAAAAAGCTTCAAAAATTAAAAAAAATGAAAAAACATGAAAAACATGAAAACAATGCAAAATTCAAAAATCATAAAAAGAAAGTGTTTTATATTTCTTTGCCAAAAGTTTATCTTGAAAATACCAAAAATACTAGAAGAACAAAGAAAACGATAAAAATTTCATAAAAAACTTGTTTTGAAGTTATATGTCATCCCAAAATATGATTTTACCAAACCTTTGTACATCCTCAACCCAAAATCGTATTCTTATGAAGGATCATAATCTTCTTTTTCAAAAAATTCTTTCATAAAAGCTAAATCATTTAAGATAGAACAATGCAACGAGTAAGATCCCTCATGAAAGAGGATAATCAAACTATTAAGCTCCGTGAGTTCAATAAAATTCTTGACTTGAAAAGCCTTCAAGTTTTGTAGAAGGGGACTTTTAGAAGTCAACTTAAGAACAAAGTCTAATCCTAAGTGTGTCAATATAGAAACTTTATTACATAAACTCGAAAGAGCATCCTTCATAGAGTTCCTTAAATCATACATTGATATTTTTGCATGGACCTATGAGGATATACCTAAATTAGACCCTAAAGTTGTAGAACATCATGTACATTTAGAGCCCAGTGTTAAGCCTATAAAGCAAAAACTTAAAAAAAATCATCCCGATATCCACCTCCAAGTTAAAAAGGGTTTAGAGGATCCTTTAAAGGTTAGTTTTATAAAACCTATTGCTTACTCTGATTGAGTTTTAAATATAGTTGTTGTTCGAAAGTCAAATAGAAAAATTAGGATTTATATTGATTTCAAAAACTTGAATAAAGTGACTACAAAATATAATTTTCTTTTACCTAATGTTGATTTGATTGTTAACAGTATAATTAATCATGAAATGTTCTCTTTATAGATGGTTATTCGGGTTACAATCAAATCAAATTATCTGCAAACGATCAACACAAAATCGCTTTTACCACACCTTAGGACACATAATGTTACAACATCATGCCTTTTGGTTTAAAAGATACCGGTGCACTTATCAAAGTACCATGATAACTATTTTTCATAACCAAATCCATAAGCTTTTGGAAGTATATGTGGATGATCTTTTGGTGAAATAAAAAACCCATTCATCTCATATAGAATGTTTGCAAAAAGTTTTTGAAAGAATTAGGTTTTACAATGTGAAATCAAACCCTCAAAAGTGTGTTTCAGAGTGGAGTCGAGAAAACTTTTAGGGTTTATAGTTAGCCAAAGGGACATAGAGGTCAACCCTTCCATGTATTGAGTTATCATAGACATGCCTCCACCTTCCAATCTAACTCAAATTAGAAGCCTTTAGAGTCGTCTCCAAGCCATTAAACGATTCATTTCTAATTTGGTAACACGATACCAACCCTTGAACAATCTTTTGAGAAAAGGGTCAAATTCTCTTGGGATTTTAAGTGTCAAGAGGCTTTTGAAAGATTGAAACCTATCTGATAAATCTTTCAATTTTGAAATCTCTAAAATTAGGAAAACCTTTGCTTTTATGTCTTTCTGTACATGAAAAAGCATTGGGACTTTATAGCGCAATATGAGGATGATAGCCTTAAGGAGTATGCTATTTTCTATATTTCAAAAACTCTTTTATGATATGGGATAAATTATCAAGCTATGGAGAAGACATGCTTAGCCTTGGTGTGGGCATGTCAAAAATTTAGACATTATTTTTTCAATCATGAGATTTGGATAGTGTCTAAAATCGACTACATTAAGATTTGGTAAATGATAACTTTTTTTAATGGAGTACAATTTGAAGTTTCATCATCAAGCTTCCATTAAGGGCCAAGTCCTAGTCGACCATGTGGCCCACCTACCCCTTGAAGATACATATCCCACGATGAAATATCCAGTGAGGATATACTTACAAGTAATTAGAACTATCATGTATTGGCAAATTGTTACAATGAGAATCAAGTATAAAAAATATATTTTGATGGGACAAGAAATAGACAAGGGGCAAGGGTCATCGACATCATCATCATATAACAGAAAATGAAGAAACCCTAATGTCTTTTTGCTTAGAGTTTCCTTGTTCGAAAATGTGGTAGAGTATGAGGCACTGATAACCTAAAAACTTTGCAAAAACTAGGGGCATCATGTGTTGAAATCTTTGGAGATTCCATGCTTATTATAAATCAAGTTTCAAAAAATTAGAAGTCAAAAATGAAAGGTTGATTCCATACTACAAGTTGGCCACCAAGTTGGTTGACTCGTTCAAATCGTGTATACTCACACACATTGGTAGAGAAGACAACATGATGGCAGATTATCTCTATTCTTTGGGATCCTCCTTGAGGATTGACCCTAATCTCAACACCCGATCCATTGAGGTTTGCATGTATCCATTCCATCAATCCAAAATTTTGAGATTTATAAAAGTAATCAAAATCAAGAAAAAAACCTTGGATTCATGATATTAAAAACATTTTAGAAAATAGAGGATTTCATGAGTTTGCCTCTTCCAAAGACAAAGCTTCTATTAGAAAATTTCAATACGATATGCCATCTTGGCAGAATTTTGTACAAAAAGAGTTTTTCGGGCATCTTGTTAAGATGTGTCGACCACAGTAAGGCTAAAACCATCATGCATGAGTTTCACAATGGAGAATGTTGAGGCATGTCAATTAAGGTATGTTGGCTATGAAAAGACTTAGAGTGGGTTACTTTTGGTCTACCTTCAAATAAGATTGTCATGATCATATGAAAAATCTCAACAATGTTAAGTGTAGGAGCATATTCACATTCTATCATATTCACTACATTCCATTACTAGTCCATGGTCATTCACCATGTGGGCATTTGACATCATAGGGTCAATTTCCTCGATAACATCCAATAAACGCAAGTTCATCCTAGGAGCTACCGAGTATTTTTCTAAATGGGTTGAAGTTACAGGCAAACGTCCAAGGACATCATGTAGTGGCATTCGTTAAGAAAAATATGTTGACTAGGTTTGAAGTCCCAAGGAATTGTTAGATAATGACACTCTCCATTCAAAAATAAGAAAGTGGAAAGGTTGAGTAAAACTTATGGTATCACACAATACTTCTCATCACCATGCTACCCTCAAGGCAATAGCCAAGCCGAAGCCACAAATAAGACCCTCATAAGCATCATTGAGAAAACCTTAGAAAATGGGTGGACATAGAATGAGAAGTTGGATAAGGCATCATGAGCCTACATAACTTCTATACGTACTCCAACAAATGCCATAGGCCAAAATAGCATATGAAGTTTAGTTATATCCAAATTGTGATTTTGTATTAAACTTTTGAAATTATAATGGAGGTTCTTAGGAATTAACATATCTTATAAAAACTATGACAAATTGATCTTTAGCTTAGTTCTATGATAGACACTCTTATACCTAGAGATCATAGTTTCAAGTGTTCACATGTTGGTTTCTAGATTTAATGCGAATTTCCAAATAATATTGAATAAAATACAATTTATGTAATAAAATATTATTAAAACCCCATTTTCCCATATTATTAAAAATATTAGATCACATTACTGATAAAATTAATATTATAAGAAAATAATTTCATAATTAATATATAGCATTTATTCAAATAGTATTTTTATAATGACTATTACAGTTAATATCAATTTCAATTCTGTAATTAATATTTAACTAAATTTATTAATATAAATCAATACTTAATGAAAATAAATAACATAATCAAATTAAAAGTTATTAACTTTATAGCCCAATCACATCATCACAAATGGCATTCTCCCTTTATTCTTTCATCAGAAAATCAAAAGAAACTAATGCCACTTTCTAATTTTTGACAAGATTGATGCATTTTTGAAACGACACGTTCCAAGACCTAACCACATGAAACCGAAGCCACTCTCGACCATACCACATGGTACTTATCTGAAGTTTCTCCTTATACATTTCTATAACTTCCAAAATCACCGTCTATGTAATGACTCGTAAAACATAAATAGCTAATTGATTAGAACTCTATGTATCAGCAGTCTAAGAAACCCTACCACCGTATTTAATATAATATTTTTTTTTGCATAGCAAATATATCCTCAGCATTCATTCACCATAGTATTGATATAGTTCATATTTATATGTTCAGTATACAAGTGATTTAACGACTCATGCTCTATAATACTAAATGAATATTTATAAACAAAAATTATTTTAGCAAAAATAGCTCTAATTACCTTTATCATATTTTATATGGTGTGATGATATCTAGTTGTAGTACATTTCCTTTGATAACAGGTTGTCAATGAATATTATGTGTTCAATGTTGTCCAGTTGGAACAAGAGATGAAGTTGAGAGGAATTCCACCTCTCTCGACATTGAAGTTACGAAACTTGCACTTGAAACAATAGTCCATACATTCGCTTTTACTGGGTTTGAATACGGTCCTAGCTTTGAATGTGGCAATACTGTAGCATGGTGATGCCTTTCCTTTTTTTCGTGGTTATCATTAGCTTCTCCTTTGTCTATACGTCCTGCATAGTGTTCATGGACCCGCAGGAACCGAACCAAACCGCTAGAACCGATCTAAACCGGCAGTTTGGTTCGGTTTTAGATACCCAACGGTTTGATTTGGTTCAGTTCTAATAGAAAAAATTATCAACGGTTTGGTTTACAGTTCTAGTACTGAAACCAAACAGTAAGAACCGAGCCGAACCATGAAAAGTGAACCTAATCCAACCAAGTATAAGATGGCTGAGTTTAATACCATATCGGCCACGAATGAGATGAAGGTTGAGTTGAGTACTATAAAATCATTGTAAGGCACCGAATAAGACATACTTTTTGTAGCCTTTTGGCTGAGATCAAGTATAATATTTTTTCTTATGGGTTTAATATCTATTAGTTGGTCATTAACTACATGATATTAAATTAAAAAATGTATTGTCCTTTTCTTGTATTACAAAAAGAATAGTGGTTCAGAACTGAAACAAACCAGAACTGTCGATTCGGTTCTGATCATGCCACGGCTCGGTTCAGTTTTAATCATGCCATGGTTTGGTTCGGTTCTCAAAATACCAAGAACCGCTAGTAGCGGTTTGGTTCAAAGTTGATGCTAGAACTGAACTAAACGGAACCGAGAACACCCCTAGTCCTGAGTCCTGCGTCCATGCGTCCATATAGGGTGGTGGGAGGATAGACAACTTCTCTTGTTTGATTTACGATGGTTTCTACAATGGTGTCATCAGCAGGACGTTCATAACCACTTTCTAGGCCTACACACAAAATCAAGATGTAAAACACATAGAGTTGCAAAACTTGCCTAATGATATATATAGATATATATATATATGGAAATTTCTCTCTCATATATTTTCTTTTATAAGATTTATAAAACCAGTTATTTACTGGGGTATAAGCACACCTGAGGAGGTGACAAAGTATCCAATGTTCTACTGTCGACCAATTGGTTTGCCTCTACATTAAACTAGATATTCAAAATAGAAAGGATGAATAAAAGGGTAATTTATTTTCAGGACATGCAGGTCATCAATGTGATCCCTATTAGGTGCTTCTTTAATTGGCAACCATTTCTTATTTACTTGGTCGATCGAATCCACACAACCTTTTCACAAAAATATTTTCTATGTAACTATTGAATGACAATGACAGAGAGGAAAAGGAGCAAAATAATTGTCTGTACTTGTCATCCGGGCATCTCAATGGCTGATTTCGTTATAGACAGCCCTTGTGATGTTTCAGTGCAAACCATGAATCTGCAAATTAAGGCAATTGAACTAAATAAGGTTCCCGTAACCGTGACATATTACCACATTTAGGCATGTCTTCCAAACCACCTGTTCTGGTTTTCTCGAAATCTTGAACCATAATCAAGCCAGCATAGGGCTTGTTTTGAGAACCTACTTCTTGTATGAATCTGGAACCGTTTGGAACTAATAAATAAACTTTTAAACTTTAATTTAAAACAAATATAATATATTATCTATAATAATAACAAAATATCAGAAAGAATTGATGCTTCTACTACAATTCGAACTCCCAACCTCTTTAGAAGATGAGAAGAGCGGTACTGCTGACAAGAGACCCAATTCGTGACAATAAGCCTTCAAATAGTTTATTTAAGCCTTAATAAGGTTTTTCTTTTAAAAACAAGCGTGATACATCTCTCAAGAGAAACTCCTCACCAGTAGAGCAGATGAGAGAAACACATATCGTTAGACTGAACATGGATTTGTGATATACAACTTCAAAACAAATATATAAACATTAATTCACGGTTTGAAACTGACGGTTCCGGTTTCAGTTTTAAGCCGGTTTTCTAAAATATCAAACCATAACTGAACCGGGGGGTCCCCGGTTACGATTACAGTTCCGAGACCAGTTCGATAAGGGCAGTCCTACAGCCGGTTCGGTTTCAATTCAAACCGCTGAGCCAGTTCCGAAAGGGTCATGTCTAGGTGACGGAATCCTTTCAAATATGTGCCGATGACTGCACGGCTCCAATTATTACTTATCACTACTTATACATTCGAAGGCCAAAGCATAAAACTTCCATAATAGAATCCTCAAATGCTTATGAATAGACATCATTACACCTATAATAATTGAATTTGGATTAGGGACATCAAGTTTTAAGGAGCACCAGTGATTTGCTGAAGCGTTCTGTTTATCTTATAGACTTTTATGGAGACAAAAATGTGCCTATGGTCAGAGAGCCATTTATCTCGATGTTGATTTAAGGATCGGCGGTTCTACAGTTCCAAAGGCTTAGACTAAAAACGATATTTGTTTATGATACATTTGAATATTTTTTTATTCATGGAAACATGAGAACAACAATCTTATAGTGATCTTGTCAGTGGCATAAATATTGATTTCAAGGTTAGTTGTTCTATGGTCTGGCTATGTCAAATGGCTTAGACTTTAAAGAAGATTTTCAAATTATGGAGGACACTAGCCTTTGATGAATCTCCACATATTCTTTTAAGTAAAACTTGAGAACAATTACTGCTTTATTCATTTCGAAATAAAACTCTCATACTTTAATGTATGAAAACATCTATATTTATATCTTAAAAAGTTTCTCATTTTCTTCGCTGAAGAATAAAACTCTTTTTTTGATAATGAATTTATAGAGAATAAAATTAAAACATTTTATTAAAAGAATATTGACCGCATGTGTACGTATAGACATGACCGGTTCTGGAAATCCGATTACCTCAGAACCTGGAACCATAACCAAACTGCGCCACTCATTCTTTGTCTCATATATATAATATTAATACATATATTTTATGTATTACATAATGTATTATAAGAATTCACGGTTGACATGGTTATTTAATGTCAGCTGGCTTAGGAGGGTGTGTGCCAATGGGCACTCGCCATTTTAGATTCTAATTTTTTAAAATGGTGAAGTAATAATATATATTGGCATATATTATATATTTATATACTATCCGAATACAGACTACGAACTATAGCATCGATTTCAATTTTTTTTGAAATGCAAGATAATATGTCCTTTGAGAGTCAAACTCTCCTATACCCTTTGTGATAAAAGTTTTTGGAAAAAATATTTAATGCTTCTTTTTTTCTAAAATACAAGGGTAATACAAGTACTCTAGGAGTCAAACTCCCCACTAGCTACAATGGTAGAGAGCAGTATGTCATTGAGCATGGTATGTTTGTGATATGGGATTTTAAAAACAAAAACTAAAACTAAGCCTTTTCCATACTAGATGGAGTGGGCTACAGGAATTCTTTGTTTCCACATAGCCCTATCATAATTTGTAGAATCCATGATAAATAAGTCCGACAAAATTTTATGCTGGTTATCGGAAGCCTAATGAAATCCTCCTCCCTTATTCAAGCTTGGGACCGACCATGCAAGGGTGATCTATTAAATGAGTAGAGTTATATGGGATTTTAAAAAGAATATTTAAAATATAGTGATGGTTTGAACACACTCTTTTGTGAATTTAAATAAAAAATAAGATGGAGTGGTGTAGTTTGGAACAGTCCAGGGTGGTTTGAACCTGTATCAAATCAGCGGTTCCAAGACCGGTTCTGGTTCCGGTCTTGATATGGTTTTTGAAAAGGTGGAACCATACTGAACTAAGGACCGCCCGGTTATGATTATAGTTCTGGGTGGCTTCCATCTGTTCCGGATAAAGCCGGTTCAGTTTTAGTTTAAATTGGAAGGCTAGTTACAAACCGACCATGTCCATGTATGTATTTGTCATCTTGTAGTGTCAGTCACAATTAGAAAAGGATCCGTTTCCCTTCATCTTATGAAGCATGAGTCGTAGGACTTTGTAGGTAGTGAAATAAATTTCCCGGAGAGTGACAAATTCAAATGCACTACAAAAAATATTTAATCTGATAGGTATCTATCTTTTTGAGTTAGGGCATTTGTTAATATTCCGAAATTGTTCCCTTACATGAATTATAAGTGCATTCTTCTCAGTATAGTTGGTATAATAAATATTAATGGACCAAAGTTTTGCGTCGCTGTGTATGCATTTTGTTATGCCTCGGTCACCTGTCTGTTTCCTGCATTCTGCCATTCTTGGTGGCAGTTAATTCAATTATGCATCTCTTGACTTGATTATACTAATTCTTGCCCTTTCCTTTTGAACTTTCAGTTGGACACTAAACAATAGATTCATCCCTTTGTAGTAGCTAGGCACTTTGACTTCTTCCTTTGGGGAGCTTTAAATGAAATCAGCACAAGCCATGAAATGTGGGTTTACTTGACCCAGCACAGTGACATCAATGGTTGGTCTTGGCCCAGTTCTAGCAATGACGTGAAAAGTCGTTTCACAGTAAAAGAATTAAGAGCCGTAGTGGGAGAGGATCAGGTTCAAGGGACCTTGGAGAAAAGATGGTGTCATCTGGCATACACATACGGACATGCTTGTGGGCAGCCAAAATCTTAATGGATCCTCATGGCGGGACATATAAATGGATTGATTTCGTCATGTTGGAATGGGTTAATGATGTAGTTTCCGTGTGTAAGCAGTTTCACTAATCGAATCTGGAGTTGGGTTGGACCCAGATATATCTGATCCTTTGAAATCTCTAGGCCAGGATCCTAATTGTCCAAGAAAAGCAGTTGGATTACTCAGATTTGTTATATGATGGCAGGCATCATATCGCGGATTACAGAAACCTGCCCTGAACTCATTATCTCCTACCATGACTTGCGCGACATGACAGTAGGAACTCCCAAAAATATTACTTCAAACCAGATCTTCTTTAGAGGCCCCTTTTCTACAAGAGTTTATATTTCTAAAGATGTTGATTTCTTGATAGAAAGAGCTGTTAGACTTCTAGACCATCCATCCTAATCCAAACCGTTGAATTAGAAATGTGGATGGTTTTGATTCAAAAAGCAATAAAAGTTGTTATACTCAACTTTCACTTTTTGTTTTTTTGATGTATTCCACCCATCTCTTGTGTCAAACAGGTTATGGAAATAAATAAGCTTGTGTAACGTCAAGCAATACTTGATAATGCTTTTCTTGAATGCACGAATGTACCGATCTTCTTCGAGTATGACAACCAAACAAACAATATAAAAGAAAGCCAACTTCCCGCATATAAATTCAAGTGGGCGTCTTTGAAGGGGCTTCACGAAAATGTACACCTCGTGCAGATACTTGTTTGAACTAAAGTATAAATCTGAACTGACGTAATTTTGTGTGCGTTGATACGAGGAGACAAACCTTAAAACTTCTCCTCAACTTGAGCAGAGAGATGAGGATGTAATGAGAGAAGAGAGAGAGAGAGAGAGAGAGACCATATTTATTATTGCATGCAACAACCTTTACAACAATATGGAGTAGGTATAAATAAAGAAAGGAAAATGAAGCTCGTTTAAGAAACGAGATACGATGCACCTGAATTCATTACTTCTCACTTAACAAGCAAGTTGAAGGTGATGAGTTTGATAACCAGTGGCATGCATCTGACCTAGGCATCCACATTGCACAAAAAGCTTATAATCATTAGAGTAACTCCACCCATGATGTATGGTATTTGGTAACCGATTTTAAGCCTAAATAGAAGAGGCTGCTTTAGTTGTGCTAGGTAGGGGTGAGCATATGTCGGTTCAGTTCAATGGTCAAAATGAATGGAATAAACTGAAACTGAATTCCAATAAATGTGATAACTGAAACCAGACATATACTTAGATAATCTCATTGATCCGAACTGAAAATTTTTGGTTTGGTTTGATTGATTAGTTAACCAATTTATGAACTGGGTTTCGTTTGGAATCAAATATCGTTCAAAATTTCTGATCATAAACTACTTTCTGTATAAAAATTATATGTAGTTAATTACAACAATTTCTCAGCAAACTAATAACACCGTTGTGGTTGGTGTAGGCTTATTGTCTAACCGAAATAAAATATCATTATAATTTCAATCACAATAAGAATATTCATGTCATGTATGAAGTTTGCTGTTTCCAGCAAATTTTTAGAAAACCAACAAGAGCGTTGTGCTCAAAACGTTGTCGAAGAAATGAAATCGACTCTAATTTGAATCTGAGATGTGTATTATATTAGCTGTACTCTAGGACACAATTTACAGCCCCTACATCTAGTGAGGTACGTAAGTTTAAGTTGGTTGACTTACATGGCATCACAAATGTCTTCAAAAGAAATGATATTGGACATTCAAGTAATTTTGGGTAAACCAAACTTCCGTCAATCATTAAATTTTGACACTACGTGATCATCAAAATTAAGCTAGTTTAATATTGAAAACTCAAGAAATGGCTGTGAATTGAAATAAGATATGAAACCTTACATAATTTGTTGCAACTAAATTGTACAGGTAGCGCCCTTCTTGTAAAAAGGGTAATAATGTATGCAAAAGAGCAAGTCATGGAAAACAATACAACAATAACAACTAAGCCTTTTCCCATACTAGATGGGGTCGGCTACATGGATTCTTTGTTTCCATAGATTCCTATGTGTATCATGTTAGCAGTTAACTCACAATAAGCTAGATCATTCTTTATTGTTTCTTTCCAATACTTTTGTGGTCGTCTTCTACCCCTTTTAATACTTTTCAAATTTAGTTTTTCATACCTTCTTACAGGTTCTTCTTTTGATCTTCTTTCTATATGTCCAAACCATCTTAAACGATATTCTCTCATTTTATCTTCTACTGGTGTCACTCCTAATTTGTTTCTAATAACCTCATTATGTATACGATCTTTTCTTGTATGACCACTCATCCATCTCAACATCTTCATTTCTATCACACATCTTTTGTACATGTTGAGGATTAACTGCCCAACACTCAGAACCATAAAACATGGCAGGCCTAATTGTTGCTTTATAATATTTACCTTTTAACTTTAATGGTACCTTCTTATCACAAAGAATACGTAATGCTCCTCAATATTTTAACCAACCAGTGTTAATTCTATGCGTAATATCTCCATCAATTCTTCCATCACTTTGAAAAATTTACCTAGGTATTTAAAACTTTCCTTTTAGGGGATGCAATGTGTGCCAATTTTAATTTCTATGTCCTCTGAAGTGACCAAATGATCAAACTTCCATTCCATATATTCTGTCTTTGTTCTACTAAGTTGGAGGCCTTTGCTTTCTAATGTTTCTCTCCACAATTATAATTTTCTATTAACTTTTTCCTTAGACTCCACTAACACAATATCATCTGGAAATAACATACACCAAGGTACTTTATCTTGAATATGTTTTGTTAACTCATCAATCACTATTAGAAATAAGTATGGACTTAAAGTTGATCCTTGATATAACCCAATATTAACTTCAAAGAAGTCTATCATTCCTTCATGAGTCCTCACACATGTTTTTGTACCATCGTACATGTCTCTTATAAGGTTAATGTATATCAATGGGATACCTCTTTTTTCTAAAGTTTTCCAAAGAACCTCCCTCGGTACCCTATCATAAGCTTTTTCTAGATCAATAAATATCATGTGAAGGTCTTTCTTTTTTGTTCTAAAATATTTCATAGGACATCTCAAAAGGTGAATCACTTCAACAGTAGATTTGACTGACATGAATCCAAATTGGTTCCCTGTTGTACTTGATACTTGTCTTAACCTATGTTCGATAATTTTTTTCCACAATTTCATAGTATGGCTCATTAACTTGAAACCTCGATAATTCGCACAATTCTGAATGTCTCCCTTGTTCTTATATATGGGTATAAGTGTACTCGCTCTCCATTCCTTAGGCATCTTTTTGTTTCTCCATATTTCATTAAATAGTCTTATGAGCCAAGTGATTCTTATTTCTCCTACTATTTTCCAAACTTCTATAGGAATATATTTTGGTCCTACCGATTTACCACCCTTCATATGTTTAAGAGCCTCTTTGACTTCATTCTTTTGAATATGTCGGTAGAAATTGTGGTTTATATACTTTTCTGATTTAGCTAACTCTCATAAGCTAATACTAACATATTTATTTTCGCATCGAAACCTTTAGGAGCCATAGGGTTACCCATGAAAATAAGGGGCATAACCCACGTAGGGGTGTTCCATGTCTTAGACATACACCCCCACTACAACCTACTTCTGGGAAGACCCTTTATACACAGCCTTCGGACTATACCATCTACCTTCCATAGGTGTGTAAAAATCCCCCACGAGAACCAAATCATGGTAATTCTGGGCGAAAGCCATCCACAGCTAAGGGGAGTTCAAAACTTCTCTTGCTTGTCAAGACAAAAAGCCTACGGGACCAACCCCATGGAATCCATGGACGAATCATACGAATTCGTCCCCTAAAACCCTAGGACAGTTGTGTACGTCAAGGGGCAGCCCAAAGCTGGCCCACCAAAAGTCATGACTATCCTAGGCAAATCCAAACTCTCGATATTTCCAAAAACCCTAAACAAGAAACCCTTTGAGCATGCCATGGATGACAGCAAGTTCCAAGGTCATCCTTTGTACAAAGAGTTTTCTAAAATAAGAAAACCTTAGAACATGCTGCTCAACATGGGCTACATTCCCTACCAGAGTTTAGGGAACAAAAATAGAGGTCATCTAGAGCCTATTTTCCCAAATCCAAAACCGAATAGGTATGGGATAGGCTATATTCTCACCATACCCCCGGAACCACCACCTATGACCACTTGGGTCAAGGGTGCCTTGGAACCTGCTAAAACCGAGACCTATGGCTTAGATCTCTTATTTAGAGACTAATTCATTGTGTTTTCTTTGTAGGTGTGATGGAAGACCACTCTTTAACCAAAAAGCCAAAAAAATTATAAATCTTCAAAAACCCAAAAACATTGAAAAAGTGTGAAAAAGCCAAAAAAAGTGTAATTTTCATTTCTCCAAATATCTTGTCTTTGCAAAAAACCAAAAAAAATGAAAAACCAGAAAATACCAAAAACAAAATCGTGTACATACTAGCTCCTAGTAGAAATTTGGAAAAAGCCAAGAAATTTGAAGGAAAAGTTGTCTTCATAAAAGGACCAGAATCTTCAAAACTTGCAGAAATTCCAAAAGCTTATAAAAATAGTTTTTTCATCTATTTCTTATATCATCATTTGTCACTAAAAAATTTTCATCCTCATCCTTGATGCATCTGACATAATTAAGATCTTTAGTTTTCTTATCTCTAGCCGTAGCTATCTTAAAAATATCTCTTTCTCCCTCTTTTGAGTTGAGTTTTTTATATAAATCCTCCCAAATTTTAGTTTTTGCTTCATCGACGGCTTTTTTCGCTTTCTTCTTTGCTTTCTTCTAAACCTCTAAAGTTTCACTAGTTTTCTTAGCGTAATGTAATTTGTAACATGCCCTCTTTGCCTTTTTTATTTTGCGCTACTTCACTTCACCACCAAGCTTCTTTTTGTGTCGGTACACCTCCATATTGTTCCACATATCACAGGGTATATCAACATAATTCCAAACATTTTCTTGAAGGACTTTCCGTTTAAATATATCTTTTTTCTTGCTTTTGAGGTTCCACCATTTAGTCTGAATAGCTCGATGCACTATCAAATGCCATAGCAAAATTTAAAATCTCCCTACCTTCCTCATTTATATCCCCAAAACTGAAGTTTTCATGAATACCTTGATATCCTAATGCCTCTTTACCGACATGTCAATTTAAGTCAACTCCTAAACAAATCATCTCCCTTTGTGAAATCTTTTGAATCACCTTATCTAACTTTTTCCAAAAAGTTGTCTTTATACTATCTTCTAGTCCTACTTGGGGTGTGTAAGCACAAACTATATTCAAAACCTCTGCTCCTAACACTAATTTCAACGTTATGATTCGGTCACCATATTGTTGTATGTCTCCTACACTATCCTTTAAATCTTTATTTATGATAATACTAACTTCATTTTGAGCTTTTCTTTATCTGAGTACCATAATTTAAAACTTGTATCCTCTATCTCTTTTGCTTTTTCTGCAACCCATTTTGTCTCTTGTAAACACAAAATATGAATCTTTCTCCGAATCATAGTATCTACCACTTCCATTAGCTTACTAGATAAAACAATATGCATTTAAATATTATTCCAGAAAAGCTTGTTCATTTGATTACAATTTTAATCAATAAAAATGAGTATGTGAGTCAT
This sequence comes from Brasenia schreberi, assembly GCA_036023115.1. NCBI lineage: Eukaryota > Viridiplantae > Streptophyta > Magnoliopsida > Nymphaeales > Cabombaceae > Brasenia > Brasenia schreberi. Next base: position 35,489,988 of record JAYKKT010000092.1, on the reverse strand, counting down.
CCTAGACTTCGCGTGAACGTCTTCTTGTCATGTCGAATAAGAGTTGACTCCTCTGGCACTCAGGTGTCTCCAAGATAATCTCCGTTCTTGCTTCGCGAACTAATGGCTGAGACTTGCTTAGTGATCTCCTCCTTAGTAGGTGGCCTGCTCCAAGGTATGCAAGTGCTCCAAAGGGAAGACCTCAGCTCATCATGCTCCTCCGGTACACAAGAAAAAGGCTTGCAAATAAGAGGAAAACTTTTAGTGTGTTGGTTTTTGTTGAATGACATTAAAGAATTGAAATAAACTATTGCACGTTTGAACTCTAGATGCAAATCAACTCTTATGATGCAGGTCATGAAGGAAGCAAAGTGGTCTCATCAAGCATGTACAACAACAAAGATTGTCTCAGCATGAACCAAATGCACACCAGCATGAACTCTAATCAGCATACAACCAATAAAGCATGGAGTTTATCAATCAAATTATCAACAATAACATGGACCAAATCATGGAAATATCATAACTAATAAAGGAGGAGGGTTGCATTAGGCCTGTATAAAACTTGCCGGATTTATCTACCATGGATTTTGAACATTATAAGCATTGTGTTGGAGTGTTCCCTCTTAGCGACATACTATAAAGCTCAAATACAGTTAAGAGTAAGCAAAGTCTTTTATATCTTCATTAAAATGCAGTGAATCAATTGTAGAGAAGGTTCTCACATCATGGATGTGTGGGTAAAGAAGTTAGTGTCTCTATATTACCGCTCGAATGTAGTGAACAAATTACAAAGAGGATCTTTACATTTTCAGCATAGATAGATGCAGGGGTTAAGGAAGCTAGTATTAAATAATAATATTCATATTGGAGGTGATAAATACTATGATTAGGAGAAAGATTCACATTCTATATTTACAAGAATAAAATATATTGAAGAAAAAACAAAAAAGATTGAGAACACAAGTTTTAAATTATAATATTCAAGAAAAGAAAAAGCTTAAAATAGATTTGGTATTATTGTAAATAAAGATTTAAAGATAGTGTAATAGATATACAATGACATGGTAATTGAATTATGATCGAAAAACTAGTATTAGAAATAGAGGTTTTAAATATAGTTTGTACTTATGTACCCCAGGTAGGACTAGAAGATAACATAAAAAAAGGTATTTTGAGAAGAGTTAGATAAGGTAATTTAAAAGATTCAATAAAGAGAGATGATTTGTTTAGGAAGAGATCTAAATAGATATGTCGTTAAAGAGGCATTAGGATGTCCATGCATTCATAACAACTATGAGTTTAGAGATTTAAATGAGAAATATAAGAAATTTGGAATTTTGCTATGGCATATAATCTCTCTTTACCCAATATAATTTCCACAAAATGGGATAAACATTTAATTATTTATAAGAGTGGTTTGTTACAAATTGATTATTACAATGGACCCCATCTAATGTATTGATTTTACCACAATTTTGGTGAGAATTTCAGTACATTAGGTGTCCTTTCTCACTAAGACAATCATGTGATTCAGTATCTCATTATGGAAATTCAGGTTCTATTATATTTTATTTAGAATAATCATAAGAAATTTCAAATGCATATAAAAGCAAGTTTTCAATGGACAACTCCTAGTCAAATTCAACTTCTCATATTTCAAAATGCAGGTTTTATGTCATACGATATTCCTTTTTCTCTCTTATGCATGACACTTTCAAAAATTTTAAAGGACCCTCTGAACTCTTTTAAAGTTTATCAAAGGCTCCATGTTATAAGTAATTTACACAAAACATGTATGATTCCAATTACAAAAATTGAGGTGCTTACAAATGATTGCATTTGGCATCAATCAAATGACCATGATCACAAATGAAGTCATCAAGAGTAGATCTAAATATATACCTGAATTGTCCTTGCTCCTTTCACCTTTAATGGAGACCTGATCTTTCTCTAAATGTTGAGAGAGGCTCCCTATCATGACGTAGCTTGGGGGACCTAGAAAACAAAACAAACACCCTTTGATGATCAAGTGGAAGCATCGTGGAGTAAGGCCTAAACACATGCAATGTATAACCTTGATGCATGACAATAAAGCTGAAAAAATAAAGATCCATTCTAGGGAACTCAATGTGTGAGCTCAAGATATCTCCCCTATCCCATGTGCATGGATAGGCCTTTTAGTAGCATTCAACAAAAGCCCAACTCAAGTTAGTAGGAGGATGACACCCTCAAGGACCTGACCATGATATGCGACTCATGATTGACTTGACCTAGGTGGAGAGGATGTTATGCATGACTTGACTCATATATAGGACAAGATGACTTGGACAGCTCGACCCATGTATGGGTGCATGTTGTGGGACTTTAAACATGATCTTCTCTAGGATGATGCAAGGCATATCTATAATTTTAATCTTTCATTGCTAAGATAATTATTGATTCATTAGGTCCCTCCTTTGAAACAACAACAACAACAACAAGTAAGCCTTTTTCCCATACTAGACGGGGTCGGCTACATGGATTCTTTGTTTCCACAGAACCCTATCATGTGCCATGTTAGCAGTTAACTCACAATAAGCTAGATCATTCTTTATTTTTCTTTCCAACACTTTTGTGGTCATCCTCTACCTCTTTTAATACTTTCCAAATTTAGTTTTTCATACCTTCTTAGAGGTTCTTCTTTTGATATTCTTTCTATATGTCCAAACCATCTTAAATGATATTTTCTCATTTTATCTTCTATTGGTGTCACTCCTAATTTGTTTCTAATAACCTCATTATGTATACGGTCATTTCTATCACACATATTTTGTACATGATGATTAACTGCCCAACACTCAGAACTATAAAACATGGCAGGCCTAATTGCTGCTCTATAATATTTACCTTCTAACTTTAATGGTATCTTCTTATCACAAAGAATACCTGATGCTCCTCAATATTTAAACCAACCAGCATTAATTCTATGCGTAACATCTCCATCAATTCTTCCATCACTCTGAAAAATTTACCTAGGTATTTAAAACTTTCCTTCTGGGGGATGCAATGTGTGTCAATTTTAATTTCTATGTCCTCTAAAGTAACAAAATGATCAAACTTACATTCCATATATTCTGTCTTTGTTCTACTAAGTCGGAGGACTTTGCTTTCTAATGTTTCTTTCCACAGTTTTAATTTTCTATTAACTTTTTCCTTAGACTCCTCCACTAGCACAATGTTATGTGAAAATAACATATGCCAAGGTACTTCATCTTGAATATGTTTTGTTAACTCATCAATCACCATTATAAATAAGTAGAGACTTAAAGTTGACCCTTGATGTAACCCAATATTAACTTCAAAGAAGGTTGTCATTCCTTCATGAGTCCTCACACATGTTTTTGCACCATCGTACATGTCAACTTCCCTAACTCTTGGACTCGAGAATTCTTAGACTTTGTTTGATCACAAGGTGTTTATAGCTTTCCATATTTCAAAACTCTACCTTGTAATCTTTTCAAAATCAAATTTCATGTCATATGATGGACTTTTTCTCTATCATGCCCAAAACTCAAAAATTTTGAAAGTTTCTATCAATTCTTTATTCTCAAAGGCTCCATATCAAAAGTAATTTGCACAAAACCCAAATGATCTTTGACAAAAAAATGAGGTGTTCACAACTAAAAAGGAGTGTTTGAAACCATGGAGCATCTCCATGCAACCTTTGCAAGCAAATTTACGATATCTAGTGTATAAAATATGACTTACATGTAAATCAGAGTGAAATAAATGACAAAGTACTGAAGATTTATACAGTTTTTTCACTGTATATGATGTCATCATGATCTAAATAATGATGATATTCATTTGACAAATATTCCAAGATATTTGACAAAAGTTCTAACAAATAAAACTGACATTACATTTTAATTGTGTCCTTTCTTTTTGTTTGAATTGAAATAGGTTGCTTGAGTGACTATTTAAACAATATGAACTCTAAAGTAAATAAGCAATCAAAACATGAAAAATTTAGATTGATTAAGTAAAAAAGAAGAAGAGTGCATCGAGCTATTAAAACTAAATGGTGGAACCTCAAAAGCGAGAAAGAAGATATATTTAAACAAAAAGTCTTTCAAGGAGATGCTTGAAATTATGTTAGTACACCTTGTGATATGTGGAACAATATGGCTATACATATTAGGAAAGTGGTGAAAAATGTGTTAGGTGTACCGGCACATAAAGAAGCTTGGTGGTAGAGTGAAGTAGTGCAAAATAAAATCAAGGCAAAGAGGGCACGTTACAAATTACATTATGCTAACAAAATTAGTAAAACTTTAGAGGCTCATAAGAAAGCAAAGAAGGAAGTGAAAAATGTTGTCAATGAAGCAAAAGCTAAAATTTGAGAGGATTTATATAAAAAACTCAACTCAAAAGAGAGTGAAAGAGATATTTTTAGGATAGCTAGGGCTAGAGATAAGAAAACTAAAGATCTTAATTATGTTAGATGCATCAAGGACGAGGATGGAAAAATTATAGTGGCAAATGATGATATAAGAAATAGATGAAAAAACTATTTTTATAAGCTTTTTAATGAAAATAAAGATGTTAGTATTAACTTAGGAGAGTTAGCCAAATCAGAAAAGTATATAAACCATAATTTCTATCGACGTATTCAAAAGAATGAAGTCAAAGAGGCTCTTAAACATATGAAGGGTGGTAAATCGATAGGACCAGACAATATTCTTATAGAAGTTTGGAAAATACTAAGAGAAATAGGAATCACTTGGCTCACAAGACTATTTAATGAAATATGGAGAAACCAAAAGATATCCGAGAAATGGAGAGCGAGTACACTTATGCCCATATATAAGAACAAGGGAGACATTCAGAATTACGCAAATTGTCGAGGTATCAAGTTAATGAGCATACTATGAAATTGTGGGAAAGAATTATCGAACATAGGTTAAGACAAGTATCAAGTATAGTAGAGAACTAATTTGGATTCATGCCAAGCAGATCTACAGTTAAAGCAATTCACCTTTTGAGACGTCTTATGGAACATTGTAGAGCAAAAAAGAAAGACCTTCACATCATATTTATTGATCTAGAAAAAACTTATTGATCTAATTTTTGTAATCCATGTTATAAAAATCCGACAAAGTTTTACGCTGGCTGCCAGAAGCCTAACACAACCCTCCTCCGTTATTTGGGTTTGGGACTGATAATGCAAGGGTAATCCCTTACATGGGAGGAGTTAATTAATAAACAACAAAGTTACAAAATTACAACTTACAATCATCCATACAAGAACATTACAAAATAAAAATAAAAAAAACAATCATCCACAACGTGAATAATAATCAACAAAATCATTGTAATTGATATAGTGAGGATCACTATCAACATTTTCGTAGATCAACGGGTCATATGGCACATTTTTTGCCCTTCTTGCATCATTTTGCATTTGTTTGTAAAGAAAGAATATCCAAATTATAAAGAATGTTAAATGCAATATAGTCACATCAATCATTCATTATTAATAAGAAAGAACTAGGGAACAACAATACATATTTTTAAAATTATTACCTTTGCCTTAACTTCATATTATATGTAATGTATACCAAATCACGTAATCGATCATGCTTCAATCTGTTTCTCTTTTTCGTGTGAATGTGTTTGAAAAAGGTCCAATTTCTCTCGTACTCACTCGAACTACATGTTTGGTTCAATGTACATAAGGCAAACCTTCCAAAGTTAAGGCATCTATACTAAAGCGAGTCCACCATTCATCTGAAATAAAACATGATAATAATTGATAAGAAACACTCAAAGTTAATCAATTGATAACTTAAATGAATATCAATAAAAATACATAATACGTGGTCATATATTTGGGAGCGGAGTTTGAGAATCTTATGAATAAACCATGAAATCAACAAAAACAACAATGGAAAAAGGATTTGAGATCAATAGAATGGCGTGAAAAAGGGTTTGGAAAGAAACAGAAGTGATTTCCACAACTTCGAATTCTCAAAATTTATACCTTAAAAAATCAATATTGACTTGTACGATATGACATGATAAATTGCTTATTGTGATACGTGTGCCTGTATCGTATTGTATAATCATACGATACACGATAAAATCATATTATATTATACAATACGATATGATTTTTACAACATTGACTTACCTGTTTCTTTATATGGTATCAGAGCTTGTTAAAGTCATTATGAGTTATGCTTCAAACCCTCTGGTGGTGTCTGCCTGAGCCAGGGAGGCAAGGCATTTAGAAATCCAGGTGATAGTGATGGTGTGTCAACCAGCATGAATACTGGTCAGTAGGTAGATAGAAAAGTGTGTGGCTAGAGTTGAGGCTATGGCAGGCGACAACTTGTTGGGTGGTTGGAGCGATGGAATATTTAGCGGTTTGGTGGTAATGGCAGCAAATGTGGTAGTCAGTGACTTGAGGTCACTCTTACATAGAGGGAGAGCAGATTTCTATAAGTGGCTGAGAGATGTAGAGAAGGATGAGGGTGTGAGGGAAGAGGATGATGAAGGAGTTATCGTTATGTTTTTCGCATGAGGCCTATGCTGGTCTTCGATCCAAACTTGGAGCTATGTTTGGATCTGATTTGATCTTACTTGGTATTCATATTCGAATACATTTAGGTGTGATCTTTTCAACTTATTTATTTTTAACATTTGTTGGATCAATTACTTATTATCTCGTTTAGAAAAAAATTTATTTGTTGTTTGACATTAAGTTGCATCTGTTATTGGCCTTTTGTTGAAGACCTTTGTAATTAAGATATTTTATATTGGTGGCATTTTGTTGGAAATTAATTGATATTTGAAGATATACTTATTGTTATTTGAAGTTTTGTGATCTTGATAACTTTAAAGTTGTTTTTTCATGAGATTATAAGCTTTGTTTGTCAGTATTTTGTTGAAAATCTTTGTGATTAAGATATACCATATTGTTGGCCTTTTGATTGGAGAGTAATCAATATTGAAAAACACTTATAGTTATCTTGATTAGCTTATATTTGATAAAATTGTTTTAAGAGAGTTGTGAGACCTTTTAAAAACATTAAGTTGATCCCTTTGACTTGTTTTGAACATCTTAATGGATTGTATTTTTTTTTAAACTATAGAATCACATTTGAGTTTAAAGGATATTTAAAGGCCTTGAGAATTGTATGTATGAAGGTTTTGAGTTTTTCCTTAAAAAGTTTGTTTAAGTTCGAGTTTGTCCTTAAAACTCAAGTTTGAGCTTAGCCTTAAAACATATTTGACTTGACGCGTTTTGAGCTTAACCTTAAAAAATTTGTTTGATTTAAAGGTATTGAGCTTTGCCTTAAAAAGGTTGTTTGAGTTCAAGTTTATCTTTAAAACTCGGGTTTTGAGCTTAACCTTAAAAAACTTGTCTGACTTGATAACTTTAAGTTTATCTTAAAAAACTTTTTTGATATACCAAAGTCTCCTTATAATATCATAAGTTTGTAGTGATTGATGAACCTATTTGTTATAATAGACAATCCTATTTGGATAATATCATTGCTTTCTATGAAATGACTTTATTGAAATAGAGCTTCATTAACTTATTTGACTCATTTTTTTATTTGCCTTCAAAATTAGATATCATGAATTGTCGCGAATGTATGTATTGATACTTCTTTGGTCTTGTTTCTATATGTCCAAACCACCTTAAATAATATTCTCTCATTTTATCTTCTATTGGTATCACGCATAATTTATTTCTAATAACCTTATTATGTATACAGTCTTTTCTTGTATGATCACTCATCTATCTCAACATCTTCATTTTTGTCACAGACATCTTTTGTACATGTTGATAATTAATTGCCCAACACTCAAACTCATAAAACATGGCAGGTCTAATTGTTGCTCTTTAATATTTATCTTTTAACTTTAATGGTATCTTCTTATCACAAAGAATACTTGATACTTTTCTCAATTTTAACCAACTAGCATTAATTTTATGCGTAACATCTCCATCAATTCTTTCATCCCTCTGAAAATTTGACCTTAAGTATTTAAAACTTTTCTTTTGAGGGATACAATGTGTGTCAATTTTTATTTTTATATCCTTTGAAGTAACCAAATGATCAAACTTACATTCCATATATTTTGTCTTTGTTCAACTAAGTCAGAAACCTTTACTTTCTAATGTTTCTCTCCAAAGTTCCAATTTTCTATTAACTTTTTTCTTAGACTCCTCTACTAACACAATGTCATTTGCAAATTACTTCATCTTGAATATGTTTTGTTAACTCATCAATCACCATTATAAATAAGGATAGACTTAAACTTGATCTTTGATGTAACCTAATATTAACTTCAAAGAAGTCTATCACTTTCTCTCCAGCAAACTATAGTGTTGTTCTGCATTAGTTGGAGGTGTTGTACAACAAGCAAGCAAGCAAGCCTTTCCCACAATCCATGGATTCTTTGACAATGAGCACTCGATCTTGTGTTATATTAGTAGTTATCTTCAAAAACTTATATCAAATTTAATAGTTTATTTTCAACACTTCACTGGATAGCTTCTCAAGTCTTCTTATGGGAGCATCATTTGGTTGCCTATCTTCTTATCGAAGCATCATTTGGTTGCCTCTCTATATGTCCGAACAATCTCTACCTGAAATGAAAACAGTACTGCAATTGCTTTCCCAAGCAGTCCCTTGTTGTATCATCGGCACAGTAAGTGCTTCCCCAATGACTATCGCAGACCACTTGTTATATCAATAGCACCTTAAGTGCTTTCCCAATGACTATCACAGTCTACTTGTTGTATCAATAAACAATCAATCACCAAAGCAATTGCCAAAGACCACAAATGAGAAAAATAACAACACTTGAATGAATGTATTATACAAATCAGTCACAATGGCATACAAATTACAATGCACCAAAATAGTGTTTTTATAAACAATAGGGAGGGCCAACAACCACCTCTCTACAATGGCTAAAAATCGAGGTAATGGTCCTCTCCGTTATTATGCATTTTAACATCCTCCCTCAAACTAATGGTGTCATAACCAGTAGTTTGCTAGGTAGAAATTGAAAGTGTAGAGTTGCAAGTGACTTGGTGAATATATTGGCAAGCTAATAGACTGATTGAAGAAACTGAAGATCTAGGTATCCTTGCAGATACTTTTCACATACATAGGAGCAATCCATTTCAATGTGTTTAGTATGCTCATGAAACGTGTTGTTGTTGGCAATATAGATTACACTTTCCACTTTTATCACAATACATGTGAGGCATAGATTCAAATGTCACGCACAAGTCTTAAAGAAGTTGTCTAAGTCAAGTTAGTTATGTAGTAGTGGTAGTCATGGCTCGATATTCGGCTTCAATAGATGAAAGAGACACCTTCTACTTTTTTTTTGCATCTCCATAAGATGATAGTCTCCTATAAAGTGTTTGTCATTAATATCACCACCCTAGTTAGCATCAGTATAGGCAATTAGATTAAGTGAAGACAAAGAAGATAAGAAAACTCCCTTTTGAGTGGTGTTTATGATATATCTAATTATTTGCATGATAGCACTCATATGCATTGTGGTAGGTAAATGTTGAAATTGACTTATTGTGTGAACAACATGAGTGATACGTGACAGTTAGATAAGTCAAGACTCCAACCATTTGTCGATGTAGAGTGTGATCTACAAGTGGTTCTCCATCTACATGTTTCATTTTCTGATTAAGCACCTCTGGCGTTTCCACTATCTTATCATTTGTTAACCTTGATCGGGTAACAACATCATGTGCAAACTTAGTTTGAGAGAGAAACACACCGTTTTCATTTTGTGTTACCTCATTACCAAGAAAGTCATCATGTGGTGATCATGTTGACATATAACAAAAGTATCACAATACCTATAATAGTCTTTCTTATGAACAATACACTGTCAACATAACATATAGTAATACAATGTGTAACCATAAACTCACTTATTTTATCGAATTAGGCCTTGGGCGCTTGTTTAAGACCATATAAAGTTTTTCTAAGGCGAAAAACTTGATTGTTTGGAACATACAAACAAGTAGAGGTTTCATATAGTCGTATTCTTTTAACAATCTATTGAAGAACGCATTCTTAACATCCATTTGAAAGATCTTCCAATTTTTTATTGCACTAATAGCTATAAGGATTCTAATTGTACTAATCCTTCCTACTCAGGCAATAGTTTATTCATAGTTTATGCCATATTCCTGTGAATATCCCTTTGCAACTAATCGAGTTTTGTATCTTTATAAGGTATCATCACTCTTTGTCTTAATTTTTTAAACTCACCTACATCCTATAGACTTTTTGCTCTTAGGTTTGCTAACTATTTCTTAGGTTTGAGCTTTGTTTAAGATATCTAATTCATCATTCATAGAATCAATCCAATTGTGAGAAACTTGATCTTCCTTGAATGTTTCAGCGAGCCGAGGTGGCTCAACCATAATTTGCCCCAGGTTAGCCTCATGGGCCTGGGAGCTTGATAAACAAGGGGAGTTTATGATCCCCTGAAGCTGTGGGTGACTCTCACCTAGGATCACTACGACCTGGTCCCTAAAAGGGATCTTGACACACCTGTGGAAGGTGGATGGCACAGCGCACAAACTATGTATTCAGGGCCTTCCCAGCAACAGGTTATAATGGGGGTGGATGTCCAAGACATGGAACACCCCCGTGTGTTCGATCCCTCCCGTTTCCATTGGGAGTTCGATGGATCCTAAAGGTCTAGACGCATTCCCATCGTATCCAGTAATAACGATGGGGCTTGGGTTCACTGAAGTCAAGGTGACTCCGATTTTGTACGCCACATGAAGTGGAAGGATGTTGAGCCCTCCTCCACCAACGACTAGGTACCTGTCCAGAGAGTGGTTGTTTAGAACCACCTCGATATGCAGGGCCTGGTTATGGGTTTCGTAGACAAGGTGATCAATACAACTCTATGTGATAGTGAAAAAGTTTCATAATAAATAAATCTTTTAAGGGATCTTGGTTCCCTACTAAATCTTCTTAGAAAAGGTTTTACAATTCGTCTAGTATACAACAACAACAACTAAGCCTTTTTTCACACTAGACGGGGTCGGCTACATGGATTCTTTGTTTCCATAGAGCCCTATCATGTACCATGTTAGCAGTTAACTCAAAATAAGCTAGATCATTCTTTATTGTTTCTTTCCAACACTTTTGTGGTTGTCCTCTACCTCTTTTAATACTTTCAAAACCTACTTTTTCAAACCTTCTTACATGTTCTTCTTTTGATCTTCTTTTTATATATCCAAACAATCTTAAATGATATTTTCTTATTTTGTCCTCTATTAGTGCCACTCCTAATTTGTTTCTAATAACCTCATATGGTCTTTTCTTGTATAACCAGTCATCCATCTCAACATCTTCATTTCTATCATAAACATCTTTTGTATATGTTGATAATTAATTGCTCAATACTCAGAACCATAAAACATGGCATGCCTAATTGTTGTTCTAAATATTTACCTTTTAACTTTAATGGTATCTTCTTATCACAAAGAATACCTAATGCTCCTCTCCATTTTAACCAACCAGCATTAATTCTATGCGTAACATCTCCATCAATTCTTCCATCACTCTGAAAAATTGACCCTAGGTATTTAAAACTTTCCTTTTGGAGGATGCAATGTGTGTCAATTTTAATTTCTATATCCTCTGAGGTAACCAAATGATCAAACTTACATTCCATATATTTTGTCTTTGTTCTACTAAGTCGGAGGCCTTTGCTTTCTAATATTTCTCTCCATAGTTCCAATTTTCTATTAACTTTTTCCTTGGACTCCTCTACTAACACAAAGTCATATGTAAATAACATACACCAAGGTACTTCATCTTGAATATGTTTTGTTAACTCATCAATCACCATTATAAATAAGTATGAACTTAAAGTTGATCCTTGATGTAACCCAATATTAACTTTAAAGAAGTTTGTCATTCCTTCATGAGTCTTCACACATATTTTTGCACCATTGCACATCTCTTATAAGGCTTATGTATGTCAATGGGATACCTTTCATCTAGTATAATATCTTTCAAATCGTATAAGAGTATTTTTTGAATGGAGAGATTCATCGTAATGAACTTTTTTATTTTCTTCCTTATTTACATTATTATCAAGAACATCAATCATGAATGAGTATCTATGAACGAGTATCTAGTGTTATCAACTGAATTTAAGACATCATTTTTAAAGTACTCTTTTTTCAAAAAATTGAACTTTATAAGAACATAAAGTTTATCATTTTTGGAATCATAACACCTATATCCTTTTTGTTTATATTAAGAAAATACATTCAATAGCCATTGGAGAGAATCTATCTTCTCTATTGCTGAGAACAAAACACTTATATACAAAAACTTTAAGTGAAGATAGTTAGGAGTAATTCTAAAAAGTTTCTCAAACATGAAACATTTTGTAAGACAAAGGAAAGCATTCTATTTGTAAGATATATACCGATGTTATGACAATTTGTGCTTTATAGATTCTTAGGAACTCAACTAGACACTAACAAAGTTCTAGCAATTTCAACTATAAGTTGATCCTTTTGTTTCGTAATACCATTTTGCTGGGGAGTTCTTGTACAATATGTTTGATGAAGAACTCCATTACTTTCAAGATAATTTTCAAATTCTTTTGAGGTAAACTCACCTCCAGAATTAGACTTAAACACTTTAATATTAGAAATAAATTGATTCTGGACGATATTATAGAAAATATAAAAAAATTAAATACATCATATTTAGCTTTTAACAGGTATACTCATGTATATTTGATAAAATCATCAATAAAAATTACGTAATAAAAAACTCCTTTCAATATGAAAGGTACGGGACTCCAAACATGAGAGTGAAATACTTTAAAAGGTTTGTTTGTAGTAAAAATTCATTTAGAAAATGGAAGCCATTTCATTTTTCGACTAGAACAATCTTTGCAAAAAAATCTTCAACATTTTTAGTTCCAACTAAAGGACATTCATACATTTTTCTGGAGATTTAAATGACCAAATCTCTGGTGCTATAAGGGTACATCTTTCATCAAAACATTACAATCACATAAATCCCTCCTTCCTATAACTACATCCAATCACATTCTTCAAGAGACAATCCTTTCCAATACAGCCTTTAGATAAGAAAGTGACTAAACATAGATTATCAGCAATTTAAGATACAGAAAATATATTCAAATACAGTTTTGGAACCAAACTAATTTTTTAAAGTGAAAAATCCTTCTTTTGAAGATTCTCAATTTTATAACATTTAGCTTTGTTCCTGTAAACACCCAAAATAAAACGAATTTCAAAATCAAATACCTGGTTTGAAAAGTCATTTAAAAAACCAATTTTGGAGTTTTCAAAAACCCAGGAGCTCTCAAATGCTTTTAAAATTCTGTCTTGAAAACCCCGATCAAAATGTGGATTTCTTAAAGTCGGGCAAACTCCCAATTTCATAAAGAGCCAAATGAAAAAGGTGAAGCATGAAGAACGACACCTGATCAAGAAGCAGCCCAGAAAGCAGCTCCAAAGGCCTGATCAAAAGCAAGCTCCGGAAGTAGGTCCAAAAGCCCAGAATTCAGCATAATCTGATGAAAGCATGACCGAAAGCAAAAGGAGAACCCGGGCCAGAAGCAGACTTCAAGCCTAGCATATGACATATGAAGCCAAAAGCATCAACCTTATTTTCTGAAATCCAAGCCCAAGCTTGAAAACCAGAAATTTGATTGAAACGAAGTCGAGAAAGGTGAGATGAAGATCGGACGACAAAGTCGGGGAAGACCCAACGTCAGACGATGCACTGATGAAGCCAGGGCCCGCACAAACCATCCGTCTCGAAACGCCAAGAAGGACTACTCAGAGAAAATTTGGATCAGATCTAGACCATATATATCCAGATTCATATCCAAATAGTGTTTGGATTGGATCTGGATCAAAATATCCAGATCCATATCCATATAAATGTTTGGATTTGGATCGAATTTGGTCATAAATATCCAGATCCAGATCCAAATAGTATTTAGATTTGGATTCAGATCTCGAACCCATATCCAAACCCAAGACCCACCTCACTTGCCTATAAATAGAGGTGAGGGGGTCTCCAAAAAGATCCACGTGAAATGCTTGGAGAAGCCTTGGAGGAGCCTTGAGGAGAGAGAGAGGGTTAAGGTGAGTGCTTTATGCTTAATTTCTTTTTAGTGGGTTTAAGTCTTGTGGGCTAAATAGGGTTAGTATGGGCTGCACCAACATGACCCGAGGTGGACCTACCTACGCATGGAGGACCCGAGGTGGCTGGACCAAAGCTTGAGCCAAAGCCTAGCCTAAGGTAAGCCTAAACCTAACTCTAAACTAAACCTTCTTTTCCTAACCCTCTAGACCTAACCCAAGACCAACACCCACTTAATTCCACCACCATACCTGCCCCCTAATCTAGCCAAACCGACCTACCTTTCCACCAACCGACACCCCCTAACACCCGGCTCACCCTGTCACCACCCGAACCCCTCACCGCACGCCTACGCACCCCTTTCCGTGCCTTACTGCCCGTGCGCACTGCACCTCGCCAGAACCCCCTGCCAACGTGCGCCCTGTCTCATGCGCCTGTCCTGCGCGCTCCTGCTCTCTTGTCCGCAGCACCCCCCCGTCACCTGTCCCGCGTGCCTAGTGCGTCGAAGCCTTTCATCACCCCAATTGAACACCCTCCTATCCCTAACATCCCATACCGCCTTGCCATACCAACCAACTTCATCCGCCAGCACCCCATCCACTGCCATCATCCTAGCCTTTCACCACACCCACCGCCATACACCCTACCTAAACATGCAACCCACCTTTTGTCGTCAGCCCTCTCTTCAAGCCCAAGTAAACCGACTCCCTTCAAGCATAACTCGAGCCAGCCACCTCTCGTCTCAAGCATACCAAAGAGGTCATCCTCGTGGCTGCCAAAGTAGACCAAAACTCATGTAGATTGGAGAAGAAAACCGAATCACTTGTAACTGTTTAAAATTCGGTATTTACATTACTCCTTTCATACTTAAATTCAATTTTGATACGGGGTTGTAATAATGGAGTGTGGTCTCCTCCCGAGATGTAATATTGGTGCTTGACACACGAGACACATACATGCACTTCAGCCTTAGCTCTTATCTCATACATGAGACACACACGTGCACTTGAGCCTTAACTCTTATCTCGTACACAAGACACCCACGTACACTTGAGCTTTAGCTCTTAATCGTACACGATTTGCACACACACACATTGAGCTTTCGCTCTTACTCCAAAGACTCTAGTAAGAGTCGTGTGAGTTGTAATTTCATTCGGGTTGTTACTTTCAGTTGTGTACGTTGTCATTTCAATTCGACACTTACACACGCGTGCATTGAGCTTCAGCTCTTATCAAGTATATATATATACTTTCAGCTGGGTTGTTACTTTCAAGTCGTGTGAGTTTGTCATTTAAGCTTCCACACTTGCATACAAAGGGCACCCGAGCACTTGCTCAACACTCTCACGCACATTTTGGCCTTGGCAGCCCCTAAGATATAGAGGTATCTATATACTTTCAGCTGCGTGAGTTTTATATTTCAAGCTGTGTACGTCTTTACATTCCGAGTGATTCAAATTCAGTCGTGTGAGTTGTCTTTCAATTTATACACAACACACACGCACACATTTAGCCTTTTCGCTCTTATATCTATATCTCCCTTCGAGCAAGTTAAAATTCAGTCATGTGAGTTGTCTTTACATTTATACACAACACACATGCACACATTGTGCCTTTCCGCTCTTAAAATATAGATATATTTCCCTTCCGCAATTTACATTCAAGTCGTGTGAGTTGCCTTTAAATTCAGGTATTTCCTTTAAGCTACGTCTTTACATTTCGGGTTTTACATTCACGTTGTGTGAGTTGTTTTCGATTCGAGCCTAGCTCACATCACATCTTCAAACCTGAAATATTTTGAATACTTGCATTCGTACGCTTTCGAAAAAGCCTCGAATACCCTGTGCAAATACGCCAAACTTAGGTCACTTGTGCACACACATCCGGCCTAAATAGCTTAAAATCAAAGACTTAGATACATGCAACCCACGT
Organism: Brasenia schreberi; assembly: GCA_036023115.1. NCBI lineage: Eukaryota > Viridiplantae > Streptophyta > Magnoliopsida > Nymphaeales > Cabombaceae > Brasenia > Brasenia schreberi. Next base: position 35,473,876 of record JAYKKT010000092.1, on the reverse strand, counting down.
ATATAAAAATCGTGCAAACTAGGCATACATCATGTTTTAAACACTAATATTTCTCAAAGTTTTGCTAAAGCAAAGTTTTAAGCGTACAAACTGATCCTTGAGCATCTGTTCAAGAAGGTTTGCGACGAAAAGATCCCGCTTCCTCACAATTGCCTAAAAAGTCAGATATTTTGAAAATCTTTGCTAGTTTCAAGTAAGCTAGCTGGCACGCCCATAAAGCAACTTAGGCACGAAAAGGTTCACTTCAGGCCTCAGAACCAAAAGTGAGAATTTTCACGTCTACAGATTTTGGCACGCCCGGTGGGACACGGGTCTTAAAAACTTTGATAACAAGCAGAGTGCTGTGAAATTTTTTTCCAAAATGTGTCTAAAATTTTTGAACATTTGCATTTGTAAAAGAATTCAAAAAAAGATTTTTCTTTCGTTGAGTCATGTTTAGTTCAGGCTCTAACGAAGTGACTAGCCGAGTCTCACACTCGCTAAGCTCCCATTCAAAGAAAATTTTAAAATCTCAAATTCAAGACAAGAAGAGTTGGAAACCTTGCGTAGACAACTTGAGGCTAAAATTGATGTAAAAATAGACACTTTTACCCAAGAGGCTGAGGCGGCCGATTCTTGCTCATCCAATGGCTAACACGCCAAAACCAAGAGGAAGTCTACTAAGGCAAAGAAATCTAAGGAAACCTCCGCAATGGAGGGGGACCAATGCCACGATTCCTTCACGATGAAGGATCGTAAAGCCCTTCAACAACTATTGAGAGGGCAGAATAAAGAAAAGAAATCGTACGCCCTGTCTGACTTTCTTCTTTCAGATTATGAAACGGACAGTGACGACAACATACCAAATTTTCATCGGTATGATGGCATGGGGGATCCTAGATCCCACTTGCAACTCTTTTCGCGTAGAGCCCACAAAAAGAAAAAGGACTCTGCCAAATGGATTTATTGGTTCCCCCTTGTCCTCAAGGGAACTGCGTCAAAATAGCTTGTTTCCTACGACTTAAGCCAGTTTGCTACTTTTGAAGAGTTAGCAAACTGCTTTATGCAAAGATTTGCACACAACGTGGAAGTAACGCCCACTTTGAATACTTTGAGGGATACCAAAAAAGCCTCGAACGAAGACGTACATGCGTTCATCGTTCGATGGAGGTCCCTCCTTGGGCAAATAAAAGAGCCCATCTCCGAAGGATGCGCTGTAATGCTCATCCTTGAAAATTTCAAAACGGAGATCAAAACTCTTCTTTCATTGCATGAAATATCTACTTCCATAAATTAATAAAGAAGGCTTCCTTATTTAAAACTAACTTGAAAAAGGGAGTCTATGACGACTTGTGGTAGGGAAAAATTCTTCCAAAAACAAGATTTGAAAAATCGGGAGCTTATGCGCCGCCCATGACGGACAAAGGGGAAAAACCCCAAAAGATTGCGAGCGTCCGAGTGGAATCGAGTCCGACAGGCACTTTGAAAAAGCTCGAACTACAAAAAAATTAAAAAATTAAAAAATTTCAAAAAAACTTTGAAAAAAAATGGGAGTATACCCCGCTGGGGCAACCCATCTCGGAGGTCTTAGACCTCCTACTTGCCCAAGGCTTGGTAGAACTCTTGGAAATCCCCGAGGAGACCCCGCCAAATGGGAGGTTTTTACACAAGTATTGCAAGTATCATCGGCTCAAAGGCCATGATACGAGCAAGTGTTTTTCCCTTTTAAATAAAATTGAAAACTTGATAGAGCAGGGTAAGCTCCAGGTCATTGAAGAACCTGAGCCTACTCAAGCTGTGCTCGCAAAACCCTTTCCCAACCACACAAGTACCAGTGGGAACGGAAAAGAGGTGTGCGCTTTTGCATCCTCAAAAGGTTTTATGCATGCATATTCTGGCTTCGCTACTTGTCAAAAACAACCTTGTCTTATCATATACAAGAAAATCGCCCAAGTAGTGATCCGGGGAGCGCTTAGAATCCCGCCCCCGGCTAGAGCCGTCATAGAAGTGTCGAGTGCTCCAAAGCACACCAATAGAGCCAATATAGGCGCGAGCCCTAGGCAGACCATGGGGGAGGTGACCAAGTCCGGAAGGATCTATCAACCCCACATCTACAAAGTGCTAAAAAAGTGGTCAGTATTCCTAGCCCTTCAAAGCATGTGTCCCGAAGGCTTTGCAAATCTTAGACAAAGGAAAAAACGTTTTAACCGCATATGATTTTGAAAATCATCTCTCCAAGATCCCAATAAACATGTCCATCCTAGAGTTGATACAAACCTCACCTAGGCATAGACTTGTTTTAGAAAAAATCTTAGAGACAGCCAAGGTTAATTCGAGTATAACCCCTGAGTCTCTATCTTTTCTTGTTGCGCCCATATGTGCGAAAATGCCCATTGTATTTTCGGAAGAGGATATCGAAAGACCATATGAAGCCCACGACCAAGCCCTGCATATCAAGGTGGTATTGAATCAACATCCTCTAGACAGGTGCTTAGTTGATGGGGGAGGAGGTCTCAACATTCTTCCATTGCACATGGCTTGTCAAATCGGAGTCACCTTGACTTCCATAAACCCGAGTCCCATCGTTATCACTGGATACGATGGGAATGCGTCAAACCCTTTGGGTGCCATAGAGTTGCCCATGGAAATCGGGGGTATAACCCACACAAGGATATTTCATGTCTGTAAACACCCCGAAATCCCACGAATTCCTTAAACAAACCTGGTTTTGTAAAAGCAGCCCCAAAGGGTCATTTTTGAGTCTGGAAACCCAGGAGCCTTCCAGATAACCCTCTATATATGTTTTAAACTCTGTATTTCAAAAATATATAATATGGCTTTTGAAAACCTTTTAAACACGTTTTGAAACCCCAAAGCGGCTTGGCCCGATCAAGACAGGACCAGGAGAGCTAAGAAGAGCCCGGAACCGGAGCACATGTCAAGCCCGGCACAGCAACTCTTGTATTTGATTCACACCCCCAGGATCTCGAACGTCCAAGACCCTGTTCTTATCAAAATATCATTTGAAGTCATCTCCGGAAGGCAGAAACGGAGACGGACGACCATGTTGGCGAAGACCCAACGCAGACGGAGTATTGATGCTGTCAGGCCCCGCACGAATCGTCCGTTTCGAACCCAGCTCGAAGGAGTCAGAGTTCAGTTTGGATTGGATCTGGACCATATATATCCAGATCCCAATCCAAACCCATATGTGGATTTGGATTTGGATTTGGATCCAAAGATCCAATCCAATATCCATATCTATGGCCCACATCACCTTCTCATAAATGAAGGTGGGGCCCACTTGAAATTCACGTGGGATATTGGGCATGAGAGAGAGTGGGGATGGAAAATATCAAGAGTGTTGTAATTAAGCTTGACTTGTGTGTCAAGTTTGGGGTTAGTCATGTGGGTTAGCCTAATTGAGTGGGTTTAAGCTTGTAATTAGCTAAAACCTAACCTAGGGCTGCACCAACATGAGGTGGTTAAGGTCTATGGGCCATGCAAAGGGAGCTCCTTCACCTAAACCTAACCCAAAACACCTAATCCAAGCCTACACCCCTAATCCACCCCTAATCTGAGCCTAATCACCTAACCCGCTTCCCTAATCCCGGCCTAATCCCAACCTAATCACCTAACCCACTTCCCTAATCCTTCCCTAAACCTAGGTTAATTCCCCTAATCCTAGCCTAAACCTAAACTAATCACCTAACCTAGCTCACTAAACCTCACCCTAAAACCCAACCACCTAACCTAGCCCTAAACCCTTAAACCACCCCTAGCCCACAATCTACCCAAACCCCTAGTTTTCAAAATATCTAGCCCAACCCTTTCCAGCCCACCTTATCTACATACCACCCTACCTAAACCACCTAACCACTACCCCAAGCCCAGCCCTAACCGACCTACCCATCCCTATTTAAACCCCCCCCCTTGGGGGCGGGTTTTCCAGCTAGCAGCCCTCACCAATCCCAGCCGGGCCCTCTCTTCCCCATTTCCACACCCAGCCGAATCTGCCCCAGCTGCTCCACCTGCGCCGCCTGCACCACCACCATCCCTCCATCCCACCACCGCTTGCACCGCCATCTCCACCATCTCCTGGCCGAGCTTCACAGCCTGCCCATCTTCCTCCCAGCCGGGTACCACCTTCTCCCCATTCGGTAAGTACCCCCCACTCTACCTAGCTCCTTCTCTACTCCCTCTCCACTCCTAGCCACCCACCATACCGCCACCTTACCTACACATCAGCCCTTTGCTGCCACCATTCTCCCTTAGCCGAACCTAGCACAACCTAAACCATCGTCCACTACCTAACCATCCTATCTACATCCGACCACCCTATAAGACTCCCATTCGGCCTTCCCTTAAACTCCTTTAGGTCCATACTCCCCAATACTCTAGACTCTCCTAGTGACCCTACGCACTCACTTGACCCAGCCCCTTTAATCCCCCCACATCAAGGCGACACCCACTTGCAGCCGGCCACCTTCGAGGCGCCTATCCCGCGCCCCACTTGCAGCCGGCCAGCACCCTTTGTCATCCACCCTCGCGGAGCTCCCGTTTGCAGCCCAAAGCGAAGGCCAAGCCCACGCTCAAGCAAGGCCTCTACGGACCATCTACTCGTAAGTGCCTAAACTCGGTCTTTAGTTGTACACTTGCTTGAGATTCAATTTGATACGGGGTTGTAATAACAGAGCATAGTCTCCCCCCGCTTGTAATAACGTGGCTTGGCACACCCACACACGTGCACTCTCTTAGTCGTGCACGATTTTGAACACACACGGGCCTAATCAGCCCCTAATACATAAGTATATATATTTTCATTTTCGAAGGGTTTTTGCTTAAGTTGGGTACGTTGTCTTTCAATTCAAGAACTTTCACACACATTGAGCTTTCGCTCTTATTTGAAAGACCCAAGTAAGGGCCGACCTATACTATTTGGGTTTCATTTCATGTCGTGTGAGTAAGTCTTTCAATTCAAGCACTCTCACACACATTGAGCTTTCGCTCTTATTTGAAAGACCCAAGTAAGGGCCGACCTATACTATTTGGGTTTCATTTCATGTCGTGTGAGTAAGTCTTTCAATTCAAGCACTCTCACACACATTGAGCTTTCGCTCTTATTTGAAAGACCCAAGTAAGGGCCGACCTATACTATTTGGGTTTCATTTCATGTCGTGTGTGTAAGTCTTTCAATTCAAGCACTCTCACACACATTGAGCCTTCGCTCTTATTCCCAAGACCTTAGTAAAGGCCTTATTGCAGTTATATTTGGGTTTCATTTATGTCGTGTGTGTAGTACTTCAATTCAAGCAGTCTCACACACATTGAGCCTTCGCTCTTACTCCCAAGACCTTAGTCAAGGCCATACTGCAATTTATATTTGGGTTTAATTTCATGTCATGTGTGTAAGTCTTTCAATTCCAGCACGCACCCACATTGAGCCTTCGCTCTTATTTGCAAGACTCGAGTAAGGGCTCATATACATAATCTATATACATATCTCCCTTCGGTTATTTTCCTTCGGTTATTTCCCTTCAGTATTGTCTTTACATTTCGGGTTTTCCCTTTGGAGTAGCGTGAGTTTGCATTGCATCTACGCCATACCACGAGGTAGGACGCATATTGCATCAAAGCAAGCCCCGCTCGAATTCGCCCACGTAGTGGAGTGTTCATAACACACAAACTAGGTGGCCCGAAAAGGGATAAAAGAAAAAGACTTAGGCACGTGCAAATCCACGTGATCTAAAACATGCAATCGCATTTTAAAGACCCGAAATAGACACCTCGAACCGCTTCGTAGACTTTCTCTCCAAAAACTCGATTTTTGCAAAGCGTACAGACTGACCCTTGCGCATCGGTGCAAGAAGGTCTGCGACGACAAGAGCTTATTGCTCACAGTCACCACGTTTAGAAGTCAGTGTTAAAAATATCTTCGCTAGCTTAGGTAAGCTAGCTGGCACGCCCTGTTTGCATACATAGGCCTTAGACACACGAGAGGATCCGCTCCGAGCCTTGAAAAAGGCAAAAGAGGCGGGGATTTTCGCGCGTCTACAATGTCTTAGACATAAATCCCCACTATAACCTACTTCTGGGAAGACCCTGGATACACAACCTGCGTGTTGTGCCATCCACCTTCCATGGTTGTGTGAAATTCCCCCACGATGACCAAATCGTGGTAATTCTGGGCGAAAGCCACCCACAACTAAGGGGAGTTCAAAACTTTCCTTGTTTGTAAGTCAAAAGGCTTACGGGCCAACCCCGTGAAATCCAAGGACGAATCATAGGAATTCATCCCCCAAAACCCTAGGAAAGTCGTGTACATCAAGGGGAAGTCCAAAACTAGTCCCCCAAAAGTCGTGACCATCCTAAGCAAATCCAAACTCCCTATATTTCCAAAATCCCGAAAACCATTTGAGCATGCCATGGATGATAGCATGTTCCAAAGTCATCCTTTGTACCAAGAGTTTTCCAAAATACAGAAACCTTGGAACATGTTGCTCAACATGGGCTATAAGCCCTACCAGAGTTTAGGGAGCAAAAATCAGGGTCGTCTAGAGTCGGTCCTCCCAAGCCCAAAACCAAACAGGTACGGGATAGGCTATATTCCCACCATACCCCCAGAACCACCACCTACGACCACTTGGGTCAAGGGTGTCCTGGAACCTGCTAAAACCGAAACCTACGGTTTAGATCTCTTATTTAGAGACTAATTCATGGCGTTTTCTTTGTAGGTGGGATGGAAGACCCTTTTCAAACAAAAAAAATAAAAAAATTACAAATTTGCAAAAACCCAAAAACATTGGAAAATTGTAAAAAGACCAAAAAAATGTGTACATACCAGTTCCTGGTAAAAATTTGGAAAAAACCAGGAATTTTGAAGAAATTGTCTTCATAAAAGGACCAAAATCTTCAAAACCCATAGAATTTCCAAAACAAAAACCAGGTGTTTGTAAAAACCAGGTGTCCACTCCTAATTCCCTAGGATTCAATACTCACGAGAATGATCAAAGCCTGGAGGACGATCAAACCTCCAAGCTTCCCGAATTTAACAAAATTCTCGATTTGGAAAAACATTTGGATTCTATAGGAGGGGATTTCTTAGAAGTCAACCTAGGGAGTGAGTCTAAACCCAAGCACACTAAGATAGGTGCATGTTTGCATGAGCATGAAAAAGCATCATTCATTGCATTCTTGAAAACCTATATCGATGTGTTTGCATGGACTTACGAAGACATGCCGGGTATAGACCCAAAAATCGTGGAACATTGTCTTTCCCTAGATTCGGATTCGAAACCCATAAAGCAAAAGCTTGGGAAGATTCATCCGAACGTACACTTGCAAGTAAAAGAGGGTTTAGAAGATTTGCTAAAAGCCAGTTTTATAAAACCCATTGCATATTCTGATTGGTTGTCAAATATTGTTGTAGTTCGAAAATCCAATGGGAAAATTCGAATTTGCATCGATTTTAGAAACCTGAACAAGGCCACTCCAAAGGATAACTTTCCTTTACCAAACATTGATTTGATAGTCGATAGTACTGCAATTCATGAAATGTTTTCTTTCATGGATGGCTATTAAGGTTATAACCAAATCAAATTAGTATACAGTCATGCTCTTTGGTTTGATAGTCGATAGTCGATATAACTTTCATGGAAAATTCTAAAACTGCTTTCACCACACCCTGGGAAACATACTGCTATACAGTCATGCTCTTTGGTTTGAAAAATGTCGGCGCCACATACCAAGGAGCCATGACTACGATCTTTCACGATCAAATTCATGAGCTCGTAGAGGTATATGTGGATGATCTCTTGGTAAAATCAAAAACTCGATGCACTCATATCAAATCTTTACAAAAAGTTTTCAAAAGGCTTAGGCTTTACAAAGTAAAACTAAACCCTCAAAAGTGCATTTTCGGAGTAGAATCCGGTAAACTTTTAGGCTTTATGGTAAGCCAAAGGGGCATTGAAGTCGACCCCTCTAAGTATAGAGCCATCGCAGACATGTCTCCATCCTCTAATCTTACGCAAATTCATAGCCTCCAAGGTCGCCTCCAATCGATTCGAAGGTTTATTTCGAACCTCGCAACAAGATGCGAACCTTTCAATAAACTTTTGAGAAAAGGGGTAAAATTTATATGGGACGATGATTGCCAAAAAGCTTTCGAAAGATTAAAAGCATATTTGGTTAATCCTCCGGTTTTAAACCCTCCAAAGCAAGGAAAACCTCTTCTGGTTTATATTTCTGTGCATACGAATGCCTTGGGTGCCTTATTAGCTCAATATGAGGATGATACCCACAAAGAGTATGCCATTTACTACATTTCGAAAACTCTATTGGCTTATGAAAGAAACTATCAAGCCATGGAGAAGACGTGCTTGGCCTTGGTATGGGCCTGCCAGAAATTTCGATATTATTTCCTAGATCATGAGATTTGGATAGTATCTAGGCTTGATCCAATCAAGCACTTATTTGAAAAACCTATCATCATGGGTAGGCTAGGTAAATGGCAGCTCCTCTTAATGGAGTATGACCTGAAATTCTACCATCAAACCTCCGTTAAGGGGCAAGCCCTAGATGACTATGTGGTTGACTTCCCTTTAGAAGACTCATATCCCACACTTGACAAAATGCCCGATGAAGGCATTTTTCAAAACTAATTTCAAAACCATATTTTATCAAACGGCTTAAGTGAAAACCAAGTATGGAAAATGCACTTCGATGGGACATGAAAACAAAGAGGGGCTGGGGCAGAAATCATCCTTATATCCTCTGAAAAGGGAGAAATACCCATTGCCATTCGCCTAGATTTCAAATATTCCAACAACATAGCCAAGTATGAAGCGCTCATACAAGGCTTAAAAATTTTGAAAACTCTAGGGGCATCATGCATTGAGGTCTTTCGATATTCGTTACTTGTCATAAACCAAGTGTTAAAGATTTGGCAAGTCAAAAACGAAAAACTTCCTCCATACCATGAGTTGGCCACTCGATTGGTTGAGTCATTCCAATCATACACACTCACACACGTAGGAAGAGAGGATAATGGCATAGCCGATGCCCTCTCATCCTTGGGTTCAGCCCTAAGGGTCTATCCCACTTTGAGAACCCAATCCTTAGAAATATGGCATGCACCCACTCCATCCATTCACGATTTGGAGATTTGCCAAAACAATCAAAATTCTGCTGAAAAACCTTGGTTTCAAGACATAAAAAGTTTCTTAGAAAATGGAGGATTTTCAGAATTTGCTACATCTAAAGACAAAGCTTTTATCCGAAAGATTTCCACCCGATATACAATTTTGGGAGGGGTTCTTTACAAAAAGAGCTTTATTGGCGTCTTACTGAGGTGTGTCGACCTTGAGGAGGCTAGGATTTTAATGCATGAATTCCACGATGGAGAATGTGGAGGTCATGTCAACGCCAATATGATGGCAATGAAAATACTTAGAGCTGGTTACTTTTGGTCCACTCTAAAGCAGGATTGCCATGATCATGTTAAGAAGTGTCACCCTTGTCAAGTGCATGGGCACGCCATTCATATCCCTTCATCCTCATTGCATTCTGTGGTCAGCCCCTGGCCATTTATCATGTGGGCATTTGATATCATAGGACCAATATTTCCAAATACATCAAATAGGCATAGGTTTATCCTAGCAGCCACTGAATATTTTTCCAAATGGGTTGAAGCTACCTCCCTGACTAATGTCTAGGGGCAACATGTGGTGGCGTTCATTAGGAAAAATATCTTGGCTCGATTTGGAGTTCCAAGAGACCTAGTGTCCGATAATGGCACCCCGTTTAAAAATGAGAGGATGGTAAAGTTATGTAACACGTATGGCATAACTCACTTCTCATCGCCCTACTATCCTCAAGGCAACGGCCAGGCCGAAGCCACCAATAAGACTTTCATAAGCATTATCGAGAAAACCTTGGAGAAGGGTAGGATGTGGCATGAGAAGTTGGATGAAGCCTTATAGGCTTATAGGACTTCCATCCGAACTCCCACAAATGCCACGCCATTTGAGTTGGTCTATGGCACAAACGCCATTCTCCCCATTCATACCAAATTGCATTCATTCCATACATCCATTGCACTCGACCTCCCCCTAGAGATGCTTCAGCATGCTAGAATGGCCGAGCTCGACTTATTAGATGAAAGGAGGCTCCTTGCTATGGATCATGCACATGCATACCGGCAACGGATAGCCCGACATTATGAGAAGCATATGAGACCTCTCCATTTCAAAGTGGGAGACCTTGTGCTCAAAATCATCCAACATCGTGGCCCACATTCACTTGGAAAGTGGCGGCCCAAGTGGGATGGTCCTTATGTTGTACGTGGAACCACCACAAACAACTCATATTGGTTAATCGATGTCGAGGGTAGGAATTTAGCAGACCCCATGAATGTTCAATATTTGAAAAAATACCATGTGTAGGGTCTAAGTTAAATTCTCCTTTTGAAAATACTTTGGGGAAATCTACTTTCAAACTTCGTAAGTAAGGATCAACGCGAATCGTGTGACCCTGAGTAAGAGAATCGATGCTTGCAAAAAAGCGGAGTTTTCCAAAACACGTGGGTTACATTTCAAAATTCTTCTTCTTACAAAAAAAAGGCCTAGTTCAATATAGCAAGATACTTGCAAGTAGTATGTGCTATTTCTAAATAGGCTGATCTGGGATGAATCAAGTAGATCCTTGGGATAAGTCTTTCCCCTCTTCTTTTCTTCTTCCAAAAAGGAAAATTTGGCGAAAAGCTAAAAGGAAAATCCCTACAAAAATCTCTTTCCCGAAAAGAAAGGTGAATCAAAAATGAAAAATTGCTTCTTCTATGGAAAAGAGGGAATAAAGAAAAAATACTTCCATAGGGAGACCCTCTATGAAAAAAAGGAAAAAAGGCCAAAAGCTCAAAAAGAGCAGTTTTCCGCCCTTTTGCCTCAAACCACGGGACACTTCAGAAGGGACCGTGGTAACTCTTTCCCCATCCCTGCAACTTATCCAAAGTGAAGAAAGATTCATTTCAAGGAATCCTAAAGTAAAAATAGGATTTGCTTACTTGAATCTCATTTTGTTTGAGAATTCGACGTTTTGAGTAAGGCGTAGAAATTTTGAAACATGGCTTGATTTTCTTGTAAAACCTCCGCTAGATTAGCGAGTGTTAAGACTCAAGTAAAGGAAAATATGATAAGCTGAAGGTCCTTAGGATCGAAGCTAGAAGAAATGTCCCCTCTTGAAAATGAATTGCAAAAACCTCGAACATCGAGCAACATAAGGCCCGCTTACTTGAAGCAGCAGGTCTTCATAAGACTCCAAGTTCGACCATTCCATCTAGTCTCTAGGAAACCACATTTCCTGGCGTCTCATCCATATCATTCACTTGCATATGCATGCATGGATATTCCATACATTATCCCAATTAGGACTAGAACTGTATAGGTAAGTCCCCTTTGGCGAAAATCCCCTCTTACTGGGCACAAAGCAAACGTTTTTCTCAAAACTGGGACAATCCCATATTCTCGAGGACGAATCCAGGAAGAAAGCGAACAGGGGTGTTTGTCTTCTTTGCCTTTGGATAATGCCAAAGAGGGGCATCTGTAAACACCCCAAAATAAAACGAATTTCAAAATCAAATACCTAGTTTGAAAAGTCATTTTTCGAAAACCCAGGAGCTCTCAAATGCTTTTAAAATTCTGTCTTGAAAACCCCGATCAAAATGTAGATTTCTTAAACTCGGGCAAAGTCTCAATTTCATAAAGAGTCAAATGAAACAGGTGAAGCATTAAGGAAGACACCTGATCAAGAAGCAGCCCAGAAAGCAGCTCCAAAGGCCTGATCAAAAGCAAGCTCCGAAAGCAGGTCTAAAAGCCTAGAAATCAGCATAATCTGATGAAAGCAGAACCGAAAGCAAAAGGAGAACCTGGGCCAGAAGCATACTTCAAGCCCAGCATATGACATACGAAGCCAAAAGCATCAACCTTATCTTTTGAAATCCAAGCCCAAGCTTGAAAACCAGAAATTTGATTGAAACGAAGTCCAGCAAGGTGAGATGGAGATCGGACGACAAAGTTGGGGAAGACCCAACGTCAGACGGTGCACTGATGAAGCTAGGGCCCGCACAAGCCGTCCGTCTCGAAATGCCAAGAAGGACTGCTTAAAGAAAAATTGGATCGAATCTGAACCATATATATTCATATCCATATCCAAATAGTGTTTGGATTTGGATTGGATCCAAATAGTGTTTGGATTGGATTGGATCTAGATCAAAATATCCAGATCCATATCTATATAAATGTTTGGATTTGGATCGGATTTGGATCCACATCTCGAACCCATATCCAAACCCAATACCCACCTCACTTACCTATAAATAGAGGTGAGGGGATCTCCAAATAATCATGTGAAATGCTTGGAGAAGCCTTGGAGGAGAGAGAGAGGGTTAAGGTGAGTGCTTTATGCTTAATTTCTTTTTAGTGGGTTTAAGCCTTATGGGCTAAATAGGGTTAGTATGGGCTGCACCAACATGACCCGAGGGGGACCTACCTACGCATGGAGGACCCGAGGTGGCTCGACAAAAGCTTGAGCCAAAGCCTAGCCTAAGGTAAGCCTAAACCTAACTCTAAACTAAACCTTCTTTTCCTAACCCTCTAGACCTAACCCAAGACCAACACCCACTTAATTCCACCGCCATACCTGCCCCCTAATCCAAGCCAAACCGACCTACCTTTCCACCAACCGACACCCCCTAACACCCGGCTCACCCTATCACCACCCGAACCCCTCACTGCACGCCTGCACACCCCTTTCCGTGCCTTACTACCCGCGCGCACCGCACCTCGCCAGAACCCACTGCCAGCGCGCGCCCTGTCTCGTGCGCCTATCCTGCGTGCTCTCCTGCTCTCTTGTCCGCAGCACCCCCCCCCCCCCCCCCCCCCCCCCCCGTCACCTGTCCCGCGTGCCCTTTCATCACCCCAACCGAACACCCTCCTGTCCCTAACATCCCATACCGCCTTGCCATACCAACCAACTTCATCCGCCAGCACCCCATCCACTGCCATCATCCTAGCCTTTCACCACACCCACCGCCATACACCCTACCTAAACCTGCAACCCACCTTTTGCCGTCAGCCCTCTCATCAAGCCCAAGTAAACCGACTCCCTTCAAGCATAACTCGAGCCAGCCACCTCTCGTCTCAAGCATACCAAAGAGGTCACCCTCGTGGCTGCCAAAGTGGACCAAAACTCATGTAGATTGGAGAAGAAAACCGAATCACTTGTAAGTGTTTAAAATTTGGTATTTACATTACTCCTTCTATACTTAAATTCAATTTTGATACGGGGTTGTAATAATGGAGCGTGGTCTCCCCCCGAAATGTAATATTGGTGCTTGACACACGAGACACATACGTGCACTTGAGCCTTAGCTCTTATCTCGTACACAAGACACACACGTGCACTTGAGCCTTAGCTCTTATCTCGTACATAAGACACCCACGTACACTTGAGCTTTAGCTCTTAATCATACATGATTTGCATACACACACATTGAGCTTTCACTCTTACTCCAAAGACTCTAGTAAGAGTCGTGTGAGTTGTAATTTCATTCGGGTTGTTCCTTTCAATTGTGTGTGTTGTCATTTCAATTCGACACTCACACACGCGTGCATTGAGCTTCAGCTCTTATCAAGTATATATATATACTTTCAGCTGGGTTGTTACTTTCAAGTCATGTGAGTTTGTCATTTAAGCTTCCACACTTGCACACAAAGGGCACCCGAGCACTTGCTCAACACTCTCACACACATTTTGGCCTTGGTAGCCCCTAAGATATAGAGGTATCTATATACTTTCAGTTGCGTGAGTTTTATATTTCAAGCTGTGTACGTCTTTACATTCTGGGTGGTTCAAATTCAGTCGTGTGAGTTGTCTTTCAATTTATACACAACACACACGCACACATTGAGCATTTCCGCTCTTATATCTATATCTCCCTTTCAGCAAGTTAAAATTTAGTCGTGTGAGTTGTCTTTACATTTATACATAACACACACGGACACATTAAGCCTTTCCGCTCTTAAGATATAGATATATTTCCCTTCCGCAATTTACATTCAAGTCGTGTGAGTTGCCTTTAAATTCAGGTATTTCCTTTAAGCTACGTCTTTACATTTCGGGTTTTACATTCACGTTGTGTGAGTTGTTTTCGATTCGAGCCTAGCTCACATCACATCTTCAAACCTGAAATATTTTGCATACTTGCATTCGTACGCTTTCGAAAAAGCCTCGAATACCCTGTGCAAATACGCCAAACTTAGGTCACTTGTGCACACACATCCGGCCTAAATAGCTTAAAATCAAAGACTTGGATACATGCAACCCACGTATATAAAAATTGTGCAAACTAGGCATACATCACGTTTTAAACACTAATATTTCGCAAAGTTTTGCTAAAACAAAGTTTTAAGCGTACAAACTGACCCTTGAGCATTGGTTCAAGAAGGTTTGCGACGAAAAGATCCCGCTTCCTCACAATTGCTAGTTTCAAGTAAGCTAGCTGGCACGCCCATAAAGCGACTTAGGCACGAAAAGGTTCACTTCAGGCCTCAGAACCAGAAGTGAGAATTTTCACGTCTACAGTTCCATCTGTTGTGAAAACACGAATCAAAAGTTTTCCTTTTCCATGTTTTAAAAGGTTTTCTTCACATTCAAAGCTAATCAGCTAAGTTGCCTACACCCGATGCTCCTAATAAGCTAAGTAGATGCAGTTAAGAGGCTCTAGAATCAAGTAGTTATGATTTCATACCTTATTCTACCAGAAGTGGTAGAACATACCGCATCGATGGATGTTTTTTCTTTCAATTGATCTTCAAGTTGCTTCATTTTCTCTTAAAAGTTTACGAAGTGTGAAGTTTTGGTCTCCTCATCAACAATAGCTACCTTTTGCTTTGGCTTGAGATAATTCTTTATGATGTATCCTAACTCTTTACAATAAAAGCAAATTACCTCCTTTCTTGTATCACTTGGTCCTTTGAAACATGAAAGACGATAAGGTCATATGTTAGACATGGTCTAGACGCAACGAGTAGAGAGTCATTTTGTAATTTGTTGTGTTTGAATCTTGTTTTTGTCTTAAGATCTTTAAGAACCCCTTCTTTTGTTGGAAATGACTTTCGATGAATCAAGATAGACCATACTCCTTCGAATTCTTCTCTTATACTTTTAAGAAGCTAATAAATGAGGCTTTTGTTCTGTTCACATTGTCTTGAGTTGAGGCATTGTATACATTTTTTTTATATGCTCAAAGTTGATTCCAAATACTCAATAATTCATTGTAAAATTCATTTATCCCTTTGTCTCCTTGTCGAAATGATAGAAGCCTATCTCGAAGGACCATTTTATCTTGTATATCGCTTTAAACATGAACTTTTTTTAGATACTCTCATGTATCTTTGTAAAATCTGCCAAGATATCCCGTACATGATCTCTTATATTGTTCATGAGAACCCATAGAACCAAACCTTCTCACAATGGTAGAGAGTTTTCTAGCTCTTCAAATTGGCTCCTTTAGGCCGAACCAAGGAATCAGTTAGATATGATGTTGGTTTTGTATCCTCTTTCATACTATTTTTTTCTCTATTTTGGTCCTGCTAATATAACCTCATAATTTTTTCAAATATAAATAATTTTTCATAGATTGTGCCCATGTTTTGTAATTGTAGTTAATTAGACGAAATAGAATCCCTTTTCCACCATCAAGAATTTCAAGATTGACTTTCAAATAGCAGTCCACAAAAGGATCGAGAGTTTTTCTTTCCTTAGAGATGCTTTTCACCACTTGGCATGCTTCTCAATGCAGCCCAAAGTCTAATTACGAATCTGATACCATGAAATGAAAACAATATTGTAAGTGTTTTCTCAATGACTATCAAAGTCCACTTGTTGTATTAATAAACAATAAATCACCAAAGTGATTGCCAAAGACCACAAACTAGAAAAATAACATTGATATACAAATTACAAGGCACCAAAGTGGCATTTTTATAAGCAATATGGACAACCAACAACAACCTCTCTCCAACAGCTGGAATACTAGCCATTGACCTAGTGTTGTTCGATGCGTATCGTATCGTATCGTATCATAGTGTATCGTAATTTAATACTAAAAAATTAGTAAAAATTTTAAAAAATCTGATAATTAAAAAAAAATCATATAATGCAAAGTTTAGTACATATTCATCATTCACCATTCAACAATTGAAAAAGAATTACAGATTTTGAAGCAAAAAATAAAATATATTTACATTTACATATTGTAATCAGGATAATCATCAACTAAATAATCTTCATATTCTCCTTGTTGAAGATTTTCACCACCTTCTGCTTCAAAATCAAAATCTTCATCTCCTTAACAATGTTGTTGCACTCCTTCAAAGTTAATCAATACAATGTCTTCTTTAGTTAGGAGCACATTTTCTTCATTATCATCCATAATCCACTCCTCTAATATGACAAAATTATCCAAACTTATTATTGAATCAATTTGGTTTTTTTCTCTATTTAACTTTTTTAATTGCCTAGAAGAAAGAAAGATAAGTAATTAGTAAATAACATAAACAATTGAAGTCAAACAAAATATTGAATTGAATCTTTAAGTAGTAACTAATATAAGATTACCTTTGTCGAAGTCGCACGTTACAACGGATGAAAACTAAGTCATTAAGCCACTTATGTTTCAACATGTTACGCTTTTCTGTATGGATGTGTTCAAAGATACTTCAATTCCTTTCACAACCCATTACACTAAAGGTTTGACTCAAAACTCTTACTGAAAAATCTTTAAGGTTTGGACAAGCACCCCGAGAGGAGAGGAGAGGAGAGGAGAGCAGTTTAGCAGCCTATAGTAAGCACTGACTACCACGGCACCGGCTACTGCTACTGTAAGGCTCCCACGTGGCGGTGCCGTCAGCCTTTTGTGTTAGCGGTCTCGCTCCCACGTGGCGGGTGCCTCCCGCTTCCAAACATATATAAAAAAAAGACAAACATTAAGGACTTAATCCACAATAAATATAAGATTTAAGAAACTTAAATACAAAGATAAACAATTTACCTGAGCGCATATTAGTGCGGTTGTGGATTACTACAAGCAAACCCATCAAGTAAAGAGCATTATTATAGATCTCCATCTATCGATGTATAGCATATACTATACTCTAATCAGGGACTAATTTGTCTATACAATCAATGATGACTCAATTAACCTCATCGTCCCTTTTAAAACTTGTTGAGTACCTGAATATTGGGTTTAAGTAATATGTTGCTGCATAAATAGGCTGATGCAATTGTTTGTTCCATCTATTATCTATAATGTTCCATACGGGTACATAATCCCTCTTTTTTCTATTGAAATTACTTATAATGGTTTCTTTTACCCTATTCATGGCTTTATAAAGATAGTCCATAGATGGTTTCTCCTCGCTATCAACCAATCTCAAAACTTTCACTAAAGGACATGTAATCCTCAATAGTCTAACACATGCATTCCAAAATATACTCCTCAATACTGTCTTTGAAATCTCATTCAACTTTTTTTTTCTATATTGAGGCAACTCTACAAATTATTGCCACTCATTTAAGAAGAACATTCACTTCAAAGCTTACTTTTGTCTCACAATACATTGTAAAGATAATAAATTGGTTGCAAATCAAGTTGCATCTCTACGAAGAAGCTTTGCACGATCCGTATATCTCGTTATCATACACAATACAAATGCATGGTTGTAGATAAAGCAGTCGTTGCCTTTATCTCATTCATCTCACCAATATCCTCAAGGATAAGATCTAAACAATTTGGTGTCCAATAGAAAGTCTCATAAGTATCTCTTAACTCCTTCTCAACTGCTTTATAGTTAGTTGCATTATCTATAATGAATTGTACTACATTCTCTAACCCAACCTCGCATATTACATTATCAAACTCTTGCCTTAGGATCTCTACAGTATACCTCTCCTCTTAAATGTCCAGAGATTTCAAAAAGATAAGTCCTCTAGGACAGTAGATAAGAAAGTTTAACAAAGTCTTTCATCACCTATCGGTCCATCTATTTGCCATGATAGTGCATCATATCTCCTTCCACAACTCTCTCAAAGTCGAACAATATTCTTCCACTTCAAGGATAGTCTTATCTAATAACTTTTCTCTCAACTTCTGATAAGAGGGCATCTTTTAACCTCGACCAATATTATCAATTGCATCTATCATTATTTGAAAATGAAAATTGTTTGTTGCATTAAATGGAATGTATACATCATAAAATCATCTGCCCATTGCAAGGTTATGAAGTTATAGAAACATGAAGTTTAGGTTGAGCACCATTTTTATTGTGCTAAGAGGAAAATATGAATGTATGTCAAAACAAGCTCTTCCTCTACTCCTTCCTCTTGCCAAATCTTCAACAACCCTCTTTTTTCTAATTGATGGTCGAGAACTATTACTATCAACCTCTGTTCCATCATCAAAAGGAATACTATCAGTCAATCTAATAGTATAATCATCATCTTCCTCAAACATCTATAAATCATCATTCTGTTGTCTCCTCTCATGTATGCTCTCAATAATTTTAAGACATTGTCATTTAATTGCTTTTGGCAAATTTCTAACTTTGCCCGTATAAGGAGCAACTTCTTTTCTAGTCCCTATTATGTGGTATTTTAATCGTGAAATTTCACCACTAACCACCTTCTCACAAAACAAACATTTGATCTTCAATCTGTTACCCTCAACTGTTATACCCCACTATCATGTCGAATCATCAAACCGAGATTAGGAGTCCCTAACACCCCTTCCTGCCATCCCAATTGAGCACTTCAATTCAATCAAAAACCTTAAAATAAAAGCACTTAATAAATCCCCAATCTTCACTTAACACTCAAATAGAACGTCTCCCACTTTACGAATGCAATAAAAATCATATCCACGCACTTCATAACTTCATATTTTGTTATTCAAAAAAAGAAAAACACAAGTAACACCAAAAAACAATAAATACAAAGAATTGTTTTCAAAAAATGCAAAACTTAACCCTAATCTGAGTTGGGAGCCTTGCACGGATGCCGTAGAATACTATTTTTCAAGTCTTGAACACTGAGAAGGGGGAGAGCTACCGGAAGAAGCATTAGGGAGCTATGAACATACGCCAAAAACTCACAAAATTGAGGGTTTCTATTCGACCAGGGATCCTTTAAAAAGGATTCGTTGCCTTATCGCCCGTATCGTACGATACGAGCGATATGTAGCATATCATAACGGTGTCGTAGTGTACGATACTAACGCTTATACAATACTTTTTCCTGTATCATATCGTGGCGTTTTACGATGGGATACAAATAACATAGGTTGGCCCTCTCTCTCATACATTTTAACTGGTACTACCTTAATTTTTTTCGTAATAACCTCGTACAATCCTTCCTTGTATAGCCACACATCCACCTCAAAATTTCTTGTAAATAATGTATGTACAACTTTTTCTCTACGTTCTATTACACTTGTTTTTATCTTTTCCCTTTTATGCCCTTCAGCATTTCTTTTGTATTTGATGCCCATCAATGGCCTACTCTAACTAGCAGATTAGAGGGAAATGGTCTAAGAGCCACTAGGATCAACATGTTTCCACTTCTTTAATGATGAAAAACCCTCTATTTCTCTTACCCGTTTTCCTTTTACTTTGTAAAAGGGATTGCAATCCTTTGAAACAAATTTTATTTCTATATAATCAATTCTTGTTTTCAAATTTTATTTATCGAATGTATTTAAGCATTTTAGGGTCTCAACCCTAAAAGCATAATTAATAAAAGAGAGAGGCTACCGATACAGCACAGGAGGTTGATCAAAAGTCAACGTTTCTTCTCCCCAATACTAAGTGTGTTGAAGCATGTTTGTTGTGTAATTAACATGATATCAGAGCTTTAATGGTGCAAAATCAAGGATTGTTTTTTGTCTTGTAATTCAAGGATTGCATTGAAAAATCAGTCAATATATTGTGATTAAGGGAGAGATGAAAAAAAATATAAAGAAATTGATGTTTATAACTAGGAGCAAAATAGTGAAATGAGGGATGAATCTTTCCAAATAACTAATATCAAATTAGATGATTAGAATTACATAAAATAGGCCACATTTGTTGAGTTAGAAGTAAGATCAAGAGAAAAAATAGGTTTTTTTACAAGTAATCAAGAAACACCCTCTAAACGCAACCCTGCTTACGAAAAATGGGAAAAATACGATGCCCTAGTCAATTCTTGGGCCCAATCAATGATTCCCTCTATTAGGAAAACATTTATGTTCATGAGTAGCACTACTAAAATTTGGAAGGTTGTAGCAGAAGCATATTAAAGAAAAAAATATATATCAAAAGAGTATACATCAACAACAACTACGCCTTTTTCATAATGGAAGGGGTCGACTACATGGATTCTTTGTTTCCACATGGGCCCTATCATGTTCCATGTTAGTAGTCAACTCAACATAAGCTAGATCATTCTTTATTGTTTCCTTTCAATACTTTTGTAGTCATCCTCTACCTCTATTAATACTTTAAAAAATTAGTTTTTCATACCTTCTAACACGCACTTCTTTTGATCTTCTTTCTATATGTACAAATCATCTTAAACAAAATTTTATTTTGTATTGGTGTCACTCTCAATTTGTTTCTAATAACCTCATTATATATATGATCTTTCTTTGTATGACCACTCATCCATCTCAACATCTTCATTTCTGTGAAAGACATCTTTTGTACACGTTAATAATTAATTGCCCAACACTCAAAACCATAAAACATTGCATGTCTAATTATTCCTTTATAATATTTACCTTTCAACTTTAATGGTATCTTCTTATCACATAAAATACCTTATGCCCCTCTCTATTTTAACCAACCGACATTAATTATATACGTAATATCTCCATCAATTTTTCATCACTCTAAAAAATTGATCCTAGGTATTTAAAACTTTCCTTATGAGAGATGCTATGTGTATCAATCTTAATTCATATATCTTCTAAAGTATACAAATGATCAAACATATGTTCCATATATTTTGTCTTTGTTCTACTAAGTCGAAAGTTTTTACTTTATAATGTTTCTCTTCATAGCTCCAATTTTCTATTAACTTTTTCCTTAGACTCTTCCATTAACAAAATGTCATATAAAAATAGCATACACTAAGGTACTTCATCTTAAATATGTTTTGAACTCATCAATCACTATTATAAATAAGTATGGACTTAAAGTTGATCCTTTATATAACACAATATTAACTTTAAAGAAGTCTATCATTCCTTCATGAGTCATCATACATGTTTTTGTACCATCGTACATATTTCTTATAAGGTTTATGTACATTAATGGGATACCTCTTTTTCCAAGGTTCTCCAAAGAACATCTCTTGGTATCTTATCGTAAGTTTTTTGCAGATCAATAAATATCATGTGATAACTCCGCTCATGTAAGGGATCACCCTTGCATTGCCGGTCCCAAGCCCGGATAAAGGAGGAGGATTGTGTTAGGCTTTCGACAGCCAGCGTAAAACTTTGTTGGATTTTATAACATGGATTACAAAAATTATGAGCATTGCTTTGGGGCATTCCCGCCTAGCGATGTGCTGCAGAGCCCGAATGTAGTAATAAGTAAACAAGGGCCACTACATTTTCGCCCAAATGTAGTGAATCAATTGTAGAGATGGTTCCCACATCATGGACGGGTGTGGGTAAAGAAGTTAGTCTTGCTACATTACCGCCCGAATGTAGTGAATAATTTGCAAAGAGGGTCTCCACATTTTGATTATGGATGGATGCGGGGGGTAAGGAAGCTAGTCCTAAAAAATAAGATTTGTATTGGTTCTTGGAATATCAGAATATTATCCGGTAAGCTAATGGAGGTGGTAGATACTGTGATTCGGAGAAAGATTTATATTCTATGTTTACAAGAGACAAAATGGGTTGGAGAAAAAGCAAAGAAGATAGAGGATACAAGTTTTAAATTATGGTACTCACCCCAACCATACGGTGACCGAACCATGACGTTGAAATTAGTGTTAGGAGCAGAAGTTTTGAATATAGTTTGTTCTTACGCACCCTAAGTAGGACTAGAAGATAGTATAAAGACAGCTTTTTGGGAAGAGTTAGATAAGGTGATTCAAAAGATTCCACAAAGGGAGATGATTTGTTTAGGAGGAGACTTAAATGGACATGTCGGTAAAGAGGCATTAGGATATCAAGGTATTCATGGAAACTTTGGTTTTGGAGATATAAATGAGGAAGGTAGGGAGATTTTAAATTTTGCTATGGCATTTGATCTCTTTATTGTCAATACAGTCTTCAAAAAACGAGATGAATATTTAATTACTTATAAGAGTGGCTTCTGACAAACACAAATTGATTACTTTATTTGTAGAAAAAAAAGATAGAGCGTGTTGTAAAGATTGCAAGGTAATTCCAGGAGAAAGCTTAACACTCAACATCGACTTTTAGTTATGGATTTACAAATAAAAAAATGGACAAAGAAGAAAAGAGTGCATCAAGCTATTCGGACTAAATGGTGGAACCTCAAAAGCGAGAAAGAAGATATATTTAAACAGAAAGTCCTTCAAGGAGATGTTTGGAATTATATTGGTATACCCTGTGATATGTGGAACAATATGGCTATATATATTAGGAAAGTTGCGAAAGATGTGTTAGGTGTATCTAAGGGAGGTGTATCGGCACGAAAAGAAGCTTGGTGGTGGAGTGAAGTAGTGCAAAATAAAATCAAGGCAAAGAGGGCATGTTACAAATTACATTATTCTAAAATAACTAGTGAAACTTTAGAGGCTTATAACAAAGCAAAGAAAGAAGCTAAAAAGGCCGTGAGTGAAGCAAAAGCTAAACTTTGAGAGGATTTATATAAAAAACTCAACTCAAAAGAGGGTGAGAGAGATATTTTTAGGATAGCTAGGGTTAGAGATAAGAAAACTAAAGATCTTAATTATATTAGATGCATCAAGGATGAGGATGAAAAAATTCTAGTAGCAAATGATGATATAAGAAATAGATGGAAAAATAATTTTTATAAGTTTTTTAATGAAAATAAAGATGTTAGTATTAGCTTAGGAGAGTTAGCCAAATCAGAAAAGTATATAAACCACAATTTCTACCGATGTATTCAAAAGAATGAAGTCAAAGAGGCTCTTAAATATATGAAGGGTGGTAAATTGGTAGGGCCACATAATATTCCTATAGAAGTTTGTAAAATACTAGGAGAAATAGGAATCACTTGACTCACAAGACTATTTAATGAAATATAGAAAAACTAAAAGATGCCCGATGAATGGAGAGCAAGTACACTTATACCCATATATAAGAACAAGGAAGACATTCAAAATTGTGTGAATTATCGAGGTATCAAGTTAATGAGTCATATTATGAAATTATGGGAAAGAATTATCGGACGTAGGTTAAGACAAGTATCAAGTACAACAGAGAACCAATTTAGATTCATTCGAGGCAGATCTAATGTTGAAGCGATTCACCTTTTGAGACGTCTTATGGAACATTTTAGAGCATAAAAGAAAGACCTTTACATGATACTTATTGATCTAGAAAAAGCTTATGATAGAGTATAAGGGAGGTTCTTTGGAGAACTTTAGAAAAAAGAGGTATCCCATTGACACATTAACCTTATAAAAGAAAGACATGTATGATGATGCAAAAACATGTGTGAGGACTCATGAAGGAATGACAGACTTCTTTGAAGTTAATATTGGGTTACATCAAGGATCAACTTTAAGTCCATACTTATTTATAATGGTGATTGATGAGTTAACAAAACATATTCAAGATAAAGTACCTTGGTGTATGTTATTTGCAGATGACATTGTATTAGTGGAGGAGTCCAAGGAAAAAGTTAATAGAAAATTGGAACTATGGAGAGAAATATTAGAAAGCAAAGGCCTCCGACTTAGTAGAACAAAGACAGAATATATGGAATGTAAGTTTGATCATTTGGTTACCTCAGAGGATATAGAAATTAAAATTGACACACATTGCATCCTCCAAAAGGAAAGTTTTAAATACCTAGGGTCAATTTTTCAAAGTGATGGAAGAATTGATGGAGATGTTACGCATAAAATTAATGCTAGTTGGTTAAAATGGAGAGGAGCATCAGGTATTCTTTGTGATAAGAAGATACCATTAAAGTTAAAAGGTAAATATTATAGAACAACAATTAGGCCTGCCATGTTTTATGATTCTGAGTGTTGGGCAGTTAATCATCAACATGTACAAAAGATGTTTGTGACAGAAATGAAGATGTTGAGATGGATGAGTGGTCATATAAGAAAAAACCGTATACATAATGAGGTTATTAGAAACAAATTAGGAGTGGCACCAATAGAGGATAAAATGAGAGAATATCGTTTAAGATGGTTTGGACATATAGAAAGAAGATCAAAAGAAGAACCTCTAAGAAGGTATGAAAAACTAAATTTGAAAAGTATTAAAAGAGCCAAAGTACGACCACAAAAGTGTTGGAAAGAAACAATAAAGAATGCTCTAGCTTATTGTGAGTTAACTACTACCATGGCACACGATAGGGATCTGTGGAAACAAAGAATCTAAGTAGTCGACCCCGTCTAGTATGGGAAAAGGCTTAGTTGTTGTTGTTGTAATAAATATCATGTGATGGTCTTTCTTTTTAAATATAAAATGTTTCATAAGACGTCTCAAAAGGTGAATCGCTTCAATAGTAGATATGTCTAGCATAAATCCAAATTGGTTCCCTGTTGTACTTCTTAACCTACATTCGATAATTTTTTATCATAATTTCATAGTATAGCTCATTAACTTGATACGCCGATAATTCGCACAATTCTGAATGTCTTCCTTATTCTTGTATATGAGTATAAGTGTAATCGCTCTCCATTCCTCGAGCATTTTTGGTTTCTCCATATTTCATTAAATAGTCTTATAAGTCAAGTAATTCCTGTCTCTCCTAGGATTTTCCAAACTTCTATAGGAATATTGTCTAGTCCTACAGATTTATCACTCTTCATGATAGTGCACAAAGTTTTTCTTCAAACATTTGGAGGAATGATTCCACCCTCACATCGAGTTGTGCAGGATCCTTTACAGTGGATTGAACAATGAACTGCATCCCACAAATCCCAAAGTCATTCATGCATAAAGCAGCTCTGCAGAAGCACGGTAATGTATCGAAGCTGCTCAACTGAATGAAGCTGGTGGAAAGCTGGCTGCTTTGCAATGAGAACAAACAACTGGAGTTTTGCGTTTAGTACTATATCATCTGGATCGACCTGAATATAGAATAGTAGTGCAGAATTTTCATCTTTTTGGTTAAGGCATTCAACAGCATAGGGCTTTGAGTGACATAAAGCTTGATAATTCGATTTGACAAATACTGATAAGTGAATAAAGGCTTGCATATATGTTTGAATGATAAAAGAAAAGATCTTCAATATCAGTAACCAATTTCTCTGCTTCTCCATCTTCAATTCTTCATAACCTTCAGATACAGATTTCAGGGATTCTTCTAGTCTCCTCTTTTCAAATATAATCTCTTCAATTGAGCTCCTAAATGCCAAATTTTTTATCTTTAAGATTCACTGCCCTCTGTAACTGGTCACTCAAACAATCTATTTCTTCCATAAGTTTTGCCTATCATATTCCAACGATCTAGCCTTCACTTCCAATTCGTTCGCCATCATTCTCCTCAACTACCTGCCCATTATTTTTCATATATGCTTTAAGGTTTCCATAAACTGATCTTGTAATGACAAGACCTCCATATGATTGAGACATACTGATTACTACACATCCATCTGCAACCAAGGTCCAAAAGATAAAATGCACAAACAGATAATTTGAAATCAATGTTTTCACAACATAGGCAGAACAACACAGTGCCATGAGAAACCAAGAGATACTTCGATGCTGCAGAAGAGACTATTTTGCATATTAGGATCACACGAGAATAGATGATTCAGGACGGCGCACAGAAAAAGTAGCGTGTGAACTCTCCAATCCCCTCCTTACTATTTGTTGAATTTCATTTCTTTGCTTTAGTGAATCTGAGACACCGATATTTCTCTCCACTAACCATGATCTCTAGAGCACCATCTTGGTTATCTTGATTTGATTTTGTCCCCATTAAGACACTCTTCTCCTTTTCCAGTTTTTCCCTTTCAACTTTCAACCTTGTCTCTTGCCTATTGAAAGCATTTTTCAGCAATATTTGAGCTTTCTCAGCAGCTTTCCTTGCTTCTTCCACCTGAGCCGAAATTCTCTGTCTTCTCTCCTGAGCCTTTAGCCTCTCCCTTTTGAGGAAGTAAGGTTTTACAATATAATGAAGTAGGGATTATCAATGCTCCTGTAGCAAGAAATGGATTAAGTTGGCCTGACAGTAATACAAGGACTATGAGCTTCTATCCTTTCTCATATTCCAGAATATTAAAAAAAAACTTCTTCAACCACTACTTCAATATTCCAATCGAAAGAAAGCTTTGATACCATGTTGAAATTCAGAGTTGCATTGCAGAAGATTAAAACTAGAATATCAATAATATTAAGGAAGAAAAAACATGAGGGATTGAAGGAATGGGCGGACCTCCAATGGAGCCCCCCCCCCTTTTCTCCACACTCTCTTACACACTTCTTTAAATCCTAATACAACCTATCAGCCCTTATATAAGGAGTTGTAAACCGAAAATTGACCAAAATGACCAAAATACCTCTAGTATAAAAAATTACCAAAATGCCCCTAATATTTCGGGCAAGTACAATAATACCTAAAAACATCAGAAATTATAAAACTAACACAGCATATTCTTCAATACTAAGGGCCTCGAATGAGACTTGACATCCTTTTAATAGTAGTGTTAACTACGTATAGGGCTACGTATTAATTCTGCTTAATAGGGCTACATATTAAAGCTACGACTTGTCCCCTCCAATTCCATGGCTTAATAGAGCTATGTATTACAGTGTTAGCTCAAATGAACAAAGATATCATTATCTTCTTCTTGTATATCCCTCCTTCCACATAAATAGTATCCAATATTGTTTGAAGGAAGGTACATTTGACTTTAAAGAGGATCTACATGTACGTAGGTAGCTCAATTTTGTCTCCTATTAGCATTTAACTCCAAAAAAGCAAGATCGTGTTCCAATTCCGATGGTGTCTCCTTATTGCAGATAACATTTGACGCACCTCTCGGTTCTAGTGAATCTGCTACAATTCTAGGTATCACTCATAACATTGGAGGTTATCATTGCACTGAGAATACAAGACCATTAATGGTTTAAACTGTCTTAAAATGACTGAGTGCATATGCTCACAACATAATTGGTGAACAACTGAACAATGAACAGGGGGTTGATACTTGTGCCTTAGTGACTCGCATTAGTAAGTACCATTAGATTTTTTCAGTGCAATAGAGAACATGAAAAATGTCTTCTGCAAACATGAACACAATGTTAATTTTCAAGTGAAATTAATTATTTAAAACTTATCAAAAACTTGCTTGTTAGAAATGTCTATTGCAAAGTTTACATGTATTTTGTTGCATCCTTACTATAAATGACACTATCCTTTTGATAAATTGGGTTTTCTAATTAATAGAGGTCTGTAGGACCTCAAAGACCAAAGAGAATCAAGTCAGTCAATAAAAGTATGTAGCCTAACATCTCAATTCCAATATGGTGCGGAATCAAGGAGTTTGTCCCTCTCCCCCTTCCTCCCTACCCAAGCTTGCAATTGCTTCCCCGTCAACTATCACTTAACCCTCAAGTTACATTGTTAGAATCTAAGAAGCAAGTTGAAACAGACATGAGATGACAAGCCATTGATCCTACTATTCATCATCCATCTTTTGGGATCTTAAATAGGATATTTATCTCTTGTCTGAATATTTCTTATGTGATCCCTTCTCCATTTTGGTACAATCGTCAAGCAAGAGCTCAGGAAAAATATCAAAGAGGTCGTCATTTAAAAGAACAAAAACACATGGACACTAGTGTAAAGAGATTAAGATGATGCAAAATCCAGGATAAACATCCTAAAATGTCTCACCTACTCAAACATACACGGAAGAATGGCCTGAGGCTAGGATAAGGATCATGCAAAACTACATCTCCAAAATCAAGGAAAAATTGAAGAATGGCCTTTTACACAACAAAAGTCGAAAAGTTAAACACTATTGATGAAGGAGATAGAAAGAACAAAAAGATGCTCATTAGATAACAGAAATGATATTGCAGTTCTCGTGTAGATGATATTAGACCCACAATTCATTCCCGAGCAAATGTCTATAAGATTCACTGTGGTTATAGCTCCAAAAGATCAACTAGTGACATCTCCATTTTGAGTTAATGAGTTTCATGTTTGGTGCGCACCACTTTGTTTGTCATCCTCTCCGATCTAACCAGCCCCTCCATTCTCTTTCATTCCATCCCATCCCATCTATGACAGGATGGCGGTTTCCTGTTGTATGTTATTGCATGCTGAGTTAATGAATTTCATGTTTGGTGCACACCACCTTGTTCTCCATCCTCTCCAATATAACCACGCATGCCCCTCCACTCTCCTCCATCCCTATTGCATCTATATGATACAATTGCATTGCATAGGCACAGATAACACCTTCGTCATGTTTGAAAGAAGAGGTGCTAGTGGTGATGATGATGGCGGCCACCATTTTGACCGCTACTGCTATTAGGATGGGTGGAGGAGTTGGAGGAAGGTGGTTGAGGGTGGTGGGAGGCAGTTCTATGAGCCAAGGATTGCGGCATGGATTGGTGCACTACCAGTGCACATGAAACTCTATGTATCGTGGGCAACCACGATACGATACAATATCGCGTTGTATCGCACGATACGGTACGTATCGCACCTAGGGACCCGTATAAAGGGTACCTGGCCGAATAGAAACCCACATTTTTGTGGGTTTATGTACTTTTTTTGGAGCTCCTCACGCTTTCTTCTCGTGGTTCTCCTCCTCCTTGGGGTTCAAGGATCCAAAAACATACTCTACGGTATTTGTGCAAGTCTCCTAACTCGTATGTAAAAGTTTCCTAACTCGTATTGTGGTATATTTTGAATTTTTTCTTAGTATTTTTTTTTGTTTTTTTTTAATGATAAAATATGAAGTTATTAAGTGTGTGGATATGATTTTTATTGCATTCATGAAGTAAGAGACACTTTATTTGAGTGTTATGTGAAGATTAGGGATTTACGAAGTACTTTAATTTTTAGGTTTTTAATTGAATTAAAATGCTCAATTGAGATGGCAAGAAGGGGTTTTAGAGACTCTCATTCTCGGTTTGATGATCCGGCAAGACAGTAGGTATACCAGTTGAGGGTTGAAGATTAAAAATCATATGCTTGTTTTGTGAGAAGGTGATTAGTGGTGGAATTTCACGATTGAAGCACAACCTAACAAGGACTAAGAAAGAAGTTGCTCCTTATATAGGTAGAGTTAGAAGTTTGTAAAAATGCATTAAATGTCAATGTCTTCAGATGATTGAGAGTATACAAGAGAAGAGACAATAAAAGGATGATTTAGGGATATTTAAGGAAGATGATGATGTTATTGGATTCACTTATAGTATTCCTTTAGATGCCATAACAGAGATTGGTAGTAGCAATTCTCGACCACCAAATAAGAGAAAGAGGGTTGCTGAAGATTTTGAAAGTGGTAGAAGAGGAAGCTCAGAAAGGAATAGTGGAAGAGTTGCTTGTAGCATACATTCATTTTTTCCTCATAGCACTACACCTGGTGCTCAACCTAGAATTCGTGTTGCTATGGCTTTAGAACAACTTCATGATCAGGCAGACCTTGCAGTGGGCAGATGGTTTTATGATGCATGCATTCCATTTAATGCAGTAAATAGTTTTCATTTTCAAGCAATGACAGATGCAATTGCTAATATTGGTCTAGGATACAAGATGTCCTCTTATTAGAAATTGAGAAAAAAGATCTTAGATAAGACTGTCATTGAAGTGCAAGAATATTGTTCGACTTTGAGAGAGTCATGAAAAGAAACAGGATGCACTATCATGACAGACGGATGGACAGATAGGTGAGGAAGGACCTTGCTAAACTTTCTTATCTACTGTCATAAAGGACTTATGTTTTTGAGATCTCTAGACATGTCAAAGGAGAGTCACACTGCAAAGATCATAAGACAAGAGTTTGATAAGGTGATATGCGAGGTTGGGCTAGAGAATATAGTCTAATTGATTACATGTAATGCAACTAACTATAAAGTAGCTGGGAAGGAATTAACAGATACTTATAGAACTTTCTATTAGACATCATACAGAGCCCATTGTTTAGATCTCATCCTTAAAGATATTGGTGAGATAGATGAGATAAAGGCATCAACTGAGTGTTGTCAAGATATCACCAAATTTATCTATAATCATGCATTTGTATTGTGTATGATGAGGAGATATACAGATGGTACAGAGCTTCTTTGTATAGTTGCAACTCGGTTTGCAACTAATTTCTTATATATACAGAGTATTGTCAGACAGAAGCAAGCCTTGAAGAGAATGTTCTCCTCAGATAGGCGGCTGAATGACTTAGTTTTCATTTATCGTAACATGTGGCTTAGCGAAAGGTAATCTTTTATTAGTTAGTACTTAAAGATTCAATTCAATATATTGTTTAACTTCAATTGTTAATGCTATTTACTAATTACTTTTCTTTCTTTCTCGTAGGTAATTGAAAAAGCTAAACAGAGAAGAAAGCCAATTTGGTCCAATAAGTTTGGATAATTTTGAAATATTAGAAGACTGGATTATAAAAGATAGCGAAGAAAATACCCTCCTAACTGAAGAAGACATTGCATGGATTAATTTGGAAGGAGTGCAACAACATTATCAAGGAGATGAAGATTTTGATTTTGAAGAAGGTGGTGATGAGGATCTTCAACAAGGAGAAGATAAAAATTATTTAGTTGATGATCCTGATTACAATATGTAAATGTAAATGTATTTCATTTTTTGCTTCAAAATATATAAATTTTGTTCAATTGTTTAATGGTAAATCATGATCAAATCATTAATATGTATTCAACTTTACATTATATGAATTCTTTACAATTACCATATTTTTCCTAAATTGTTTCTAATTTTTTTTGTTTTTTATGTTTACTAATTTTCTTGATTTTTTTATATTTTTTCTATTTTTTTAATATTAAAGTATGAGACGATACGATACGCCCGTATCGTGGAGCTAAACGATATGATATGCGTCAAAAAACATTGTTATATATACATATACATATATATATATGAATATGCACACATATATCCAAATAGAAAGAAAGAGAGCATAGTCCATACACACACTCATCCATGCTCTAATCTTCTTAAAGATCTCAACCGTAAAATTGGCGAGATTAGTGGTTAGATCTTTTAAGTTAAAAAGCAAATAATATCAAATGCATTTATTATACCAAAAAAAGTTCCAATTGTTTTGCTTCTAAACATTGAATTTCAATTATTGATCTCGCTCATCACAAGGTCGAGATTCTTTTGGGTGTTCAAGCACACAAATGTGTTGTGTGCTTTCACCGATTGTTGTTTGTACTATATCATATCGTGTATTGTTTTTCTTTATGAGACAAGTGTATCGTATCACATCATAATATTTTAATTAAAAATCATTTAAACTTTTTAAAAATAGATAAAAATAGGAAAATTTATAAATGATTGTTATTGATCAAGGGTAAGTTTGAAAATTGTTTTAAAATAGTAGTACATGACTTGTTTAAATTATTTAATAAGACATGTAACACAATAAAGTGTAATTGGGACTTTAAGAGGTTATAACTCATACTCTTAGAATTATAATAGTTAATAAATATGTGCTTCGGAATCTAATAGTTTATAACTCATCTACTTGGAACTCTAACACTTAATAAGTAATGTACTTGGAACTCTAACACTTAATAAACTCTAAGACTTAATAACTCTTGTACTTAGAATTCTAACACTTAATAACTTCTCTAATTGAAACCCTATAAATATTAGTTGCGTACTTAGAAAGTCTCACTTCTTAGTTTAGATTTATTAGGATTCGTAACTCTTATACGTACTTAGAAAGTCTCACCTCTTAATTCATATTTATTAGGATTTGTAACTCTTATGTTTGGGACTTACACCTCTTAGAACTAGTTGATTCTTGGTATCTTTTATTTTTTATATAAAAGGATGTGTACATGCTCCAGTATCGTACTATAAGTTTCTATGAGGCTATATGCCCCTTGTATCGCCGTATCTCGATACCGATAACACTATAACACTGCATTCACCACGTTCTCTCTCTCTCTCTCTCTCTCTCTCTCTCTCTCTCTCTCTCTCTCTCTCTCTATATATATATATATATATATATATATATATATATATATATATATATATATGCACATACATGTATGCGTATACAGATATACAAACACCACACATACAGAGAGAGAGAAATAAGGAAACGCATTTAGGTACTAAATGTGAACCAAGGAATGGAAACCCTACCAATAAAAGAAGTTCATTTGGAGAAGACAGATCCTGTGCCGGAGACGACAACGAACGGTGGAAAATTTTGTTGATTTTGGGATAAACCCTAGATACCAAATCCCCTGAATTTTCATCCTTGCACATCGTATGCAAGATTTTAACCTTCAACCCAACCAAAGAAAAGAAAAGAAAAAGCAACAAATGAATTCCATTAGAATCGCCAAATGAAAAGGAGAAGGAGAACAAATAACAGCAAAAATTAAATAGAAGTGAAATGAAGGAATTGGGGCTAGGAATGTACGGAATGAAGAAGCGAGGCATCAAGAGAAGGATCAGAAGAGGATGACGAATCCCTCGAACTTGGAGAGAGATAGAGATCTGAGAGGCTGATCCCAATCGCTTTCTCCACCTCCCGGCTTCGCCATTTCCGATCCGCGATGGTTTTCGCGGGAGGGGAGCCGTTGCTTTCGGATCAACCGCCCGTACAGGAATCAGAATCGGATCGTGAGGCAGGACCGAACCACAACCCTAATCACATTAGCCTACATATCACCCTCGTACCCAAACGGTGGATCGGGGCGGTTGTGCACGCGTTCCCGGCATGAGGCACGACTAGACATGTCTGACTCCGGTTACTCCGGAACCTTGAACCGTAACGGAACGGGCCGGCTCCAGTTACAGTTTCACAACAGTTAGTTCTTGACGGTTTCGGTAGGAGTCTAAAACCGGTAAAACCACAATTAAACGTTTTCTCATACTAGATGGGGTTGACTACATGAATTTTTTCTTTTCATTGATCTCTATCATGTGTCATATTGACAGTTAACCCAATATAAACTAGATCATTTCTTATTGTTTCTTTTATATGATGTCCCTCTCCCATTTTACGCAACCTACATTAATTCTATGCATAACATTTCTATTAATTTTTCTATTATTCTCAAGAATTGATCCCACGTACTTGAACTTTTTCTTATGAGAGATGCATTGGTGCCAATCTTAATTTTTATTACATTTAAACATATCACTGAGTTGGAGACAACCATCAAATATTTGATGGAATAGTTGATAGCCATGGAGAGTGATAAACTTGCGAGTTCTCTAAATGTTTTGCATATTATTGCCATGGAGGCTTAAATGTTCTTAAGTTGATGAATGGGTCCTCTATCAAGACTCCACAATAAGAGCCACACTAATGTGCCAAAACCTAAGAACTTTGAAGTTGGTGAATATGCTAAGGCCCTTGAGAACTTTCCTTGGGATGTGGTGGAACAGTTCACAATAGCAAATGTATCGAGGGAGGGAAGACAAGTTGCTCTTAACTACCATGGTCATTGGACATGACACAAAGTTGTGGTACAGGATTCATTAATGTGTGGCTAAAGCCAGTGAAGGCATGTGTATCTCCAATTGTATTGAGTTGAAGGAAGAGCTAAGGAAGCAATTTGTGTTTAGGGATGGATCGAGACCATAGGATATATCAAAATTTTTTATAAATGAGATGCTAAAGGGACTTATTACTTCACATAGAGCGGTTGGGCAAAATCACACCACTCCTGTTGATTCACGCATAAGTTGTGTACGGTTGGCAGCGTCTTCGAGTGTTGTACGACCATCTTCTATTGTACCTTCAACTGCCCTCTGAGTCCTTCGCTCCTATGCAACTTACCTTGCATCCCCCGCCTAGTCTTGCTAGCAACAGACTTGCGTTGTCATCTCGTAGAACCGAAACTTGTAGCTGCTTCATTATCTCGTTGCCCGCCAGTCTTCCAGTGCTGATGGCCTACCCCTTCTTCGTGAGGTAGGTTCTTTGGACGTGCGGTGGATAGAGCGTCTCCACACTCCTTTAGTCTTGCGACACCAGTCTTTGAAGACATCCTGTTGCGAGGCATCTTCTGTTCAGCACCCTGCAGTGCCACTCCGCGTGTGGCATTCCCCTGCTTCTAACCTTCTTCTAATCGAAGCACTGACACATTTTGAATATGACCATCATCTGAAGCCGTTGCACGAACAACACAGAGTTTATCGCAATCCATGAAGACTACTATATTCGAGGCTGGTCGTATCTCTGCATGGCTCTCCCTAAAGAACTCCATGCCAAGTATCACCCGATGTTCGTCGAACGGTGTCACTGTAAAGTTGGTTACCCCATGCCAACTCCCTACTCGAGTCACAACAGTAACCGCCTCCCCTAGGATGGGTTTGGACTCTGAATTCACAGTCTTCATGTTGCGACTGCTTCCCACTACTCTTAGGCCTAAACGTTTAGCTTCTTGTACATGAGAGTCTTGTCTACTAGCTTATGTGACATTGATCCCCCATCTATGGCATTCAACCATCTCATTGCGCCAATCCTCATAATCTCTTCCCTTGGGTCACCATCTAAAGCATTTATCCTTTGCACGACATTAGCGGCGCTTACAAAGTTCTCCTTGTATTCGCACTCATTTGAGAAATGTTGTCATACCCTAACCATCGGAAGAGTCGACAAGCCTCGCAATGTGACCGACACCCGACCCTTGAACCGGATCAGCCTTAGCGGATTTCACAAGTGAAACGGAATAAGTAGTTCAGACGGCCTTCGATAGGGAATGTGAGTTGGGCCCCTCTCCCAGATGCTAAGTGCTTGGGATGAGACTTGGCATCCGTTTAACTCACACCATGTAACACGACAAATATTTAAGAGTAAAGGCAATAAAAGCATGTTTAATGCAAAGTCAAATGTCAATAGCTTTATTGATAGCAGAAATGAGTGCGCGACCCCATCGTGCTACATTGGTATGTTAGGGGTACTTCACTTGAGAAGGGTTTTTGTACAAGGGGGTGGCGCTAGGCTATGTATTCGCAGTTGAAGGGTCACATTCTCCCCCACCCAAAATCGGAATCGACCTCGCCAACATCCACCTCTTCGTCCCCATCTCCACTTGGTCAGCAATCTTAAACGGCTTCCTTTGACATCGTCCAGCATGGATGTAGTCCGTTAGAAGTTTGAAGGTTTTGGGGCATGAACTCTCTAGCTACTCCCCTTCACCCGACATCACGAAGCACTTGAGTTAACCAAAAGGTTTGATGACATACTTGAGGTATGATGTGATCAAGGAGTTGTACCTGTCTATTTGACACTGACATTTGTGCTTCAAACTGCGGCACTGATTATTACCAAAGCAACCACTGTGATTGATAACCGCACAACCCTACATCATGTGGCATCGTCGAAGAACTTAGCACTTCATGTGAGGTATTGCTTCACATCACCGAAGGCAGCCTCCATCCACATTGTTGGTACCCCACCTCCATGAGTATGCAACATCCTTCCAACCCGTGAGATGTTATCTTTTACGTTGGGACAACGTTGGCACTTGTGACTCCTTGTGGCTTATGTGCAATCAAACGCTTCCGTGATCACGTTGTTAAATCACGCGTTGGTCACGATTGAAATCTGTCTGACGGCACCTTGCCTCATTGAGGGTACAGGAACTCGACGATAGTTTGAGCGCTCCTCACCTGTTTTTGAGGAAGTCAACATTGTTTCCTATGCGCTGATTGTCTTTACCACTTTGGCTTGCATACTGTGATGACGCATGTATTCCTTGAAAAGCACCTATGTGCCTTCATATGGTGAGCAGTCCCGATGTGGCGACTGGCACAAGTGTCAAACATCTCACGGTCCTGCGTTACATTTCATACGAGTGACATGGGCCACCGGGCCAACCTTGGCATTGTGGTGCAACCGCACATCCTCATCCGTGTGCTACTCATCACGACTTATACTTGGTGACAATGCATAGAGTTTGGTCGAGTTCAGTGTGCCACCTTCGCATGAACGTGTCCACCTACATGACCGACCTGTTTTCCTAGGCGTGACCACGATCCTGGGGGTTTTAAGAGGAACAACACATCATGTGCAAGGCTCTTGACTTCTACTGGTCAGAGTTAAAGAAGGTTATGTTTGGCTTAATTGTTAGCTATTTGGTCGCAAGATGCTGGTGATGATTCTCAGGTAGATGGTTCAGATGGTCGGCATTTGGGCATGGTGAAAGACTTCCACTGATTGCTAAGCAGTCGACTGATGCAGGCTAGAGCATCAACATTGGTTCTCATAGGATTCCAACAAGAACACCGGTAGTGGTTCAGGTTTGTTGATTAAACAAAGGCTAGATGGAAGATGGTGGAAGGTTTTGGGTTGAGATGGAAGATTTTCTGGCTAGGTGAGTCACGGTCGAGGTGGTTCGGTTAAGCAAAGTAGTGTGAGACAAAGAAAGTTGATGTGGTTTGCTGGTGTGTGACTGCTCTAGATGGTGGTGATCAGCAGCAAGGCTTTAATGGTGGTTGAGGTAGCAAGCGGATGAGACAATCGGCAGGGCAAAGCAATGGTCAGACGCTTGCTAGTCGTGGTAGTTTGAGAAGCGGCAAGGTTGCAGAACTTGATGGTGGTTGTCGCAACAAGGGATCGAGAAAGAGATAATAGAATACTAAACTTAGAAAGAGAAGAGAGTAGCTTCATGGTAGCTATCTTAGACGATTAAGAGGAGAAGAGAGTGAGAAATGTGGAAGGAATGAAATCCATTACAATGATCAAACCATGCTTTGTTTACAAAGACCAAGCTCATACTGGTAGAGGAGTTTACAATGAGCTATTCTGTGTCCTACTTATATAGGACTTTGATAAAGAAAGATTTCACATGGGAACTCTCTTCATTTGGCTTTCTGTGAGGAATCCTTATGCAACTCAATATCTTCAAGATTTTCATCATGTCAACAACCGTGTTGCCTTAAAATCTAAAACTCTGCCATCGAAAATTGGGAGTGGCCTCTTAAAACACGAGATGGTACTCCGAGTCTAAATTTTCACAAAAAAATGCCCGAGCTGTTGTTGTCGGGGCCAAGGGTTGATTTAGGGGTACCAACGATTCGTTCCAAATCCCTATGCCAACCTGGTTAGGCATCAAGACTCGTTCCATACAAGATGGTGGATATAAATTGGATGTTTGTCCAGTTAGAGGTCTAGACCCGTTCCACAGAAATATCAAAGCAGACCTGGATTTTGGAGCTTATTCAAGAGGAGATTCGATCCAATCCAAAAGGAAGCAGCATGCTTCATGATGATGTCACCTAGTGGGCCTTAGGGTAGGCCGTCCAACTCTCAAGCAAGTCCCTGAGTAGGGTGTCCCCATGATCGTGAAAACTGAGCCCCTAGGCCAAGTCGAGTTGCATGTAAGGTCCAGCAATGCACCCAACTCGATCAGTTTTGGTGATACAAGGCTTATATTGATTCACATAATTTAGCCCAGACCAAGAACACATGTATTTGTTTGGTTAAGCTTTTTCTTGGAATTACCTTCCAATCTTTAATCTTTTTTTCTACAAATAAAGTAACCAATTTGTGTTTGTGAAAAGCCACTCTTCACAAACACAAATTGATTACTTTATTTGTAGAAAAAAAAGATAGAGCATGTTGTAAAGATTGCAAGGTAATTCAAAGAGAAGGTTTAACCACTCAATATCGATTTTTATTTATGGATTTACAAATAAAAGAAAAGGACAAAGAAGAAAACAGTGCATCAAGCTATTTGGACTAAATGGTGGAACCTCAAAAGCGAGAAAGAAGATATAGGAGATGCTTGGAATTATGTTGGTACACCCTGTGATATGTGGAACAATATGGCTATACATATTAGGAAAGTGGCGAAAGATGTGTTAGGTGTATCTAAGGGAGGTATACCGGCACAAAAAGAAGCTTGGTGGTGGAGTGAAGTAGTGCAAAAAGAAATCAAGGCAAAGAAGGCATGTTACAAATTACATTTTGCTAAGAAAGTGAAACTTTAAAGGCTTATAAGAAAGCAAAGAATGAAGTGAAAAAGGCCGTGAGTGAAGCAAAAGCTAAAATTTGAGAGGATTTATATAAAAAACTCAACTCAAAAGAGGGTGAGAGATATTTTTAGGATAGCTAGGGCTAGAGATAAGAAAACTAAAGATCTTAATTATGTTAGATGCATCAAGGACGAGGATGAAAAAATTCTAGTGGCAAATAATGATATAAGAAATAGATGAAAAAACTATTTTTATAAGCTTTTTAATGAAAATAAAGATGTTAGTATTAGCTTCGGAGAGTTAGCCAAATCAAAAAAGTATATAAACCACAATTTCTACCGATGTATTCAAAAGAATGAAGTCAAAGAGGCTCTTAAACATATGAAGGATGGCAAATCGGTAAGACCAGATAATATTCCTATAGAAGTTTGGAAAATATTAGGAGAAATAGGAAACACTTGGCTCACAAGACTATTTAATGAAATATGGAAAAACCAAAAGATGCCCGAGGAATGGAAAGCAAGTACACTTATACCCATATATAAAAACAAGGAAGACATTCAAAATTGTGCGAATTATTGAGGTA
Organism: Brasenia schreberi; assembly: GCA_036023115.1. Classification (NCBI taxonomy): domain Eukaryota; kingdom Viridiplantae; phylum Streptophyta; class Magnoliopsida; order Nymphaeales; family Cabombaceae; genus Brasenia; species Brasenia schreberi. The sequence goes on along the minus strand of JAYKKT010000092.1, from coordinate 35,434,927 downwards.
TCAAGTTAATGAGCCATACTATGAAATTGTGGGAAAGAATTATCGAACGTAGGTTAAGACAAGTATCAAGTACAACAGAGAACCAATTTGGATTCATGCCAGACAGATCTACTATTGACGGAATTCACCTTTTGTAACTAGAACATTTTAGAGCATAAAAGAAAGACCTTTACATGATACTTATTGATCTAGAAAAAGCTTATGATAGAGTATCAAGGGAGGTTCTTTGGAGAACTTTAGAAAAAAGAGGTATCCCATTGACACATTAACCTTATAAAAGAAAGACATGTATGATGATGCAAAAACATGTGTGAGGACTCATGAAGGAATGACATACTTCTTTGAAGTTAATATTAGGTTACATCAAGGATCAACTTTAAGTCCATACTTATTTATAATGGTGATTGATGAGTTAACAAAACATATTCAAGATAAAGTACCTTGGTGTATGTTATTTGCAGATGACATTGTATTAGTGGAGGAGTCCAAGGAAAAAGTTAATTGAAAATTGGAACTATGGAGAGAAATATTAGAAAGCAAAGGCCTCCGACTTAGTAGAACAAAGACAGAATATATGGAATGTAAGTTTGATCATTTGGTTACCTCAGAGGATATGGAAATTAAAATTGACACACATTGCATCCTCCAAAAGGAAAGTTTTAAATACCTAGGGTCAATTTTTCAGAGTGATGGAAGAATTGATGGAGATGTTACGCATAGAATTAATGCTAGTTGGTTAAAATGGAGAGGAGCATTAGGTATTCTTTGTGATAAGAAGATACCATTAAAGTTAAAAGGTAAATATTTAGAGCAGCAATTAGGCATGTCATGTTTTATAGTTATGAGTGTTGGGCAGTTAATCATCAACATGTACAAAAGATGTTTGTGACAGAAATGAAGATGTTGAGATGGATGAGTGGTCATACAAGAAAAGACCGTAAAATAATGATCTAGCTTATTGTGAGTTAACTGCTAACATGGCACACGATAGGGATATGTGGAAACAAAGAATCCATGTAGCCGACCCCGTATAGTATGGGAAAAGGCTTTGTTGTTGTTGTTGCATGAACACATGTATTTGATCTGGTTGACCTATACGCTTTCATCCACATTTGGTTTATATGGCTCGATCTTAGTCCACCTCCCAACACAAGTCCCACCTCAACGAGCCTGACCCTGCTTCAGTTTGCATTTGCCAACCTGTTCAAGGACATCCTTTCATGTATGGGATGGCCTGATTCATCACCATTCATTCATTTATATGTCTTTTATATAATATCTTCATAAAGATAATATTATATGTATGTATGTATGCAGGGGGTCACTTATATAAAAGTATATATTTGGAAGGATTTAGAGCTAATGACCAGTTGACCCACATCTGGTCTAGCTTAGGGTCGACCTCAACCTGAGACTTAGACTCAAGAACTTGGTTCAGATCACCCCACATTTGAAGACTTATTCAGCCATGTCTACAAAAGTACATGCGACTTATTTTTATCGAGCACGGTCAAGCCTAGACATTTTGGCTTAGCCAAACATCCTAACATTTTACGTATGTGATGTTGTATATATATATATATATGTTATATACAGGGCATGTATATAAAATTGGCAAAATTTCACAAAACTATCATGTGATTTTCCAACTGTTACATTTTTCAACTATAACTTACTAGCCTTTTAGGAAGGATATAAGTTTTTCTTAGTTAATTAAATAAGGAACAGAGGTTTCTACCGCTAATCAAATAGGGACATGAGGTTCTCATGACATGTAAAAAAAACTAATATCGTTAGCTAGATTGTCTTTATTTCATTAATAATTGAAATTTTATATCCTTTTTAACGATTAAAACCTCATGTATCTCCTAAAATATTGAGAAATTGTGGTGTCAAAGTGCAAACTTTTAAAAGTCAGAAGATTCTTTTGTGAAACCTCATACTTCACAGAAAACTACCTTGTACTTTTGTATTGATTTGATATGAAATTTGAGACTATATAGAGATGTTCTCCAATATATTTGGACTTGTAGTGAGATTTGCTTATATGGAAGAGAAATATTGGTTTTATTTCGAAATATTTTGTCATCTCTTGCCTCGTACTTTTGTGCGACATTCGGCAGGTTCAGCTTAGGATTGACCTAACTATGTAGGGCCCACAGAGTTGAGAAAGTGGTATCAAGGATAATAATTCCTATTGTCAGGATGATTATAGTTATGAGTACAAAGGGTTGCAGTAGGTTTCTATGAGCGGGGATGATCATGTGACATCGAGAGAGTTAGTCATTTAATGAGCGTGTTGTAAATTTTGACATAGTCAAGGTTCTAATTTTGCAAAGAATAATGAAAGGTTATGTAAGGTGATTGTGTCTGTAATGATATTAAGTTTGGATACAAGGATGAGTTATACTATATTTGAAAGACGGAGAGTTAGTCTTGAGATTCCGTACATGTGGTTTGGTTTTAATGAGCATGGTCAATGTCTTTAAATTTATATAAAAGTTAATTTGCTTACTTAGTCTGGCTAAATAATTAATTCTGAGTTATTGGATTGAGTTTGTTTTAGATTTGAATATATCGTGTTTGAACCAAGAGTATAAGGATTGTGTTCAGTTATTTAACAAGTGTTTTTGTGCTTGAATTAGAAAAATGTGATTTATTAATTTTGAGATATATACAGAAAATGTTTATTGAATTTAGTAGTGTTGATTTGTATTGCAGAGTGTAAAATTATTGTTTTTGCTTAGTTTGATGAAATTTTGATAAAAGCTAAGATGTCCTACTTATTGTTGGTACATTATTTGATTTTTTGAAGGTTAAATGGTTATTGGATGAATTGTTTGAATTTTGTGGTTTCATGTCATTAATTTAGTATTATGATGAGTTTGAGTGTCTATAAAATTTATGAAGAATTTGGAATGAGTAAATGACTATGTATTTTCTTATATACAAATCTTGAGTTGTTGATCTAAATACATGTTAGATCATAAGTTGATGGATTAGGACAATTTTGAGTTGTTTTAAATCTTTGTGAGAATTTAATAAAATTGTGAGTTTTAAGAAATTAAGGCAAGCTGATCATATAAATATTCTTGGTTCCAAGTAGAGGCGCATAGAGCAGGTGAGGTCATTCGTTGGGAAGCTGGGTAGGTGAGCATTTGTTTTTAAGTTAGAAATAAATTGTCATAGATTTTATTTGAAATAAACTCGGTATCCCCGATATTCGGGTTTCCCGAAAGCCAAACTCAGGCCGGTAACACCCGCCAGATCAGGGGTTTTCATTTAAACTTTAAGTACATGTTTAAAACGATTAAAATTATAAAAAGAGGCAGTCAAAAGACAGAAATAGTGTTGCCATCGCACGCGTCCGGAAAAGAGGACGTATGATGAACTCGTGCGAAGTGATGAACGGGATCGGGAAGTCCCGGCGGTGGCGGCTTAATTACTGGGTAAGGCAAGGGTACTATTGTAATTCCACATACAAAAGAAAGGAGATATTCTCGGCACCTCGCTACAAAAGATCCCGACTCCCAGCATATCGCTTTCTCGCGGCGAGAGAAGGATTCGTCTCTCTCTCTTTCAAACAAGGGAGGAAGAAATCTGCGGTTTCCTTTTCCTTCTCTTCCTTTATAATCAGTCCTTTTTCTTTCTGCTTCTTGGATTCGTTTCAGAGAGAAGCTCTCCGGGGCCAACCGTAACTTGTCGACGAACCACGGATAAATCGGATCTCTCTCAGGTAGACGGACTCTATCGTGGTAAAGCTCGCGGAATCGTCCATTTCTGAGGTACTTCATGCTACTTTTGGGGCCTTTCCGTCTTTTCGCTTGTAGGCGTTGTGAGGGTCATCGTCATTTTTAATGATTCCAGTCAAGATGGTATCTTTAGTTGATTCCCACAATGGAACCAGTTTTACTTTCACGTTTCACTTCTTATTCCTCGAGAGATCATGGATTCAGGGATTTCTGCCGTGATTATTATTTTATCCGTCTTTCTTGGCGATTATGTTGTTATTGGCGTTTCATTTAATAACGCTTGAAGATCTGATCCCGTCTTTCCTGAACAATCATGCATCCGTTTTTCTTTTCGGTTTTCACAGGGTCTATTTGACTTCACGCTCAAATCAGAACTAAAGAAGTTCTCTAAATTTCACTCTTCTTTTCTTTCTATGTTGTGCAGTATCCTACCGATTGAAAATCGCCAACTCCTGTATCTTCTTACCGTCGTGAAGGGAAACACGAGATCATGATTTCCGCTTTGAAGCAAACCGCTTGGCCTTTCACTTTGGCACCCGATCTTCTTGCTCATAAAGCTCAGAATGGGAAGCTAACTTTTTCTCCCATCTCTTCCGCTTCATCAAAGAAAAGCCCATCCAAATCGGTTTTTCTTGTGTCGAAGCCCCTACACATCTCTTCATTCTTCTCGCTTCAATCCATCGGAACATTGAGAAGCCGCAGACTTGAGATCATCTCCAAAGCATACGAAGCTGATGGATCTGATCCTCTGAACGATGCACGCTCGGCAAATATTGGGATCTCGAGTGAGGCAGCGAAGGCGGCCACTGCTCAGAAGGTGAAGATCGGCATCTATTTCGCGACGTGGTGGGCTCTGAACGTCGTGTTCAACATCTACAACAAGAAGGTTCTTAACGCGTTTCCTTATCCATGGCTGACCTCGACTTTGTCTCTTGCCACGGGTTCGTTGATGATGCTAGTGTCATGGGCAACGAGGATCGCCGAGGCACCGAAGACGGATCTGGATTTCTGGAAGGCCCTTGCCCCTGTAAGCTGTTGAACTCTGAGGGATTTCTTTTTTAGGCTGTTCTTGGTGTATTTTCTTCCACTAACCGCTTCTGCTTCTGTTTTATTGTGAAAGAATGGAGTTTGTTTTGAAGTTTTTTTTCTATTTCTCCTTGATTCTCGATGTTGTAGTGTTTTATTTCAAGTTTGATCAATTCAGTGAAAGTGCTGGTTTGCCTTTTCTAAAATCAGGTTTTTAGCATCGATATGCTGAGGGATTGAGATTTTGGGAGCCAAACGTTTGATGTTTTGCTCTCTCTCTCTCGTTATTCCAGAAGCGATCTTTTCCAATTTGGCTGCTGATGAAAAATCTATACGTATTGGAATTCTTTGATCCAACTACACGCAATGGAATTGATCTCACCACATCTTTTTCTCGAAAAGGAATGCTAATCGATGTTTAGTTGATGTCTTCAATTTTTCTTATCACCAGAGTGTTGTGTTGGCTTTCTTCTCTTCTTTAAACCTTAGACTTTCCTATTCCACTTTGTACCTGTACAGCGGGCTCCTCGACATTATGGCGATATGAGTTGATCAATTTTTAGCTGATTTCTTCAGTTTTCTTTTCTTTCCACCCGAAGTTTCGTGTTGGTTTTCTTCTCTTCCCTAAGCCGAGCCCTTCCGGTTGTAATTTGTATCAATACCGTGGGCTCCTCGCCATTATGGCGATATTCGCATTATCCTGCTTTCCTTTTCAGAAAGCCGTTTTAGATTTGGGAGTCTGTTTTTACCCTTAAAAAGTGAAAATTTTCGTGCCGTAAGTTTTAGACAATTTCTCCGACATGCAGGTAGCTGTGGCGCACACTATCGGGCATGTGGCTGCGACAGTTAGCATGTCAAAGGTCGCTGTGTCCTTTACGCACATCATCAAAAGCGGTGAACCAGCTTTCAGTGTGCTCGTTTCCAGATTCCTGTTGGGTGAGACCTTTCCCGTGGCAGTCTACCTTTCTCTGCTCCCGATCATTGGTGGTTGCGCGTTGGCGGCCGTCACGGAACTTAACTTCAATATGACGGGTAAAAAGTTGTTTTTGTTTACCTTTTGCTCTCCTGATACAATCTGAAACAAATCCTCTATTGCTTTTTCATGGTCTGACACCGGAAATCTTTAATGACCTAACCAACCGTTTTGTGTATAGGATTTATGGGTGCAATGATTTCGAACTTGGCTTTCGTGTTCAGAAACATATTCTCCAAAAGAGGAATGAAAGGGAAGTCTGTCAGCGGGATGAATTATTATGCTTGTCTGTCTATGCTTTCCTTGCTGATTCTTACACCGTTTGCTTTGGCTGTGGAGGGGCCCAAGATGTGGGCTGCTGGTTGGGAAACTGCTCTTCGTCAAATTGGTCCGCATTTTGTTTGGTAAGTTTGAAAAAAAAGGGGGCATTCCTGATAGCTTTTCTTTGAGTATAGTCTCATAGTAGTTGTTCCTTTTAGCCTTCTTTAGTTTTAGTTTGCATTTTCCTCCTTGCATCTGATTCTTTTGCTCAACAAATATCTGAAATGATTACAGTTACTTTCTTCTGTTGTTACTATTGTGTATATGAATGCTATACTATTATATACTGTCCTCGCTTGTCTTCATATTTGCGGCCATTGTGTGTTTGTCATAACCCAGAGTAACCTCATACTTGGTTGAATTTATTACGGCAACTTAAATTTCTGATATTTTGTTGATATCACATCACTGAGGTCCATGATCTGTGCATTCAGTGATTTGTCTTCTACCATGACTTTTCTACTGCTTATGAAAAATCCAGCCACCGTGAGCAACTTGAATTACTGGTCATTTTGTATGATTTGAAATTCATAATTTAGACATTTATGTTTCCCCATCGGTAAAAGCACTAGTTCATGTTGTGTCAGTTGGTTGCTTCAGCTAACAGACTGAGAGGACTCCAATACAGATGTATCCAGTAATTATTGAAGGATGAGATTGTTTAGAAATCAGCATGGAACTATGCTAGCCTTAACGTTCATCCTTATTTTGAGCTCTAGGAAAAGATGGGGAAACATAAATGTCATAGTTCCATGCTGATTTCATGCTGATTTGTAGTTGGTTGAGGCTAGCAACCAACTACAAATGTAAGGATTCATTCTGTTTAAACATAAATATGTTCCGTTTGTGTAATCATTCTGTTTAAGCCACTCCAATACAGATGTATCCAGTAATTCCAAATATTTATGCAAGCCACAACATAAATATCTTTCATTCAGTAATTTGTGTAAATCCTTAAGCCCCCCTTGTAATCCGTATGTTCCGTTTTTTACAATCTTCAAAAAATGAGATGAACATTTAATTACTTATAAGAGTGGCTTATCACAAACACAAATTGATTACCTTATTTGTAGAAAAAAAGATAGAGCGTGTTGTAAAGATTGCAAAGTAATTCCAGGAGAAAGCTTAACCACCCAACATCGACTTTTAGTTATGGATTTACAAATAAAAAAATGGACAAAGAAGAAAAGAGTGCATCAAGCTATTCGGACTAAATTATGGAACCTCAAAAGCGAGAAAGAAGATATATTTAAACAGAAAGTCCTTCAAGGAGATGTTTGTAATTATGTTGACACACCCTATGATATGTGAAACAATATGGCTATACATATTAGGAAAGTGGCGAAAGATGTGTTCGGTGTATCTAAGGAAGGTTTACCGACACAAAAAGAAGCTTGGTGGTGGAGTGAAGTAGTGCAAAATAAAATCAAGTCAAAGAGGGCATGTTACAAATTACATTATGCTGAGAAAACTAGTGAAACTTTAAAGGCTTATAAGAAAGCAAAGAAGGAAGCGAAAAAGGCCGTAAGTGAAGCAAAAGCTAAAATTTGGGAGGATTTATATAAAAAACTCAATTTAAAAGAGGGCGAAAGAGATGTTTTTAGGGTAGCTAGGGCTAGAGATAAAAAAACTAAAGATCTTAATTATGTTAGATGCATCAAAGACGAGGATGAAAAAATTCTAGTGGCAAATGATGATATAAGAAATAGATGAAAAAACTATTTTTATAAGCTTTTTAATGAAAATAAAGATGTTATTATTAGCTTAGGAGAGTTAACCAAATCAGAAAAGTATATAAACCACAATTTCTACCGACGTATTCAAAAGAATGAAGTCAAAGAGGCTCTTAAACATATGAAGGGTGGTAAATCGGTAGGACCACATAATATTCCTATAGAAGTTTGGAAAATACTAGGAGAAATAGGAATCACTTGGCTCACAAGACTATTTAATGAAATATGGAAAAACCAAAAGATGCCCGAGGAATGGAGAGCAAGTACACTTATACCCATATATAAGAATAAGGGAGACATTCAAAATTGTGCGAATTATCGAGGTATCAAGTTAATGAGCCATACTATGAAATTGTGGGAAAGAACTATTGAACATAGGTTAAGTACAACACATAACCAATTTGGATTCATGCCAAGCAGATCTACTGTTGAAGTGATTCACCTTTTGAGACAGTCTTATGGAACATTTTAGAGCAAAAAAGAAAGACCTTCACATGATATTTATTGATCTAGAAAAAGCTTATGATAGGGTACCGAGGGAGGTTCTTTGGAGAACTTTGGAAAAAAGAGGTATCCCATTGACATACATTAACCTTATAAGAGACATGTATGATGGTGCAAAAACATGTGTGAGGACTCATGAAGGAATGACAGACTTCTTTGAAGTTATGTTACATCAAGGATCAACATTAAGTCCATACTTATTTACAATGGTGATTGATGAGTTAACAAAACATATTCAAGATGAAGTACCTTGGTGTATGTTATTTGCAGATGACATTGTATTAGTGGAGGAGTCTAAGAAAAAAGTTAATAGAAAACTGGAACTATGGAGGGAAACATTAGAAAGCAAAGGCCTCCGACTTAGTAGAACAAAGACAAAATATATGGAATGTAAGTTTGATCATTTGGTTACCTCAGAGGATATAGAAATTAAAATTGACACACATTGCATCCTCCAAAAGGAAAGTTTTAAATACCTAGGGTTAATTTTTCAGAGTGATGGAAGAATTGATGGAGATGTTACGCATAAAATTAATGCTGGTTGGTTAAAATGGAGAGGAGCATCCGGTATTCTTTGTGATAAGAAGATACCATTAAAGTTAAAAGGTAAATATTATAGAACAACAATTAGGCCTGCTATGTTTTATGGTTCTGAGTGTTGGGCAGTTAATCATCAACATGTACAAAAGATGTCTTCGACAGAAATGAAGATGTTGAGATGGATGAGTAGTCATACAAGAAATGACTGTATACATAATGACGTTATTAGAAACAAATTAGGAGTGACACCAATAGAGGATAAAATGAGAGAATATCGTTTAAGATGGTTTGGACATATAGAAAGAAGATCAAAAGAAGAACCTCTAAGAAGGTATGAAATACTAAATTTGAAAAGTATTAAAAGAGCCAGAGTACGACCACAAAAGTGTTGGAAAGAAACAATAAAGAATGATCTAGCTTATTGTGAGTTAACTGCTAACATGACACACGATAGGGATTTGTGGAAACAAAGAATCCATATATTCGACCCCGTCTAGTATGGGAAAAGGCTTAGTTGTTGTTGTTGTTGTTATGAAAGGCACCTTTTCTTTTGCTGCTGCTGTTTTTTGTTATTTTTCTACATTGTGCTTTTACCCACAGGAATATTGTTGCCAAATGATTTATACCATTTTATTTTTACGAGTGTGATCTCAATACTCAGAGTAATTCTATGGTTCACTTTTATATTGTCCTATTGAAATTATGTCAAAATCAAGTTGGAATGTTTCTTAAGATGTTGGGATCTTTTGGGATGCCTGATGCTGTAGCTTGCAATAAAAACGTCCTTTTGTGGCTCACAAAAGCAGGAGCATGAATGATTTTTGAATCTTTGATGACAAGGATATGTCACAATCTCAAGATTTTTTGACAACAGAAAAGAACAAGCAAGGAAGTGAAACATCTCTCATAATTGTGTCCTTCACTTAAGGAGCCTAGACCATCGTTCTTGGCTACAAATATTTGTCAGTTGACTGTTTGCTGAAGAAATTAGATAATTGGAGTTGGCTAGATTCAATATTGTAGTGTCATGTTGTACGATATGGTGCATAGATAGACGCTGATTTGGGTACCTGTTTCATTTTTGCCCAGTTACCGGTGCATATTGTACCATATCATATTCACATATTATCATAGCATATCATGTGATATGTTTGATTTGTGTTTTTTTCTTTTCTTATTTTTAAATTATTTTTCCTCATTAAATGCAGAAATAGAGCCTAATACCTTATCGTACTAATATGGTATGCCATACAAGTATCTCTGCCCTCTTCTGTATGTTGTCTGGCGCGATATTTTTACCATCTCAAAGGAACTGATTTTAATTGTTTAGATGAGTTCTGATGTTTTGCTTCTAACTTCTCTGATGATTCTAGTAAGCAATATAAATTACTTATCTGGTTTCCCCAGTCTATTGTAGCTTTGTGGATAGTGTTGCGCATGGCTTTGTTAATTTATTATTATTCCTGATCTTCGATCCCTCATATTTCATCCCTTTTGGTCCATGGAGAATTTGTGGAAACTTTCAAGGTGGCTTTCTTTGTATGAGACTCTTCCTCTTTTCTGAGTACAAATTTTCACTTGGTTTGGCTTTGGTTTGAGTGGGTCAGGTGGGTTGCAGCTCAGAGTGTGTTCTACCACTTGTACAACCAAGTCTCCTACATGTCATTGGATGAGATATCACCCCTCACCTTCAGTGTTGGCAACACCATGAAGAGAATCTCGGTCATCGTCTCATCCATCATCATTTTCCACACTCCTGTGCAACCCGTCAATGCTCTCGGTGCTGCCATTGCCATTCTTGGAACATTCTTGTATTCACAGGTAAACATATCCAGCCTTTTAGACGTACTTTTCTTCTGCGTTGGAATTTCTACAAAGGGTCCTAAGGATCGATGAACCTCACTAGGTTGATAAGCAATCTCATCATGTTACTCTATGGAATATGGATTACTGAAGAAGCAAATGAACCTACTACTAGTAAACCCAGAGCCCCATATCGGTGGTCTCAACGCGGCAAACTTGATAATGATCCTGAACTGGAATGTGACCTTCAATCCCCTTAGTTTGATTGCACCATGATGAAATTTGTCCAACACTGATTCACTACCTTGAACTGTTTATAGATTGTTGGTGTCATTTACCACTTGTTAAACTCTGTCATCTATATATTTCTGGTGTTATGGGACCTTGCAGGCAAAGCTGTAAGAGTTGCAGTACTGCATCATTCGTTGCGGTGAAACGTTGAATCTTGCAAGATAGCTTTTGAGGAGAGTACTCGATTTTGTATGGTTCATTTGGTAGGTTTTGGTTGTTATGAAGCATCATATATTCATCTTAATTGTTTTTTCACGTTTTGGGTTATTAGTGTGTGATGCGGATTAGGATCGCTCGTCTGGGCTACAATTGATAGTACCCTCACGTTTGGAATAATGAGAACCTAAATTGTAGAATATTCTCATTGAGATTGCTAATAAATTTTGGCTTCCTCTGCTGCAATTGAACTGAAAATTCTGATCCCTTACTTAAAAAGAGAGGATATTTGTAGACTGTGCGACGTTTGTGGACTATGTGCGATATTTGTAGACTGTGCTGCTAGTGGCCTGTGCTGGCGTTGGCTTTTTGACATGAAAATATCTGTGACAATCACAGCCTTTTCACATGATCTATCCTAAAAATACTTTTTAAACGAGTCCCTCGCTTTCTAGCCATATTCGAGTTCCTTCCCCTTTTCCGTGCATCTTCCTTTTCAAGTTCATACAGTTAGCTCAGTGTTTAAACAGAACGTAGAGAATATTTTGACGTTTTCATAACATTTATCTCTTGATGATTTGATTCGGAAGTATATCAACAATTTTATAAGATAAATCTTTATTTAAAAAGGTGTGCATTTCAAATATTGTAAAACCACCACTTGTTTAGAAATCCAAAGGCTGATTTTATCAAGTCAATCTTTAACAATTGAACTTCACTCATCTAGACTCTTTATTTTTAAATTAAAAAAGTTTAAAAGAAATGGATCACTTTAGTTTGGATTAGCACAGGGAAAGAAACTGGTTAATTCTTTAATATAGTGGGATTATAACTGAAATTCAGCGAAAAGAAAGGGGCTAATTTGAAAATAACTCGAGAGTCGGACAGTTCATGGAAAAACCGGCGGTAAGGGGCTACCCCAGCCCGAGAATGCGGACGGTTGATGAGAGCCGGTGTCCCAGAGAATCAAATAATTTGCGGCATCTTTTGAGAATCTCTATTGCTTTCACGTGATTGGCAAAGGGTCGTTCCACGTGTTATAGTGTACCAAACCTCCTACGTGACCCTCCGTCACCACATAATTAAAAGCTGGTTTTTCTTCCATACAGTAGGCCGTAGCTCACTGATTACGGGTTTGCATCCTCTGATAAGTGGTCAGGTGTTCAATACCATGGTAGAGGTCTGCTTAACCCATCCTTGCCTAAAAGAAAAGAAAAATCTGACTGTACCGGTACCATCTCTCTCTAAAAAAAAATCATAGGTCGGCAAACCTGATGGGATGCGGCCGCTCATTTGGGGGGTTGGGTGAAAGTAGGCTGGCAACAGAACAAAATATGAACTCAGTTTGGCTCGTCCTAAGATCGTTGACAGGCTCTTCATGAAATTAACAAGCCGGACACCAGCCATATGTTAATTTCTTCTTTAGTGACAATTGGAGGTTGAAGCTAGGTACGCATGCCTCAAGAGTTGAATTCTTCATGGCTTTGACATGGACACCACTGCAAGCGAGTTAGCGCTGTGGTCATAATAAGCATATTAAAGTTAAACAAACAAATTATGAACGTAATAGTAGTTTGAGTCGGTGTGGCTTGTACAGGCTCGTTGTATATGTAAATTCAAACATACATAGACATATATATTGCATGGTATTTGCTAGAAACATTAGATACATATCCAAACAAATCTCAATTGTAAAAAGTACAAGTTAATTTTTGTTTTCTAAATTCAAATATCAAACATTATCTTTTAAAGTAGATAGTTGAGATTTGTTTGAGTATACTGGTAGGTAATGATACTAGCAAATACCAAGCTCTTATATATAAAGATAGATGATGCCAACTATTCAAATATGAATGCTATATAAACCAATCCCAATCATTCAATCAAGGAAATCATTGATAACAGAGCTTGAAAATAAAAAAATAAAAAGTATGTGTACTTTTTACAAGGTATTTTATTGTCATGGCTTATTATCTCTCACTAGGACAATCATCCTTACTTAATTTGACCATTTCACAACGGATGTAGTTGAAAGCTTGCATTCACCCATTTAAAACCTCTTTAGGATATAATCTATATATCTCCTGATTTAGGCTTAAGAGTTTAGATTCTCTATCTTGAGAAATCTTTATTCCTAAAATATAGGATGTTTCTCCCATATCCTTCATTCTGAACTTGAGTTTAACCATGCCTTGGTTTTGACAATCATCTCATTGTCATTCCCGGTCAACAATATGTCTTCTACATATAACGATAGAATGACAAAGTGACTCATTGTTTTAAACATACACATAGTGGTCAAGTTCATTAGACACAAACCTAAGTTCAATTATATTATTTTGAAAAGTCAAATACCATTGACTTGACTGTTTAAGGCCATATAAGGATTTTTTCAACCTATATACTTTATCCTCTTGGTCAGACTAATACATATATGTGATTTCATCTAAACCTCCATTTAGAAAAGCGGTTTTCACATCTAATTAATGCAAATCCAAATCATAATATATTGAAATTACCATAATTATCCTTATAGATACAAATTTCACAAGGGAATATATCTCGACTTTATATTTATTTTTCAGAACTCATTTACAACCTATGACTTTCCTTCTTTTTGGCAAATCAACTAATTTTAATACTTTTGTAGGAGTTGTATTTTTGTAGTATCAATTGAACATGTAACTTTGTTATAGTATCATATTTAGTTATTATTGAGTCGAATAACTCTTTTACGGTCTCGTATTCCTCAAAGACCCTAATTACATCATTCTCCATATATGTAAGCATTATGGTTACGACTATTGTGTCACATTTAAGAAATATTTTATACATTTCCTTTTTCTCTTCTATTGTATTGGGAGTGGAGGTATAATTGTTTCTCTTAGTACATAGTCTATACCTTATAGTGTAAGCACCAACGAAATACATCTTTTCAATATTTAGAAATTTAGACCATTTAGTTTCTTAGTTTTTGCCAATAACAATACACATATTCTTGAATTTATTTTGAATTGTTTGGCAAAAATAATAATAAGATGGTCTAAAAGAGAAGCATTTAACATGCAACATATAATAGAAAAGACAACTAATAGTCAACCATCAAAATGAAATTTGCAAAATATCCAACTACTGAACTAAAAGTAACTCTAAGTATCAAAAAACAATTTTAAACAATGCTTAGGTACCATTCTGAAATATTCTTAATCAGATTCTTATTTCAGAACCAATATGAGATAAATTTATAGTTTTCTCCTATTACTTACCACTGTAATTTCACTAAAACTTTAGAGGTAAACCGATAATTTTGTTTGTCTGTATGGTTTGGTAATTACCTAAAAAGACGAAAGACAGAACAATAAAATTATGCCAAGGTTTTTAAAGATTTTTAAAACTAATCAGGGATAGTATGGTAATTATGCACCTTAGGCTGAATCTACAATTTCGCTTAAAGATAGAGAGCAAAATCATCTTTTAACTCAATGGCAAACTTGTGAATATTCGTACATTTAAGGACAACTATATAATTCAAAAGGTTAGTATTTGATAAATTTTACAAATTGCTAAAGGACCAAATTATCATTTCTTTTATTTAAGAACAAAACCATCTTTTGACTCTAAAACATTTAAACTTTTTGTAATTTTACCACATAGCAGTTCATTATTTTATCGAATAACCGAGAGTAGAACGGACTTTTCAGTCCGCAAAAATCATCACCGTGCGTACCGATGCTTATGCACTATGTGCACCCTGCTCATTGAAACCCTTATATGCTTAGAGAGCATCGCCATCATGAATTTCGACTCCGTGTTCAAGGTGATATTCAGGCAATGTCACATGATTTTCTACTGACATAATTAAATTTTATAGTTGGATAATGGTCATGAAGCTCTGTTTGCCGCCAGAAGAATAAAAGAAGTTTATGCTAATACAGATTAACCATAAAATCAAATATTATAGAGCAAACAGCATTCAACAGATATCTTCTACTATGATTCAGAAAGAGATAATTGTAGACAAATATTCCTTGAGATCTATGAAGCTTGCTCAAAGAGAAAAAAGGTTCTTATTTTGGAGTATCTTTTTCAGACTAACTGTAGAACAATGCCAGTTGGTGACAATCTCTTCTATCATTTGTAGATGGAATTATTTCTTTAACAGCCCAGCAGACTTCAGATACTCTATTGATTCTTCAAACATCGAGTCAACCCCATGCTTGAAACTGAACCCTGCTCCAAGCAGCTTCTTCGACGATATGGTAATGTTGGCTTTTGCAGGAAAGTCACCGAATCTGCAAAAACCGTTGATGTAAGACGTAATTCATGTCAGATGAAATTATGGATTACCACCGCACTTGGAAGTACTTTGCACCATCACTGCCTTTAACTTGGTAGTTGAAAACAGAGAACTGCACTTTTTCATTCCACTCTTAATGAAGCTGCAATTTTGGAATGTGAAAGACGTTGATATGTGTGACCCATAAAGACAAACATTTTGGAACGTATTCTCTCTATGAATTATCAATATTTTTCATATGGCATTAAAATTTGCTTTTCCATTACAAGTTTGGCTTTTATTCACTCTTATGAGAAAATGAATTGCGGCCTGCAACTCGTTAGATGGTGAAACCAACCGTGCTTTCACCGAAACCCAGCAGTATATCCATTGAAAAGCTCTCGCATAGCCTCCAAAAATGTTGGCCTCGGATTTACAGTCGTTACTTATGATCAGATAGATTCAAACACTTACTCGTTAGGGATTTTGAACTCCGGATATTTGTTTAACAGGAACTGCGCAAGCTCAACAACACTGGCATTGTGAGCACAACAAATGTATCTTCCAGAAACTGATTCTTCTTCTGCTAAGAATATATGAGCTCGGCACACATCCTCCACATGAACAAGCGAAATGGAACCAGAAATCTTTTGCATGCCCTTCAAGCCCTCTAGCAGGAACTCGTTTCCTGCATGCATATAATGCAAAATTAGATATAATATGCAGTAGCAATTTAGAAAAGTTTTCTGGGTGAGAAAATTAGCACATGGTTTTATTGAAGTTGCAATAGACCTAGAAAATAACTGGGGGTTTAAGCATGACTATGTGTACAGTCCATGGATTAGCCAGTGAACTATTGTCATAGACATGGTTTTAACAACCGGCTGTACTTACTTTGGGATTCTGGGAACAATTTCCAAAATGCGGGTGAGGCAGACGCCATTTGAAAAAAGAGACGCAGTGGTTAGGAAACTAGGAAATGCAGCCATGTAAAACTCCAGTGTGAAAATTTGAACACTCAACACCTTAAAAGAGGAATAGAAAAGGCATCTAAAGTATTAGAAGGAACACATGATCTTGTTCTTTTAGAGTTACTGATATATTAGCAAGATTGAGCTCAATACAACTGGAATTGCTTCCGACCATAATTAGTGTGTAAAAGGCTTGATTTGGTTTAGGTTACAGTAAGTCAAACGCCACATGCTGCTACAAGCGATATAGAACTCTAGATGTTTGCACAAAAAGCAATAGCGCGCATGACTAGGGAATGCACGGAGTGACTGTAGAAAACATGACTTGAACTAGCTCTATGAAGGAACAAGTCTAGAGTTTTTTTTCCTTTGGCAACAATAGGGAAGTCGAAATCAGATGCACACGTCAGGTATGGAACTCATGACCCTGAACTTGTCAGTTATTCATACTGCACAATGGGAGTACAAAACTATACATTGCCTGAATCTTTCATCATAAATATGCCAACGAGCACATGCACACATGAATAATGTTTTTCCTACATAATTGGCGAGTCCTTCACATAGTTATGCTTATGTAAGTATGTACTGGGGCTTTCAGAATATAATGGAATGATAAGGATTCTCACCTAAAAGCAAGGCATTGGAAAGTTCAATGCTGCTTGGTACTTCCGGACAAAATGCACTGCCTGTCATCAGAACAGGAATAATCGATATCAGGTTGATGCGGTTCTCTTCTGCAAATTTCCATGCAACTTGTTCTGCTAACGCCTTAGAAACTGGGTACCCCTGGAAATTCATGAACTTATAAAATGAGAGTTCTGCTGACGATCTTTATTTATATGGAACTAAGTTTACTCTTTCACGTAAGAGAACACAAGCCAAATCAACTGCTATCTAAGTCAGTCTTTGTTAGATTCAGCAGTACCTTGGTTCATGCTAGATTCACATGTAAGGATCATTATCCTCGGGAGTTTATTCATATATCACCTATCTCCTAATATATTCTATGGTATAATAGATTTTGTGAGCCTCTCTATATAATCGGTGAATTATTATATATATGAACATGAATTCCTGTCTGATTTCTCTCTGCAAGCTCTCTTCTTCCCACCATGGATTGTCTAGTTCTCTCTCGCTCTTGCAAAACCGTGCGATCCATTCAACTACATTCAGTTGAAGCTTTCCGCCATCTTTTTCCAGACAAATGGCCTCACTCCGGCCATTGTTAGGAGATGGCTCACACGCCCAAGGTTCTGATATACTTCGTTGAAGTCAGTACTTAAAATTCAGCTCATTCGGTAAACAAACACTTCATCGTTTCAAACTGTATCAAGCAGAAATTTTCCGGGGAACATCACTTCGATCTGAACCATGAGAACTCAGATTTTTCGGTGTGCTCAGAGGCAGCAATCCATGAGGTTGTCAGTAGGATCCGTCACAGATACGGTCAATAGGAAGAAATAGAGGAAGAGGCATGGTTCCAACGCTAGTTTGACTATTAAATAAGCTACACTACAATTTTGATTTTATTCATACTTAAGAACTGAATAAGATGGCTTGGAGACATTCCAGGAGGATTTTTATGGCCTCTGGATACTGATTGAGTATTGTTTGAGGTAAGTGAATATACATGAGGGCATAGACTACTACGCCGTGAAATTTTATCACATGTAAATGGTTTGGAATAGTATTTTTGAGAGACTAATGTAAATTTTTCATATATTATTGATCATCTCACAGTTCAAGCTCGTGTGCCACGTTAGATGGGTTAGATGCAAAAACAAGGCATGATGCTGAATCATCTAGAGAGAGAGAGAGGATTGAGTCGTACCCAAGTTGGTGGTTTCTCGGAGCGTAGATAATCAACATCACTCCAGTAGGTCTCGTCCATGACCATGCCAGGTTCATGGTGTTTGTGCAAGGTTACGGCCGCAGCAGATGAGGTGAGTACTACACGCTTCACTGATCCCGATTTTGAGCACGCCTTGAGAATGTTCAACGTCCCCTGGACGGCAGGATCGATCATGTCCTTCTGCAAAGTTGCAATACAGTAAAAAATACTGTTCTCAGAAAAACAATTTGCATGAGATCACTGTGGTCCAAATGCTGTTCATCAGAAAACGCTAGCTTATATTTTCTAAATTTAATAAAGAAAAAGAAGGTAACCTATGCCTTGTGCTTTTCTCAAAATGTCATCTTTTATCACTATTTTTCTAATGCTTGCTTACAGATGGTAGTAGAATGTTGATGCAGCGACAATTTTTGGGGCATTCAATTGGCAGATGTTGGAAAGGAACATGTTTATGAGTTTCTTTTTCTTCGCTAAAGATAATGACGTATTGAAATTTGATTATAGTAACTGAAAACTATATAGACATGCATAAATACATACATATATATTTACACACACACACATATATATATATATATACATACATATATATATATATATATATATATATATACACATATATATATATATATACACATATATATATATATATATATATATATATATATATATATATATATATGTATGTATATATATATATGTGTGTGTGTGTGTGTAAATATATATATGTATGTATATATATATATATATGTATGTATGTATATATATATATATATATGTATGTATATATATATACATACATACAGATTTTCAGTTTAAATACTTATCTTCGTGGTGAAAAAAGTTTTTTCATCTAAAGTAATTAAGACTCCTTTTTACCAAAACAAAGGACTTTCCCTTATCTCAAAAGATGAAATTGGCTTTCCTATCTATTCCATTACAGGCAATCCGGGTTAGGGTGTATCAAACTCATAAGCTTCCACTATTTAAAACTTTTAAGGCTATTTATATCATTTCAATAACTAATGCCACAAGAGAAAAAGGTCTAGTACAGGTTTAGCACTCTAGTAATAGTTTTGTATGTGACGCAAGTACACTGGAAGATTACGGTTGAAAACCATATCACCGCTTTGTGGCGGATCGACGTTGGCCCATGATGGAATGTATGTGCTACAAGCCTACAATGCATTGAGCAGAGGTGTGCTCATCCAGAATCTAGAAAACATATGAGAAAATATATCGAATCCATGTGTTACAATACATTGTCCTCTCCATCTTGAAGAATTCTATGGTAGTTCGCCGTCTAAAAAAAGTTCTTGATTCCCCACTGTCACAGCTCATCGTATAAAGGACCTGCTTTATTGAGTATTACCTCTGGGTTAGTGGAATCGAATCGCACCGGCGTGGCTGTGTGGAAGACAATGTCGCAGCCAAGAACAGCAGCATCAAAGCTACCTTCCTCGGTCATGTCCGCTGAGAAAAGTTTGAGTTTCTCTTTTGCTCCTGGTAGTCCTAACAGGTGCCCCACCTTTGCATGGTTCTCTGCAAATGTTAAACATTAACGAACCCTATGGCTCCTTTTCAAAGATGTAATTAACTGATAACCATAAATATGCTTTTGTTTGCATAAAAAAGATGCTTCCATTTCCTAGTGTGTCTGTTTGTGTGTTGTGAAACAAATGTGTGTGTATGTTTGTGCGCTACACCAACTTCATTGTTAGGGGCTTGCTTCGCAGTTCAACTTTTTCGGTAGAGCATAGCATAAAATGCTTCCGAGGACAAGTTTATTACGTCAAGATCTTTCAGGGGAACAAAAGCCTTATGATAATAAAGCCTTCAAAGAAAACTACTGTCATGATACACATAGATACTAGCCAGTCCAGTCACCATGTTCTCCTAAAGATGTAGCATTACTGCCTTGTTAACACAATATCCTAATTGCTTATGAAAGGGATCTATGGAATCAAAAATAGGTTTTCCTTTTTATTTTCAATGCACTTCTTTGGCAAGGAGGGCCTGAAAAACTTAATATGAGATTTAGCAAAATCGGGAATTCGCTAAATCATGGATCTAAGAAATATTTGAAAATATATTATAAACCCCTCATGCATGCCATTAATGACTACAACCATGCCATTAATGACATTAAATTGTTACACTGAATAGAGATGGAGAGGGATTTGGCCATGAAAGGGATGTACATATAGTTGCATCAGCTACTATCACATTCATTAGTCAGCGAACTACGACCAATTTATGGCTGACTTTTGGACCCCAACGGTGAATTTGTTCTTTCACAATCTGCTTGAAAAGTTGCCAGCGAAATGGAAGCTTTATACTCATTTAAGAGAAAAGCTGCAAACGGAGCGATTTCCGTTTGGTTGTCAGTGGAAATCGCCAGTTCATTGTGGCAGTGGCAAGACAATGGAAGGAAAGAGTACAATAATAAGAATGAAATTCTCTATTTGAAACGGAGAACTTTCTTTTCTGGAATTATGTGCAAGTGGCAACCCAAATTACATTGCAAGTTGTTTGGAATGTACTGGAAATTTTGCAAATTTTGATTCCAGTCCTATTGTCCTGTCATGACCCTTGAATCAAAATGCACCGATATGCAAGTGCACATGCATTGATCATTGGCCCAACCTTATAATATGGGATTCTATTGTCTTGCTAACCTTCTATTTTGAACTTTTCAGTTCCAGATGGTGTCTCCATACTACTATATAAAGCTTCCCGTACTTATATATGCTGGTTGCAGCTACCTTTTACTTTCAATTGTGAAACAGAACAGAGACATCCTTAACATGATTAGACACTTCGCTCAACATCATGCATGTCATATGGTGAAATTTTGATCTCTAAGCTGTTAATTGTATCACGCCCCAACGGTCGGACTACCCGACGGACAAAAAGGGACTTCTATCTTATGAGCAATACAATATCTTCAACTGCATATATCACAGAGGGTACTGCACCACTGAAATGCGGCACGTGATGACAGACTGTACCCACAAAAGATGATCAAGCATTGGTTCCAAAGAGAGCGAGGAGTTAAAACTTGGACAAAGGTCTCCAGATACGCATTTTAGGACAATGAGGGGAAAGAAAATCTCATTCAGATGCATTTACAGAAGCCTGACTCTCTTTATTAAGGTCACCTTTCATGGAAACCAATCCGAGATTTTTTGGAATTCATTTATTTGTTTATAATCAAGCAAAAGATTAGGTAACGATAATATGCACTTCATATCAAAGCTTCCAGAACTTAAGGGGTACTAACTTATCCCCGTTTTCTAGATAAATGGGTGGCTGTAGAAGACTCATTTCTGAGTACCCAACATGTCCCTTTCCAAAAGTATCTGTAACATAAGGATGATTTTGCAAAAAAGAGTGATACATCCTTTCCTGAGGGGACGCATCGTACTATGCTCTCACCATCAGCTGCCCCTAGTGAGACCGACTCTCGCACATGCGCGCGCGCACACACACAGACACAAGAAGTGGCTTCCTTCACTAAGTAAGATTTGGTGGGTTGCTTCAGTTAAAAGCCCTTAATAACTACAGAAGTCGAGAGCGTCTTGAAAACTTGTCATCAAAAAGAGAGTGAATAACCCTCTAGAAAAGCGAAAAAAGGAACAATGAAGAGAGTGCAATACCGGTGTCCCTGACTGTTGCATGAACAATGTATCCGCTTTGGAGGAGATGCTTGACGAGGGTTGATGCCATGAAGCCAGCTGCACCGGTGACGCATGCCCTCTTCCCATTACTTGTTTTTGATGCAGTCATCTTCAATGGTAGCATGGAATTTGGTTCTGTTCTTTGATGAGATTGTTCACTTGGGGCTTGATCTTCGTACCTCAAGGCCTTACACATAAGTAAGCGAATGGGACATCTAGTTGGGGCTTCGAGCGGACAGGTGAGAATGTGATTTTGACGGTTTGGAGGGGTTGGTCACATAAAGGGGTAGCTCAATATGTCCTCTTCTTTAACTGGAGTAGTTCATCTGTACCGTCTCTCTGATCACTTCTCTGTCTGATCACCTGTTTATTAAAAACATTGTTATAATTTTCTGACACCTCGCAAGAAGCATTATTATAATCTCGACAAATTCTTTTTTCTTCTTGTTTTAGTATTAACAAGATCTTCCCTTCTTAAGGGGCACGACGTATAAGTTCTAAAATTATCATATATACACAGAAAAAAATTAAATATATCTTTTCTAA